>WAAF01012968.1:77497-401556 GCA_013400475.1 Tricholaema leucomelas
TTAAACCCATTCCCCCTCGTCCTGACATTACCAGACCTTGTCAATAGTCCCTCCCCAGCCTTCCTGTAGGCTCCCTTCAGATACTGGAAAGCCACTCTAAGGTCTCCTCGAAGCCTTCTTTTCTCCAGGCTGAAGAGCCCCAACTCTCTCAGCCTGTCCTCAGAGCAGAGGTGCTCCAGCCCTCTGATCATCTTCGTGGCTCTCTCTATTGCCTGCCTGTATCTACAGAGCTCAGTCTCCCATGCAGCTGTGTACCCTTTTACACGCCTGCTGCCTTATTACTGCCTGGTAAGCTCCACTGCTACGTGTTACCAGAGGCAGATCCTGGATTGTCTGCACGCAATCGCGCTGTATGGCCAACGTGACACCGTGCTGAGACCGTACAGCATCCTGCCTCTGCACCTGAAGGTCCTGCCTTAGAATCCCCAGACACAGATAGTCCAGAAGAAGCCAGGAGAACGGAGTCAGAGGTTGTCTGCATGTCTGCATCCTTTTCCCCTGAAGCCAGGATTCCAGCCTCACCGTCCATAGGCAGAGTCCCTGAAGATTGGACACACACTTCCATTTCGTTACTTGTTCTCACTTCAATCTCATTTTCTCTAAATGAAGAGAAAATGCTGTCTTCACTAGCAACAGCTAACAGGTTTTTTTTAGCTAAATCTGGATGCATTTTACCAATACTAATGCTGTCCTGTAATTATCACTATATGTAAGACAATTATAATCACTAACCAAAAATTTGCATCTTGTTAAAAGTACTCTGTTTTTAAGGAACTGGAAAAAATCTTGCCATTTTGATTGAGGGAATCACGTTTTCCACAGACAATGGAAGTCTCAGAACTTTCCATACTTTAAACTCACAGAACTGGACACAATACTGCAGATATGGCACTTAGTGCCATGGTCTAGTTGATTGGATAGGGCTAGGTAATAGGTTGGACTGGATGATCTTGGAGGTCTCTTAAACACTGTTGATTCCATGATCTGAGTACTGAAGGGACCAAATTGTTCAGCATGGAGAAGAGGCTGAAGTGAGACCTTCTCACTCTCTATGACTCCCTGGAAGAGGTCAGAGTCAGGTGGAGGCCAGTTTCTTCTTATAAGCAATAGGACAAGAGGAAATAGCCTCAAACTGACCCAAGGGAATTTTAAGTCAGACATTAGGAAAAAATACTTCACTAAAAGAATGATTAAGCATTGGAACAAGCTTGCCAGGGAAGTGGCACAAACACTGTCCCTGGAAGTGTTAAAAAACATGAAGATGTGGCACTTACGGACATAGATTAGTGGACTTGGCAGTGGTTAATGGTCAGAATCAATGCTCTCAGAGGCCTTTTTCAATCTTAATGCTTTTATTTCTTATGAGAGATACCAGATTTCTTTACCATGACCATAAAGTCCCTCCTAATGTACTGCAAAAATGGTTCTAGTGCTGCTGTTTGCTTTAGCACTATCAAAGGAAAACAAATCAAAGATATCTTTCTGGAACCTTTCAAAGTTAAGATGACCTAAAATGTGACATTTTCTCAGAAGGAGCAACACAGTCACTGAAAACAAAGAAAAAAAACAATACAGCAGGTATTTTTCTTAATCAAGATGGAAAATTCTATCTGCTTCCATCTACACAGGTAAACAGAAATTCAGGATCAAAATATCATTCATTAGCTACCATTTACTTTTTGCTTGCATCTGAAAACTATAATGAAGTTTGACTCGACATAAAGGGCTACTCTACCTTGAGAAAATAAGCTGCACTTCCCCATTTTTTTCAACCATATAGGACTCACAGTTATATAAACCACATTTTCTGGAATAAAATCTGGCTTGTTTGATATCAATGGCAAAATTCCCAATAAATTCAAAGGCCAAACATTTAGTTCTGCATCTGTAACAAAGGAGACGTTCATACTAAATACAATCTGCATATATAACATCAAGAAGGTCCTGATTTGGCAGAGCACAGCCATACCAACACACACTGACTTCCCTAATATTTTGGCTTGATTAATGACTGTAGGATAAATGCCAAAGAAAGAAAAATTACCTGGTTAGGGTTGGAATATTGCAGCATTTCAGGTAAAATCAATGCAAAATGGTGACATGAGATTTTCTGGGTCTCAAGGTAATGATCAGAGCATTACAGCACCTCTGTAATGAAAACCAACAGTGACAGCAACCAAATGCATCTGAAAGCCACTAAGCCAGGGCAGGATCACAATGAAAACAATCTCTTAATGTCAAAACAATACAAACTTCTGAGCACACTGATGCTTGCCAGTTCCCAGCGACAGTAACTGTGTGACTAGGGGTAAAACAGCCACATCAACATCATCTCAGTTCCTACAGTACTGGAAAAAAACATGTTCAACCCCAGCATGAAAATCAATCCCTCACAAAGGCAAACTTTTGTGGTGGTTTGGGTGTTCCCCACTCCCCACACACTTTGGAAATCACCCAGACTAGACTCATCCGGCTCTGGAAATTTGAATGAAGCTTATATTTACAGCTTAGCTCAATATACAAGCAGATATTTACAGTACATACAGTTATAGACAGAAATATACAAGGTAAAAGGTAATACAAAACCACAACAACCCTCCCAGAAGCCTGAGTCCCCAGGAAGAGCTCCCAACCACCCTTCCACCTTCTCCCACTCCCCTATCTTACCCCAGACATTGCCCTATGCCCCAAGGAAGAATGGAGGTTGGCCAAGGGTGTTAGGAAGCAAGCGGATTAATCAGAGAGACAGAGAGTGAGGTTAGAGAGAAATGCAGCTCAGAGTTCAGGCTGTGCTCGAACTCCCTTAGCTATGTTTGGATTCTTATACATCTCAGCAAGCCTATGAGTGAAGTAGACATCATCACTGTTCCTCTTTCACAACCTGTGATCTAATCCTTCTCACCAAAATATCCTAGCTAGCTTCAAACTAGCACAACTTCTCACCCTTTAGCCTGGATTTTTAAATGCAGTGTTGCAGCACTGTGTTTTGTAGGAGTACAGTATTTGTTTCTCTCAAGCCAGTCAAAATGTTCACCTTTCTGACATATCATACATTACTAAATAAAGTTACAACTTCCTTAAAAGTTAGTAAGGATAAGCAAGTAAGCAAGATGCTTTTGCAATGTGAAATGTTGGTTTGTGTTCCAAGCTGATGAGGGGCCTGGAACACAAACCCTATGAGGAGAGGCAGAGGGAGATGGGGTTGTTTAGCCTGGAGAAGAGGAGGCTCAGGGCAGACCTCTTTGCTGTCTACAACTCGCTGAAGGGAAGTTGTAGCCAGGTGGGGGTTGGTCTCTTCTCCCAGGCAACCAGCAACGGAACAAGGGGACAGAGTCTCAAGTTGTGCCAAGGGAAGTATAGGCTGGATGTTAGGAGGAAGTTCTTGACAGAGAGAGTGATTTGCCATTGGAATGGGCTGCCCAGGGAGGTGGTGGAGTCACCGTCCCTGGGGGTGTTCAGGAAAAGACTGGATGAGGCACTTAGTGCCATGGTCTAGTTGACTGGATAGGGCGGGGTGACAGGTTGGACTGGATGATCTTGGAGGTCTCTTCCAACCTGACTGATTCTATTCTATTCTAAGTGAAACCAATCAAAATCTGTAATCAGTAAATATGAATTTTTCTTTTTGTCTTAATAAATAGTTTTTTTTTTAAAATTACATATGTTTCTTCCATTCTGCATGATCTAAAACATTAGCAATCCGTGCCCACAGAGAAAGGAATAATCCACAGTGCAGAGAGATGCAGACACCTGTGACATTAAAAACATCCTGGGGTGAAGTAGATGCAATGTATTTTATGGGGCAAACATAAAAGAACAAAAATAACACAAAAAAACCCCTCAACAATCAAATTCTAACGAGGTGGTTAGAATATCTTAGAACACAGAACGTTGCTTCTAGAGTAAAGAGAATTCTTATTCCATCATCCATCAGAGCAGCAATGGCCACATTAAAAGTTTTGCGCCTGCTTTCAAAAGTTGTATAGAAAACTAAAGCCATGAATTCCCAAAACAACAGCTCAGCCACACTCTGCTGACACAACAAGTCTGCTCCTCTGTGCAGCAACCCCTTCTACAGCTAGAAACACCTGATTTTGAGGTAGGTCATTTGAATAATCTATATGACTCCTTTTCAAACCGCTTGGGTTAAATCATGGCTCCTTTTTGTCAGCTACTGACTACTGGGTGACCAAAGGCTTCCCTTCCTCTGGATCCCTTGTCAGCTGCCTGAAAGTCTGTCACCACTACTATTTACCATTTACCACTATCTGTAAATACTTAAGCTTGTTCATTTTCCAACACATTGCACACCTTCCTCTTTCAGAGCTCAACATGCCTTCCCTACTCTCCACTTTACCTTCCCTAAATCCATAAATTCCTATTCCAGGCCAGGAAAATCTTTCAGCCTTCCCACTCAAAGAAAAATACAACCCCGTCACTAATATTTTCACAAAGTTGCAAACCTGTTCCAAGAGACTTTCCAGAGCATGTTTACAAAGCAAAAGCCCTCTGACAAACAGCCTGATGTTTCTCCCTTTCCTGCACTCCCACAGCTCTAGCATTTGTTGCCGTCCCATCAGACATTCTGGCCCCTACCCAAACTTCTTGTCTGTAGTTCCTGTCATCTGGAACAAACTGTACTAACACTGTCTAGCTGACTCTTCATCTCATTGCATAGCCAAGTTCAAAATATCCTTTATTCTTTTCCCTGTGAATTATCTGTATTTCTTCCTCCTCCTGCTGTTCCAGCTCTGGAAAGTGTTAAGTTTACAGCATGAACATTATACTAATGAACTGAAAAGAGAATGCTGGTCTTGCTGTTTCTGAACAACATAAAGAGAATAGAAAACAGATGAAGATATCCCATTACATTAAAAACCACTAATAAATTAGAATAAAATTCCATTCAGGCTTCCTATCATCCATCTTCTTAAGATGTCTTGGTGTTTAAATAACAGTTAAAGACATTCTCTAAAACAGCTCAGGAAATAGCGTGTTTGCAAAAAATCATAGAGCTACCAGTTTATTTTTTCATATCATTATTCAAAGGAAGGGTAAACAAACAGATCTGATGCCTAGATGACAGTTCTGTGGATAATGCTCTCTTGAGCTATACTGCAGAGGGTGAGATAGTCAATGGTTTCATTAAGCAAGTGGTGGTGATAAATATGGTAATTTACAGGGAAAACTTGCTTTGAGCTGTCTCCTTTCATTTTTAATTATGACAGTTATGGGCCTTATACCAAGCCAGTCCATCCCTCAGTCCTTTCCTGCAGATGATCCAGGTACACTGAGCTCTGGCAGTAACTTCCCAAGCTCTTTTTTCACCACCATCTCCTCTTCCAAGTGTCCACTACCCAAAAAAAAAAAAAAAAAAAGAAAGAAAGAAAACCCCCATGCTTATCAGACAAGGCAAAATCCAGGCAGCTTGAGCTTTGCTCAGCAGGTGGGACAACTGCAGGACTAATATGAACCTACCACCTGTTACTTCATAAGGACACAATGCCAGGTCTTTCTAGAAGCACTTCTCAGGTTTCAATGGTACAGTAATCACAGGATATTAGGGCTTGGAAGGGACACAAGGAGATCATCGAGTCCAACCCCCCATATATATATCTTATATATGGAATTGTAGAGTTATGTTGGTTGGAAGAGACCTTTAAGGCCATCAAGCCCAACTGTTAACCAACACTAGTAGATGTAGTGGTGACCTGGCAAAGAAAAAGGAGGCATCACTAACTGAAACAATTAAAATTGCTCATGCCTATGATTTAGGATGGGTGGGATATTGGCCAAAATCCTGAATTGTACAATTACTTTATTTTTAAAAGGTGAAAAATTAAAAGTTGCTTAATCTTTATGTCAGTCTATCAGAAACTCTCTGTAATCCATTGGTAGAAACAAAACACAAGTGGTTTCCATTTATCTCCAAAGTGCAAAGTGGCTGCACTGGAACGATAATACAGCTTCTGATCACTAATGACTCCACGTGAAAGAGAATATTTCCTTGATTTGAATCTTGCAGTGTTAAATTAATCTGAAACCATCCTCTCAAGTCAGCAGGTATAAGGCTGCACTTTCTCTTCTTAATAGATTTGATTGACATTTTAAAAGATTATGCTTTTTTATTCATTTCAATATTATCAAATATGGAAAAAATGTAGTATGATTTCAACCAAATTCCAATTTCAATTCATAATTAAGAGTGAAAGGGAAAAAAAAATCCTCAAAAGGTGTTTTAGGTACTTTTCCTTCACTTCCACATAAATGTGAAAATGAAGAATCTCAAAATCAAGAAAAGGTATTTCTTGCACATACACAGTTTCAGCTCAAACCCCATAACATTCTCATTCACTACTGAGAAAACAGTGAGTTAAACCCAGGTTTTTTACTTGCTGACTTGAAATGCTTTGTTCTAACCCAATCCATCACTGACTGTCAGCATGTTTAGGACCAGTAATGCAAAACTAATAATATTTTACCAGCCAACAAAACCTGAAGTGGAAATTAAAGCACAATAGAGGTGTGACTCGTCTGTACTGCTAGTGTCTGTCTCACAAGATGGAAATTCTCTATTTTAGTTTTACAGTTTGCTCAATAAACAGTAATATAGTTACAGTATAACCAAGGTTAAATGCTTCTGTCAGTAGGCCAACAGAGAAGCTAACAGAGTTTTCAAATGAGGGTTTTGTTTGTCCTCTGTTGGCCAGGCACCAAGTTCTCATATTCACAGCAACCAAAAAAAAAGAATTAAAAATTCTGCAGAGGCTATTAAAGTGTCATTTTTAGGAGTAGGACTCCATAAATCATAGTGATGTTCTCACCTCCAGGTTCTACTAGTGTTTGGCTCTGCCTCTTCCCTCAATCAGCTCCAGCAGGTTTATGTGTGCAGGTTCCTGTCTCAGCTTTTATTGCACACAAGGAGACCCCTGTCACCATCCCCTGTCCTACATCTATCACAGGAAAGCTCTTTAGTGAGGATTAAATGTGGCCCAAAATCTAGCTATTGCTCAACCTTCCTACTTGCAACACCTGCCTTGGCAAGCTGTCTGCCCCATGGCATTGGAGACGGTGAGTTGCTGGTCCAGAAGACAGCCTGGTCTTCTCCTTACCCTGGATCATTTTGTGGTCCTGGAGTCCCACAGATGAGGCCACCAGCCTCAGGATCTGGGAAACCAGAGGTGGCTTGGCAAGGTAATTCAGTCCCAAGTTTAAGTAAAAGCAAAGAACATCTCCTTTTGGATGCCATCTGTCTTTCCAAACTGCATTGGCTCCATGCAACCCTTGGTTGGTCTCTTTAAGAAAATTAGAAAACAGAGCTCCTGGTTGAAAGAACAGGCATTGTACCAGGCACAAAGCTAGAAATCTGTTACCAGCTCACATATTTTTTTTAACGTCAAAAGGGAAAGGCAGCAACACCCTCAGGACAAATGTAATTCAAGGTTAGGAACAGCTCCTCCACTTCCAGTTGCAAAAATGTAGCTCCACATCCTGCTGGACATACATGAGTGCTGGAGGGGTTTGGCATCAAAAGATTTTGTGCTGGAAAATCAGACGGGAAGAGAAAATGTTCCTAACAGCATCTGCTGGTTCTCATCTAACAAGAATAAACTATAATTTTGCATTCTAAAATGTGATATATTTTAGGCTTCATTTGCTTCATTACAAAGTAAATTTAATCTGAAACCCTCTATTTAAACAACGGTCTTGGTAGGGGAAGGGGAAAAGAAGTGACACCCTGAAATTCCCACTGCTGTTGCAAAACATTGCTGCCAAAACGGAGAAAGAAAAATGGAACACAGAAGAAAGAACTTTGTAATGCCATTGGTATTGGAAATCCAAAATCTGTTGAAATTGCACACAGAAAATCCTCCTCCATTGAAAGACTTAATAGCAAAGCTGCAAAGACTACATATATATTAAGAAGGCTTTATTAAAGACCCAGAACATGTTATGTGGCATTTACTGCTTTCCTACAGCATATTATCAACAGCACTTGCACAGTGAGAGATTATTTCAATCAACAGCAAAGTTCTCATCGATATATTTGAAAGCAGCCTATACCCTAATTCACTAAAAGCACTCATCTGCAGTGAGTGTTTCTCTTCTTTATTAGAATTAATTAAATCCTGAATTATGTTTAAAAGTGAATCTTGTGAATTCTTAAGGGCATGCTGTAATGATGGCAATCAGAAGAGACGATTGAGAAGCCTTATCAGAAAAGGGTGCAACCCTCCAACAGGAAGAAGAGATCTAGCAAAATAGCAAAGACAAAGACCAACCGTGAACAGCTGCATCTAATGTTCACCAGAATAGTTCGAAGTAGGTGGAGGACACAAGAGAAAGACATCGTGAAGTCAAAATCAAGGACTAAAAGAGGCAAGATCAGAAATTAGCGCTCTGGCATATTGAGCAGCAAAGAGCCACTGCTTGGATGTCTTAATTTGCAAAGGCAAAGCTCAATCATGCTCCTAACCCAGTGTTTGGCTGTGTTCATTAGGCTCCTCCACTGCCAGAGAAGCTGTTGGGCTGACGCTCCAAGAAGAAAGAGGCTCAAAGTACTTAATCATCTACCTGGATGAAGGTCAGGATAAAGCATTTATATGGCTTATTTTAGGAAAGACAGATACTGAAAATGTGTTAACAGCCCATTCTGTTAAAACATTTATTATCACAAACAGGGTTGTTAGTCATTGTTATGGAGGCAGAGAATTAATGTGGCCGAGTCAGGAATTTATATAAAAAATAGTTATTTTATTTTCCTGAAAACCCACCCCCGAAACTAGATACAGAACTTAATTTAGTTTTAATTAGCAGGTTCAGTTGGTTGAGAAGATCTACACGGATACCATAGGTAGACTTGACCATTTTGGAAGTCAGAAGTTGGAAAAGGCTTAAGCTATTAAATATATAACATCCCCACTATCAATATAAGGCTAAGACAAAGCTACTCACAGATGAGGCAGGCTGGCTGTATGGAAGGGCGGTCCAGATGCTTGTCCCTTCGGGTCTTTCAGAAGCCTCGGAGGCTAGTTAAGAGCTATAAAGCTGCACAAAGGGGGTGCTTAAGGTGGAAGCTGTCCTTCGGAGCTTGTCTTTTCGAGCGCCAGGGGCTCCTTCTGCAGAAGCTATGCAGGCGGGGGAGAACTCCAAGCCGGGAACATTCCAAGGCAGCGACCCCAAGGCGGGAAGTCCCCCCCATATTGATACCCTTCGTAGACCAAGGGCTGAGTTAGCACTTCCTAGGCGCAAGGAGCACACAGCCAATCCCCCGTCCAGCGCGGGCCCGGCACGGGGCAGCCCTCGTGCCGGAAGGGTGCCTTGCTCCCCCACACACACCTGCAGGGCAGGGCGGGGGAACAGGTCTGTTCCCGCCCTTTTTCCTCTCCTATTCAAACCACGGAGGGAGAGGAATTTTGGAGTATACAGGACACTCCAGGACAATCATATTTGGGTTTCAAACAGTAAACATTCTTCTTCATGCGGTAGCATTTAAACTTGCTCTCTTCCATTACAGGTACCAAAAAGGAAGGACGAAAAAAACTCTATGGTATGACTATTCAGATTTGTTCAATGAACCAGAAAATATTGGTGTCCAATTCTTAATGCTTTGAGGTCTAGCCTGCACTGGAGGAAAGCACAGATCACATACTGCTACAGCTGCAAAGCCTGTGAAAAACAAGTACAATGCCAGACAACAACAATTCACCTGTTTGCTTCATGCTGTTTGAAACTGAATTTTGCCCAAAAAATCCTCTATGGGATTGCAGTCTCAGTCTCCTCATGATATTTATGTCATAGAATCATAGAATGGTTTAGGTTGGAAGGGACCTCAAGGATCATCCAGCTCCAACCCCCTGCCATAGGCAGGGACACCTCCCACTAGAGCAGGTTGCTCAAGGCCTCATCCAGCCTGGCCTTAAACGCCTCCAGGGAGGAAGCATCCACAACCTCCCTGGGCAACCTGTGCCAGTGTCTTACCACCCTCACTGTAAAGAACTTCCTCCTAATATCCAGTCTAAATCTCCCCTCTTCCAGCTTAAACCCATTCCCCCTCGTCCTGACATTACTAGACCTTGTCAATAGTCCCTCCCCAGCCCTCCTGTAGGCTCCCTTCAGATACTGGAAAGCCACTCTAAGGTCTCCTTGAAGCCTTCTCTTCTCCAGGCTGCAGAGCCCCAACTCTCTCAGCCTGTCCTCATAGCAGAGCTGCTGCAGCCCTCTGATCATCTTCGTGGCTCTCTTCTGGACCCGCTCCAGCAGTTCCATGTCCTTCTTGTGTTGGGGGCTCCAGAACTGCACACAGTACTCCAGGTGGGGTCTGACGAGAGCAGAGTAAAGGGGGAGCAGAGTAAAGGGGGGTCTTATTGATTGATTTCAACCACAGTTAAAGAGGCAGAGATCTCGGTAGCAGCGAGTTTGCAACAATAAATAGAGAAAGACGCAGCCTGCATCTGCACTTCTTGTAGTGCCCCACAACAAACAGGAAAGAAAACACAAAATCAGATAAACCATTACATAGCAAGAGAAAGCATTAGATATCAGTGCATCCACCAAGTGATTTTCAAGTTCAGCTGAATGTGACCTAATTCAGTGTTAGTAAGCGTGAAATCTGGACTCCTGTCATCTTCACAGATATCATGACATGTCCTCACTTGTCCTTGGGTTAGTCAAAAGCATATTTTGCAGTACTGTAATGCCAGAGAGTGGGCAGATACATCACCTGGTTCTTTTGCCTTTCAGACATGCTTCTTCATAAGATCATACTTGGTTCTGGCCATCAAACTGGGCAGTCTGTCAGTCTTTGCTGCCAGCCGCTCTAAGTGCCAATAATCAGCCTGGTTTTGTGTGCAGCATGTAATTAGACTTATCTCATTTGGATTGAGATATTCAAACTGGTGAACAAAAGGTTTTCTCTTACTTCTCTTTGTTGGCTTTCTATGCTGCTGTCATCAGACAAGGCATTAATAGGACTTTAGCAAATATGGTCCAAAGCTGTGAAATAGTAATTTGTAACAAGAGGCAATAACTTTTAGTATATTCTTCAGTGCAGAAAAAGCTTGGTACAAAGAAATGGCGTACCAGAGTTGTGCTCAGAGACTGTTCATCAAGACACTATCAGTATCATTGCTCAACAGGACACTTGCCTCTAGAGCTAAAATGAAAAAAATGTGATTTAATATTTGTGCTACAACACAGATCAGTCAAGATTAGGAGACTCTGTTTTGTTACTTTGGAGTCCTAAGAGTTGGAGTTACTTTCTGTCAGTAATTTTTTCTTCCCCCATCTTTCAAGGCCAGTTCTGGTGCCCTTGAAGGATTAGAATTGGCATCACTCTGCTTTTTTTTTAATGTATCGAGTATATTTGCAGCAAAAGCTGTTAAAGCCTTGCAAGATTTCCAAGTTAGTGCACAAAGCATATAACAAGACTCTTCACTACTCTGGGTTTCCAAAGCACCACAAATAACACAATAAATACAGTGGCTGCTCCTGATGGATGCTTCCAAGCTGCAGTTATGTCCCGTTAACTGGATGGGACTTGCAGCCCCTGCACTGTTTTTCCTGCACCCAGGGGTGAAGCTCATTGTGCAGGGATTAGCCAACCACATGACCATCTCTGCAATCACAATAATCACTCTCTAGCCTCCTATTCACAGCAGCTGGGAGTGATAAAGGTCAGACTCAGCATGCTCTTTCCCAATTATTCTCCAGCCTGGTCAGGCTGGAGACAAGAGCAAACAGTGCTCTGGTACTCGTGATCTGGCTTTAATATGCTGCCGAAGCACAAAAGCTACTCAGCTTCTGTTTAACAGCTTTTGGGTTAATCACTGCATTTTTGAAGACTTTGGATGATCTTTTAAATACATTTTCTTGAGGCTTGTTCACATTACTAAACTACTCAAAGCCTGACAAAGAGACCACAAAGGCACCAGCTGAACCCCAAAACTGAACTCTGAAACTGAAGAGCTGGGAACTACTAATCCTGAAGCGAGGAGAAATGGATTTCCCCAGGTTTAGGGGGCCTGAATGACCAATCAGTGCACAAAAGTCTCCTTCCATTACTAATGTGTGGTTGCTGGGAACAATACATGTCAGAAAAATGGAGTTTTTAACCTTTTCTCCAGAGATCCACTGCTTTTCAGAATTACTTGACTGCAGCGATGGTGATGAAGAAGAAATACTAGTATGTGGAGAAGACTTTGAGCTTAATCCTTTTGATGGTTTGCCCTACTCTTCCCGTTATTACAAGCTTATGAAAGAAAGAGAAAACCTTCCAGTATGGAAAGAGAAATATGCTTTTATGGAAAGCTTGCTTCATAATCAGATTGTGATTGTGTCAGGAGATGCTAAGACTGGCAAGAGCTCCCAGGTCAGTATAACATATTTGGTTGGGGGTATATTTATTATTTTTAGAACATTTCATGTTTTACTTCTCAGAGTTACTATTATTACTTTACTAATATTGCATATTTTTGAAGCAGAAAAATCTTTTTTGCCCTAACTTGACTGTTCACTGCAGTTGCCCCTTACTTACATTAGGCACATCAAAATCCAGACTTGTATTATCCTAGTGCCTGGTTTCTGTTAGGAGTGGCCTGTTGCTATGCTAAGCACTATATGGTATTGCAGTAGAACAACATCCAGCTGTGGTGGAGGCATACCATAGTTGCACTGAGTTTAGCAGTTCTCAGTGTAGGAACAGATGCACAGCCATCTGTTGTAATTTAAGGTATTATACCTGGAGAGGGAAACTGAAATACATCAAGTGAATCAAGATTGATGCAGCCAAATAGAGATTTTTAAATACATGTCTAAGCACACATTTAACTAACTTTTTAATGTACTCACAGAAAATTGACGCTTTTTATGTGTTTATGTGTTTTGACTATTACAAGCCATTTTTACTTGGTCGATGATGCTTTTTTTGGGCTCTAGGGTAAACTGAGCACCCAAGAGTAACCCTTCCCAGACTATATTTGTGTGACAGTGTCATAAACAATAAGCAAAAATCGCAACTACAAGTGTCTTCTGTGCAAAATACTACATATGCAAATATCAAGCCCTTTCCAAGTACTGAGGACCACACACATTAACCAGTACAATTTAAAGTTCAGAATCAGAAAACCCTAAAAAGTTCTGCATTCAATATTATGGTATCTACCAGTATGTAAATTTTTGCTTGCTTTGTAATGCAGCATCAGCTTTGACCCATCCCTGGAACAATTCTAGGTCAGCTTGGACAGGCTTCTGAGCAACCTGATCTAGTTGATGATGTCCCTGCTGACTGTAGGGGGTTGGACTAGATTACCCTTAAAGGTCCTTCCAACCCAAACCATTCTAGGATCTGTACTTGAAAACCTATCAAATGTATCCTTTCAAATGTATTACAGAGTGCAGCAGCTAAAATCCTTCCTTTCTGAAATTACAAGTGCATTGCCATTTTCTTCAGTGAGGTCACGCCTAAGTATAATAACTTGAGGAGTTATTTCAGGTTGCTGTAGTATTTTATCAATAAATCGTTCCTTCTGCAGTTGGCTGGCTGATATTTTGTTCATTTGGAGAATTTTATTGCCTTCTCCTTAATAATGACTGAACTGTCACTTCACTCTGGTTTTGTCCATTGTCACACTGAACACCCAGTGGAAATGGTGAACTCTGCAATGACTGTGTCAGATTCAATGCATATTCTTACTTGGAAAGTGTGGTTTAGTTCTGATTAGTGCTATACCAGGAAAGAAATACAAAGAAATGCAGTGGTTGGCAGGCAGGTCATATGAGAAGGTGAAAAAAATTCTTAAGGAATGAAGGATTGGAATCAGCAGGGCTGTTCTCAGGGAGAAGTAATGATCTTTCCCTCATTTCTGCCAAGAGTAAATGTTTGTTGTTTGGTTGTTTTTTTTTAAAAGAACACAGTTATTTTACAGAACTCAGGTTAAAAGACACCACTGAAAATAAAATCGCATCTGACTCTAAACACCCAATTATCCACTAGGACTATCAAATTCAGTTGTGATGGTATATAGAATCATAGAATCAAGCAGGTTGGAAGAGACCTCCAAGATCATCCACTCCAACCTAGCACCCAGCCCTAGCCAGTCAACTAGACCATGGCACTAAGTGCCTCAGCCAGTCTTTTCTTGAACACCTCTAGGGACGATGACTCCAGCACCTCCCTGGGCAGCCCATTCCAATGCCAATCACTCTCTCTGGCAACAACTTCCTCCTAACATCCAGCCTAGACCTCCCCTGGCACAACTTGAGACTGTGTCTCCTTGTCCTGTTGCTGGTTGCCCGGGAGAAGAGACCAACCCCCAACTGGCTACAACCTCCCTTCAGGGAGTTGTAGACAGCAATGAGGTCCCCCCTGAGCCTCCTCCATGCTAAACAACCCCAGCTCCCTCAGCCTCTCCTCATAGGGTTTGTGTTCCAGGCCTTTCACCAGCTTCATTGCCCTTCTCCAGACATGTTCNCTAAGTCTAAGCAAAGAAGGATTTTAAAGCAAGTACTATAAGGCAAAATATTATTGTTATTTTATAACAATAAATATTTTATTATTGTTATTTTATAACTGGGATCAGGAGCAAACTTTCCTCCAGATAAAGCTGTTGGACAATTACTGTTGCAGGGTACTTCATATCTGCTAGAGATTTTGATGCTGGACATTGAGCAGGCCTTGAGCAGCCTGCTCTAGTGGGAGGTGTCCCTGCCTATGGTGGGGGGTTGGAGCTGGATGATCCTTGAGGTCCCTTCCAACCTAAACCATTCTATGATTCTATGATTACTAGAGATTGTGTATTATTGAACTAGAGACATCAATTTTCTGTGTTCCTGTAAAAAGGATACACACCCACCTGATGGCTGGAATACTTCCTGGAGTGCAAAGTCTTTACTTTCTGTTATAGGCTGTCATTTATAGAAAATAAATTTAGTGCAATAGTAAGCTGCTTGCTAAGAAATGTTATCTTTTTCAATTGTCCTTAGGTTTAATAAGCTGTAACACATTGCTGGCTGCTCTTTAAACAGAAACATAACAAACTATACAGAAATAAATGATATGCAGCTGATGCACCTAGTGTGTGTACGTTAAGTGAAAACTAAGACTTCCACTAAAATAATATTTACAGTGTAATTTCACTTTCTCATGACAGTAACAAATCCCTATTTTCTAGTGTTGCTTTTCCACTGTAAACATATAGAGAGCTACTGCATAAGCTTCTAGAGTAGTTCAGTTTCAGTTATCTTTGTTTACAAAGTAATTAATTTGATATTTGATATTCACTGTGGCATTTGCCAGTTTGAAAACCTCTTCTTCCTGAGACAATGTTTCTCATATTGTACTGGTTTGAGGCTAAGTGGAGTAGCTTAATGAGAAAAAATTGATTATAGGCTGTGAAAAGAAAACCATGGTGATGTCTACTTCACTCACAGGTTTGCTGAGACATATAAAAGCAAAGACAAACATAGATAAGGCAGTTGGTGTCTCTCCCTGGCTTCTGCCATATTAACTGCTTCTAGTTGGTTTACACAGATCCAGCTAATGGTTTTCCTTCTAACCTCTCTTGCCAGTTCTTCCAATTCAACTTGCACATAAGGCAGACTCTCAGATAAGGGAGAGGGGGTGGAAAGAAGGTGGAAGGGTGGTGGGAGCCCCTCCTGGGCACTCTGATTTTTGGGAGGGCTGTTGTGTCTCTGTATTATTTTAACTTGTATATTTCTGTATATAGCTGCAAATATCTGTAATATATATTGTAAATATCTGTTTGTGTATTGTGCTAAGCTGTGAATGTAAAGCTTCATTCCTTAACTTCCAAGCAGCTGAGTCTAGTCTGGGTGAATTCATTTGGGGGAGAGGGGAGGAGGAGCAGGTAACTCCGCGAACCACTACACGTATCACACACCTGAATATGATATTGCAGTGGCAGGTTTACTGCCAAGCCAGTTGAGAAGCCCCCAGTACTAAAGCTGTGGGATCAACCAGCAGATGCTTATGGATGACACAACCAGTATTACCTGTTCCCCAGGGGCTAATTCTGTCCTTTCTGCAATATATTCAAATTAATCTGAATCCAGACAAGAAATTCCCAGGTATTCTAGCCAATTGCTCCAGCTCTTGACTACTTAACAAATTCTGATATCAAGGTAACTATCAAGATATCAAGGCAGATAATTTCTGTGTGAGGTGCACTTCATCTGTCAATAAGCAGCAGGTGCTCAGGTTGACTCAGTTCTTCCACTCTGTCTACCTCTTTAGATTACAATCTCTGACAAATATCAAATCCATCTGTTTTCTGAGTTACAGATTCCTCAGTGGTGTGCTGAGTATTGCCTTTCCATGCGCTATCAACACGGTGTAGTTGTGTGCACACAAGTACACAAGCAGACCGCAGTGTGGCTGGCTCTGCGCGTAGCTGATGAGATGGATGTCAATGTTGGCCATGAAGTGGGGTATTTCATTCCATTTGAAAGCTGCTGTACAACAGAAACCATCCTGAGGTTTGTCTGGTTTTCAACTCCTTCTAATTAATTTGTAGCTTACAGTTCTTTGCCAAGTGCAAATGTTTGCAGCTGACGTCATTTCAGTCCTTAGGTCTTCATTGTGCCACTTTACCATGTTCAGGAAGATAACTTAACGTTGCCATAACTGCAACAGATTTTCAGATACAGTATGACAACAACAAAAAAAAAACCCAACACTGCATAGAAAACTATGTATAATATTTTAAAATGCAGATTCTGGGGATTTTGTGAAAGGCCTGAAGGAGATATTGTTGAGGAGAAGGATTTGGGGGTGTTAACTGATTAAAAAATCAACATCAGCAGGCAATGGGAAACTCAGAATGCAACTGTGTCCTGGCCTGCATCAAAAAAAAAAAGTGTGACCAGCAGGATGAGGGAGGTGATTCTCCCCCTCTACTCCGCTCTTTTGAGACCCTTTTGAGACCCCACCTGGAATACTGTGTCCAATTCTGGGGCCCCCAACACAAGAGGGACATGGATCTGCTGGAGCAGGCCCAGAGGATGGCCATGAGGATGCTCAGAGGTCTGGAGAACCTTCCCTACAGGGATGGGCTGCAGGAGTTGGGGCCGTTTATCCTAGAGAAGGCTCCAAGGAGACCTTATAGCAGCTTTCCAGTACCTGAAAAGGGCCTACAAGAAAGCTGGGGAAGGACTTTTTACAAGGGCTTGTAGTGACAGGACAACAGGGAATGGACTGAAGCTGGAAGAGGGTAGATTTAGGCTGGAGATTAGGAAGAAATTCATTACAGTGAGAGTGGTGAGACACTGAAATATGTTGCCTCAGAGAAACTGCAGATGCCCTGGAAGCATTCAAGGCCAGGCTGGATGGGACTTTGAGCAAACTGGTCTAGTGGAAGGTGTCCCTGCATTAGCAGGGGAATTGGAACCAGATGATATTGAAGTCCCTTCCAACCCAAACTATTCTATGGTTATGTGCTAAATTGTAGTAAAGATGTGAGCAAGGTTATCATCTGTGCAAAACTTCATTAAGCACCTCACTAACCTCTGGATCAATCTTCTTTTCCTTTCTCTGTTTTCCAGCGCAGGAATGCTCATTACCAAAAGAGAATGTGGGATAATCTATCACAAAGTAAAGCTGGAATTTAAAAGCAAACAAAAATCATGGCTGCAAAAGGGTATATTCTGTAACAAGATGGAAAATAAGTATTTAGAAGGATATTTCAAGAGAGAAGGATATTTCAAGAGATAAGAAATGCACTTAAATATAGGCAGATTTTCAGCCTCTGTTGAAGTTAGGAGACTTACTTACTCTGGCCCCTTAATATGGCAAGGCACAATGAAACTAGATCAAAATCCTCTTTCCTAGTCAATCAGTCTCAGTGAGGAAGAAGTTATTCAGCAATCCTGAAAATTGAGTCCAGACACTCTTCCTTTTGCATGTCCTTTCTCTTTCATGGAGAATTCTAAACCTCATCCTGCAGCACATCTTCCTGAGAGAGAGATGAATTCTGTCCTTACACATTAACAATTGCTTCAAGAATTCAAAGTTCTGCGGAGCAACACATCAAAAAATACTATTTAAAAACCTTTCAGTAGCAGGGATAACAAAGATAAAAGTGAGGAAGGCTTCATGGTGTGATTTCATCTCACACCTTGGTTCTGGCACTGCCTCAAGTGTGTACATACATGCTTTCGTTAGCTAGAAATATTAGTTCCTAGCTCAAGAACTGGTGGTGGCATGCAATAGGCTTAGCTAGTTTGGGAGATGAAAGGCAATATCAGTTATGATTCTAGGGCAGAAGTATTTCTTCTTTTCTCCAGAGCATCCTTCCAATCAGAGTGCATTTAGTGTTGTTGAATTATACTGAGTTTCTAGCTACTAGGAAGATTTAAATGTGTGGTTAAGGCTGTGGTACTGTCCACAAAATAGGCTCTCTATTCTTAACAAATCCTACTTGTAGAAGAGAGAACCAAGCTGTCCCCAGGACCCTGAATTAATTGCTTACAAGCAGCTCCAAGAAACTTTGTGGACTTTTGTGTTGATATGTTGCAGATACTGTACAGATGACATGCTACAAAGGGAAATGATGTCTTCTCCTCTTCTGACCTATTATGGTGTTATCATCTTGGATGATGTGCATGAAAGAACCATTGCAACAGATGCCTTACTTGGCCTTCTTAAAAATGTCTTGATATCAAGACCAGAACTGAGGCTGGTAATACTCACTGCACCTCACATGTCCAGCAAACTGCAGAATTATTATGGCAACATCCCCTTCATAAGAGTGGAAAACAAACACCATGCAGAAGTTGTATACTCTTGCAGCTTTCAGAAGGACCACTTTCTGTCTGCACTGAGACTGCTCTTCAAGATACACCACACAAAAGAGGAGGGCAACATCGTGATCTTCCTGGCCTGTGAACAAGTAAGTTATTACCCAATTCAGATATTTCTGATTTGAATCAAGAAATTATTTACGTCTGTGTTTATATGTGAACTATACATAACTTGTGGCCAATACCTAAGACACCAGACACTGCCAACATGTTGTATCATTTCACAGAATCACAGAGTGATTTTGGCTGGAAAAGACCTCTCAGATTATCAAGTCCAACCGTTATCTAACTCTCCCAAGACTGATGCTAAACTATGTCCCTCAGCACCACATCTCTGCATCTTTTAAACACCCCCAGAGATCAGGATTCAACCACCTCCCCGGACAGTCTGTTTCAGTCTTTGAAAACCATTTCAGTGAAGAAGTTTCTTCTGATATCCAACTTAGACTTCCCCTGGTGAAACTTGACTCCATTTCCTCTCATTCTGCCACTTGTTACTAGGGAAAAGAGGCTGACCTCCATCTGGCTCCAGACTCCTTTCTGGTAGCTGTAGAGAGCAAGACAGTCTCACTTCAGCCTCCTTTTCTCCAGGCTAAACAGCCTCAGTTCCCTCAGTTGTTCATCACAAGACCTGTTGATAAGACCCTCCACCAACTTCAGTGCCTTCCTCTGGACATACTCCAAAACTTAAATGTCCTTCTGCTAAAAAAATATCTGAAGAACAAGTCCCACACAATACAAAAATCATATTTTTTTTCTTGATAAAATTTCCAAGCTCTCTCTCCCACAATGAAAAAAAATCATTCATTATGACCTGCTATTGCACAGTTCCCACTCCATGCGTTCCTGCTTCACTGTGATTTAAAGGTTCTTATTGCTAATGGCTCACTGTGCCCCAGCACTCAGCTGTCTTTTAAACTGGACAAAAACATGCATAAACCAAGAACATTAAGATTTATGTGTTGTCTTGGTGCCAGCTCTGCTGTTAGGTGCCACTGTCATATCTTTGTAATCATTTTTATGGAATACTTTCAGCCTTTAACTATTCTGACTGTAGTGGCACTCTCAGACAGATGCTCCATCTGCTTTTCAATGTTGAAAATGCCTGCAAATAAACATGGGGTGGGGGAGGAGGGCAGGAAAAAAAATAATCACATCAGTTTTCAAACTGAGGAAGTCTATGAATTGTTTTTGTATACCTTTAAAAATAATCATTCTTAATACACATTAATTTATATTAAAATATAGAAACATCTTCTGTTTATAAATATTTTGTGTTTATAAAATTACCCCCCAAAAATCCTTTTATAATTAATATTTGACCCCTGAATTTAGGGCTATTTTAAAGGTGATATTCCATTAGTAGTGTGCAGGAACATTTTATTGACACTAAGTCTTCATAGATTTTATTAAGTATTAGTGGAGGGAAACCCAACCAACCAACAAAAACCAATAAAAACCTTTGCAATACTTATATCTTCTTAAACATAATAATTAAGGTAAAGTAGGGAGACTTTTGCACACTTTGATTTTTCCAATGTATTTTAATTAGACTCAGACCATCACAGTACCTTCCAAAGTGAGCCAAACAGGGGCTCTGACATTTTAGCCCTTCTCATGATGGGGCCAGTAGGGACTGGAGAAGGTGATTTGCTTGATCTGCTCTGATTCCAGGAGCAGTCCTTGACCTTGGCCATCAATGCAGGTTTCTTCATTGCCAGCTTCAGGACACACCATGAAAAGCTACCTCCCAGAGGACACTGCCATGTGCATAACTTTGGTTCCAGCAAAAGAGAAAACATTTTAGAAGTCATAGAAATCATAGAATCAAGCAGGTTGGAAGAGACCTCCAAGATCATCCACTCCAACCTAGCACCCAGCCCTAGCCAATCAACTAGACCATGGCACTAAGTGCCTCAGCCAGGCTTTTCTTGAACACCTCCAGGGACGGTGACTCCACCACCTCCCTGGGCAGCCCATTCCAATGGCAAATCACTCCCTCTGGCAAGAACTTCCTCCAGCAAGAACTTCCTCCTAACATCCAGCCTATACCTCTCCCAACATGACTTGAGACTGTGTCCCCTTGTTCTGTTGCTGGTTGCCTGGGAGAAGAGACCAAACCCCCACCTGGCTACCAGCAGGGTATTTGAGCACCTACTACAGCATTAGCAGCCCTACACACACAAACAAATTACCAGCAAGCTCTTTGGCACCAAAGCACTCATGTGGATGCATCCTAAATGCCCTACACACATGAAATTTAGTAACCACAATTTTTCAGCCTTGCTATTCCTCTGCTCTATTTTTGCACATCTGCTTTGCCATAGAGGTGGGTTTGGAGAAAATTAAAGCTAGAGAGCACTATTTTGAAAACTGCAGAAGAGAAAAAAACTTTTCAAAAAGCATCCCAGCTTTTGCCTTGTCTATAGTTAGTTGACAGACCCAGCAAATCCTCATACATCATTCTATTCCCTTTCTTCCCCTCTTTAATTGTTAATGATGGAAGGCTTAAATGTTATTATAGTTTGATACATTTTAGAACTTAAAAAGTTGCTTTCAAATGAGATATTGATGTTTGGTGTTCATACTCATGAGGAAATAAATTTTCTTTCTCCTGATTACAGGACATTGAAAAAGCTTACCAAATGATCAGACAGGAGCAGTCTAGTTTAAACCCTGACCTTGGAGAACTTGTGCCAGTTCCTTTATACCCCACAAAGCAAGAGCTTATTCCCAAAGCCAACCAAGACAAACAGAAATGCTGCAAAAAATATAGAAGAAAAGTGCTACTCACCACAAGCTTTGGAGAGTCTTTGATTTGGATTAAAAATGTAACTTTTGTCATTGATGTTGGTGTGGAGAGAAGAAAGGTCAGTGAAATTCACAGGAGTCAGTATATCAAAAATTAACCGTGCATAAGGGTTGTTTTCAGGGTGAGGGAATGGAAAATGTGCAGCTAAAAGATTGGTGCAAATAGTTTCTAGAGGATGAAATATTTGTTTACGTTTTCATAAATCAAATTCTACAGTTTTAACACTCAAATTAACAGAATTTAAATAACTTAGAAGGCATTATATGTGAAAACCAAGAAAGAAAACACAATTACTTCCTAAATTCAAGCATAAACCACAATTTTCAAGACTGAAGCCAGATAAACACTCCCAGCTGAAACAGTCACTCATTTGGGCACCAAACCAATCCCATTTCATTAGCGAACTGTGTCTTACCTTATAGTTACCTCTTCAGTATCTTATATATAGAGCAAAATATAATCATTTCTTGGTTACCTATTGGCAGATTACCTGGATTAGGAGATTAATCTCAGCCCTTGTTTAGCAATTCAGTAAGCAGAGTAATGCCACAGACTATATAACATAAAGAGATGCTCCCACAGGGGATCATTCCTTTTTACAGCTGCCTGTGCTCCTTCTGGATATGTGCTTCCATTCAAGCATCTCAAAACACTGCATTTTATCAAATTAATCTCTGACCTTTTGTCTGTCCTCAATTCTTTTCCAACCCATCATGAGAAGGACTAGTGCAGCCACAAGCACTTCTCTCATTTCTTTCACGTATGCAAAACCGATGTCCTAAATAATGAGTGACTGTAGGAACAAGTCGTAACATGAATTGGAAAGCTGCTCTTCTACAGGCTTTGTAGCTGTCCTACATGTTTTGCTAGTCAGAATAATTCCAATAAGAGGCAAAAGAAACAATATAATAACAATATAATAGAGTTTCTTTCAATAATGGAGAACGAAATCACCAAATTGAAGTTAAGTGTTCCTAAAATTTTCTTTGGGTCAGGGATCATCAATCCTTGATAAACCTTGAAGTAGTTTCAGGCAAAAGCCTGGGAACTCCCATCACCTTTCATTTTCACTCCAAAAAACTCCATTTAAAGCTGTCATTTTTAAAGGTTCTTATGTGGGGGTTTACATGATTTGGCCTCAAGTCAAGCCAAAAAAAAATTGTCATACTTTCCTGTGAAATGAGCAAAAGCCTAGAAGCAGTTTTCAGTTAGGTCATGCACAACTTATTTCTGAAACTGGAGTTGTCTTGGATGACAGATTTGAATCTTGCTTCCAAGAGAAACTGCAGCCCAAAGTAAAATTCAGTGCTTCTAGACTTCTGTGAATCATAGAGTGGTTTGGGTCGGAAAGAACCTTAAAGCTCATCTAGTTCCAACCTCCTTCTGTGACTCAGAAATATGAAGCAATGCGAACCAAATCAGTTTCAGCACAGTCCTGATGGCCATCAAATCACCTCTATCAATTTTTACCCCTTCATTCAATTATTTATTCCTAACAGCTAAATTTTAGTCCTCTCATATTCATTCCTCAGCAGCTCCAGTTCACAAAATATATGGCTGGAAGTCAGTTGAACATAGAAGGAACAAGCAAAGCTTTATGCAGAAAAAAAAATCCAATATAAATCCTGGCAGTTGGGATGTGCCATAAATTTACCTAGAGGAAAAGAAGTTTGTCCCCTGCACTGAAGAACATTTTATAGAATCACAGAATCATCTGGTTGGAAAAAAAACTTAAGATCATCAAGTTCAGACATAAAAAAAACAAAAAAAAGCAGGACAGTCTGCTTAACTAAATGTTAGCTTGAAGTAGACAGTTGATTCAGATGATATGTCTGGAAATCTGTCTTCTCCAAATATTAGAAGGCTTGCCATATACTTCAGAAACTCATGAGCTCCCAATTTTCAGCAAAATCACAGAATCGAAGTATGGTAGAGGATGAAAAACCCTTCTGCTAAAGCAGGGTCACCCACAGCAGGTTTTCCAGGATCACAATATCCAGGTGGGTTTGAAATCTCTCCAGAGAAGGAGACTCCACAACCTCTCTGGGCAGTGTGCTCCAAGGCTCCAGCATCCTCACAAGAGAGAAGCTTTTCCTTAGGTTTAGGTGGAACCTCCTGTGTTCCGTCAATACGGATAATATGAAATGATGACTTTGCAGAACTCTTTGGCTATTATCTATCAATGGATGTATCAGTCAAGCTCAGAAGGAGTCACAGTACCTGTTGTAGTAATTTCTTTATTCCATTATAGTCATTGTCTGATATGGAATGTGCTTCAAATTCAATGTTCACTTCCTATGAAGAAAATAGAGAAGATCAAGCATAGTTGGCAAGAACATGGTCTAGTTGACTGGATAGGGCTGGGTGGTAGGTTGGACTGGATGATCTTGGAGGTGTCTTCCAACCTGGTTGATTCTATGATTCTAAGAAGCTAGAACTAAGTTCCCTGCTAAAAAAGGGTCACTGACAGCATTTTGTCCAGGGTCACAAAGTCCGAGCGGGTTTGGAATCTCTCCAGAGAAGGAGACTCCACAACCCTTCTGGGCAGCCTGCTCCAGGGCTTCAGTACCCTCACAGCAAAGAAACTTTCCCTCATGTTCAGAGGGAAACTTGTTTGTTCCAGTTTGTGCCCATTGCCCCTTGTCCTGTTGCAGGGTACCACTGACAAGAATCTGGCCCCATTCTCTTTGACACCTTTCCTTTAGCTATTGATCAGGATTGATCAGATCCCCTCTCAGTTTGCTCTTCTTCAGGCTAAACTTTCCCAGGTCTTTCAGCCTCTCCTCCTCACAGAGATGCTTCGGTTCCCTCAGCGTCTTGTAGCCCTAAGTATGATTAACTAAAACAGAAAATGGGGCCCTGTACCCCTATGTTACAGTCCTTATCTCCTGCACTGCATTGACAGATTTCAGTATTAAGACAAAAAATGGAAGTCACAGACCAAAGTATTATCAGACAACGTTGGGATTCTGCAACTGGAATAAATAAATAATCTTTTATTTGATGCTTTTCTGGGTGATATTGTAGATGTACATTCTGTGCTTTAGTAAGGTACATTTCTTCAGAATGAAAGATATTTATTTTCTGGTGTACTTACAGTGTTACTGCAGCGTGTCTGTCAATTTATCACAGTGCCGACTGCTCTCATTTCCAAGCTGATGAAATACGTAATAGAAAAATAAATGAAACTGTTGCTACACTTTCTGTAAAATGACCTAGACAAAAATTCAATACAGACCATTACTATTTTTGTAGTCTTCAGTAACTTATCTGATGCTTAATATCTCTTTCATTTAAAGGTGTACAATCCTAGAATCAGAGCAGACTCTGTTATAACGCAGCCCATCCGCAAAAGTCGAGCAGAGATGCGTAAACAAATTCTGGGCATGTCTTCATCAGGTAGAATTATTAGCTCAAAATTTACATCCATTAGCTCAAATTATTAACAGAAACAATGTGACAAAGCAAAAATATATAAATGAAAGGTAATTTTCCTGAAATCTCTTCCAGGAAAGCTTTTTTGCTTGTATCCTGAAGAATTTACACAAAAAGAAATGAAAGAACATCTACCAGCCAAGATACAGGAGTCAAACCTGACTAGCATGGTTCTCTTCCTCAAGAGGATGAATATAGCAGGCTTTGGACACTGTGACTTTATAAGCAGGCCAGGTAATGACAAAGTATCCATTTCCCATATATTTGTTATTATTATTGCAGTTATTTAAAGATTGAGTTGGTCCTGTTATCCAAAGTGTTCTTTTTTACTGAAGAACTTGTCATAATATCGACACTGCCTTTACCCTTTACCTGCCTGAACAGTTCACAGTGCAGTAGTTGCACTTAGGAAAAATGACAGCATCTGTGAACTATTTGCTCTGTAAAAGATGTTAAAGTATCTGAATGGAAGCAGAATTATTAAAAAAAAATCAATATGGCAAATGTCTTCTCATTTAAGGTTGATATTATCTTGCTGGAACCCACAAAGAAAAGCTGTGTTGCCTTGTACAAGGCATCCTACAGACAGCTAACAAAATATATTCATTTAGAATGGAATAGAATAGAATTGAATAGAATAGAATCAAGCAGGTTGGAAGAGACCTCCAAGATCATCCACTCAAACCTAGCACCCAGCCCTAGCCAGTCAACTAGACCATGGCACTAAGTGCCTCAGCCAGGCTTTTCTTGAACACCTCCAGGGACAGTGACTCCACCACCTCCCTGGGCAGCCCATTCCAATGGCAAATCACTCTCTCTGTGAAGAACTTCCTCCTAACATCCAGCCTAGACTTCCCCCGGCACAACTTGAGACTGTGTCCCCTTGTTCTGGTGCTGATTGCCTGGGAGAAGAGACCAACCCCCACCTGGCTACAACTTCCCTTCAGGTAGTTGTAGACAGCAATGAGGTGTGCCCTGAGCCTCCTCTTCTCCATGCTAAACAACCCCAGCTCCCTCAACCTCTCCTCATAGGGTTTGTGTTCCAGGCCTTCCACCAGCTTTGTTGCCCTTCTCTGGACACCTTTCAGCACCTCAACACCTCTCTTGAATTGAGGGGCCCAGAACTGGACACAGTACTCAAGGTGTGGCCTGACCAATTTAATCAAAAGCTTACAGCCAAAAGATGAACTGCTTCTTTTACCTAGGAGATATATTTAGAGGAAATCAGCTTTCTTCCCTGCATCTTCCACCGCAAATTTACAATCAGCTGTTAATTACGGACAATAATTATATAATAAACCTGAATAAGCTTTCAATACTACACAGGGAATACTTTGAATTTTGAGGTAAGAGTGTGAAGAAAGTAGTTGCTTGCTCATTTTTCTGACTTCATAGCTTAGAGCTTTTTCTACAGAAGGATATTCTTTGTCTGATCCTCCCAAAACCCCTCAATTCTTCTGCTGACGATTACCCTCAAAATGAGGGCAATAGAACTGATTTCATTGGTTTGGGAATCATATGACCTCTTAGTAGCTTCATTTACAATACATTTCCATTACAAATAGGAAGAAATTTTATGTTATCCTCTTTTTTTTTTTTCATGCACAGACTGGAAGTAAGATCATCACTTGTCTTCTATATGTCATCCACTGTAATTAACCAGTAATAAAGAATTTAATTCCCACTGTTGGATGTTTTGATACATTGTAAGTGGGATGTATAAGAATAATTTATTCTACTTTTCCCTTTTCTGCCTGCTCACCAGAAATATGCCTTGTAAGGGTCATTTTGTTGCATCTAGGAAATCTAGAAATGGTTGTGGAATACAGTTGGCTTCCACTCAAATATAGGAAGTATTTTAGCTTTTAAAAAGATTCTAAAACATATTAATGTTTTACTGGATATGAAGCAAGTTGTCCTTGAACTGTAGAATAAATTAGTGAAGTTACATTAGGAAAAGCACTCTGCAGTTTTTTGATTTAAAGGCATAATGGAGACAATTGCTATTCAGACAGAATGAAATGCTGGAGGCAATTAGGGCTTTTGCAGATGCAGGGATTGTAAGTTTTATCTGTATTTTTGAGACAGTGGAGCTGAAGAAAGCATCCTGCTGATGTGTACAAAATTGTAAAGGTATTGGATGAGCTTATCAGATATGGAAAAGGTCTTGGCTAGCTAGATCAAGAGTGTAAGGTCAAGGTATTGAAAGGTTTGAGGAATTACTAAGAGAGTGTGAGGAATGCTACACAAGCTATTTGAACAGAGAAAAAAAAAAAAAAACTGAAAACACTGTAGAGGGTCCACTGAAAGGAGATGAGAAAGTCTGCACAGTTTCCTGGTCTCCTTCCCATCTTAAGACCTCACACAACTGAACATTCCAAACATTGCTTTAATTGTCTAGCACAGCTTTTCCTTTATCCTTGGATGGATCATATTGGCTTTCTTTGCCTTAGGGCTTTCTTTTTCCAACTTCTGAGTGGGCAACAAACCTCTTCTCTGCTAACACTTAGGTTATATCCCTACCACAGCTCCCCAGAGATAACTATAAAGCTCATAGTCTCAGAATACAGACAGTTTGAAGTACCTGCTGTGAAATACATTTGTCTGAAAGAAACAGGACTACTGATGTTAGCAGATTTGTAAGGAGAGCATGATGGTTTGGGTGTTACTCGCCCCCCTACACTTTGGAAATCACCCAGACTAGACTCAGCCAGCTCTAGGAATTTGAATGAAGCTTATATTTACAGCTTAGCTCAATATACAAGAAGATATTTACAGTATAGACAGTTATATACAGAAATATACAAGGTAAAAGGTAATACAGAAACACAACATCCTTCCCAGAAACCTGAGTCCATAGGAGAGGCTCCCAACTGCCCTTCCACCTTCTTCCCCCCCCCACCTTTCCCCTGTCCCAAGGAAGAATGGAGGTTCAGCCAGGGGGTTAGGAAGCAAAGTGGATTAATCAGAGAAATGGCAGAAAGGCTAGAGAGAAATGCAGCTCAGTCAATGCCCCAAGAAGTGGGAACGACTCCCTTATCTGTTTGGATTCTTGTTCTTATACCTCTCAGCAAGCCTGTGAGTGAAGTAGACATCAGCACTGTGATCTAATCCTTCTCAATAAACATTCTAGCTAGCTTCAAACTAGCACAGAGAGTTAGTTATTGCATTAGACCAACTTACAGAACTCAAAACACATGTCAAGCTTTCAAGCACATGGCACATGCCAAAACCACCCTGGCCTTGAATACCTCCAGGGAGGGGAAGTCCATAACCTCCCTAGATGACCTGTTCCAGTGTCTCAACACCCTTACTGTAAACAATTTCTTTCTGATATCCTCATTCCCTGGACAAGAGGTAGAGACCATGCAGGAGATAAGTAAAGAAATAAAAATTACATCAGTAAAACAGTTCACTTGTGCTCAACAACAACATGCACAAGTGGCTTTTCTGCTGCTCTTTGAGGAAAGAGAAAAGCCTGGATTAACTCTGACTCATTATTGCATTATGAAAGCAACAAACATGTCAGGCTGACAGCTGTTGCATTTAATTCATGCTGTAAAAGAGACAAACAAATGCATCAGACTTGGGACACTTTTCAGAATTCATGAGCCATCTGAAAATGTATTTGGCACTGCAGTTCTGAAGTGCACTCTGAACTTCTGTGCCATGCTAACAGGGATGTGTTTACATTTTTGTCAGTTAATCTGCTATATCTTTACTGTGTTCTTTAATGGGACAAAGAATTCGTTTCCCATAGAGTGCAGCACCATTATAGAATGTTGTAAATGACTGGAAAATCCTTAAACTATGTAAATCAGCATAAAGCCACAGAAAATTTCTGCAAGGAATCAAGGTGAAAGCATTATGTAGATTCTTAATTCATGCTGAACTACCATAAAAGAGTTTTAGATTAAAACAGTTCTTGATGGTCATGGTTAAGACTACATTTCAGAGCTATTCTATTATAGCCCCCCTGAGAATATCTTTCTAGAGTATCAAGAGTTGTACAAATGAAGATCATTTCAAATTCTACAAGAAACAAAATGTGTTTGTGTAGCTTTTCATTAGAAATAGACTGTAAAAGGCAGAAACTTAATGTGCTATGTAAGATTTACTCAACAGAGATCATTTCATGGGAGATTTATTATAAAAGGTTCACTTGTTGGATTTTTTTGGTGGTTTTAATTCCTGAATTTTACTGATTAAATTTATCTCCTAATGAAAAATTTTCTGCTAGCAAAGACATGCCCACATAATTCATAGTTTGTACTTCACAAATCAGTGGAAAAGCATAAAAGGAACTGGAGGAGGCAAAGACCAGACAGAAAACACAGGAAGCAAAGTATGGACTGGACAACCTGAGCTTTAGCAGCAGTCCTGCATCCATGGGACAAGAGGCATAAGGAATAGGAGTCAGGACAGTTATGTAAAGTCCAGTAACACAGCTCATACCACATGGATAGTAGCCAATTGCTTAGAACACATCTGGTATCACAAAATGAGATGGAGTAGTCCATCTGGACTTCCCTCATATAATTTACTAGAGAGTAAAAAAGAAACCAACAGTGATTAAAAAATGTATGCTATTTTATATTTAAAGTATGTCTTTTGTGGATATACATGCTGGGTTGAAGGTTAGACTGGATGATCTTTGAGGTCTCTTTCAACCAGATGTTCTCTGTGATTCTGTGTTGCACAGTTATAGAATACTTTGGGTTGGAAGGGACCTTAAAGATAAATTAGTCTAAGCCCCCTGCCATGGGCAGGAGCACCTTCCAATAGACCAGGCTGCTCAAAGCCCCATCTAACTTGACCAGGGCAGGGGCATCCAAAACTTCTCTAGGCAACCTGTTTCAGTGCCTCACCATGCTAATGGGGAAGAATTTCTTCCTAATATCTAGTCTAAATCTCCCCTCTTTCATTGTAAAATTGCAGCCCCTCATCCTATCCCTACACTTCCTGATAAGAAGTCCCTGCCCATCTTTCCTGTAGGCCCCATGCTATGTATGTGCTTTAAGGAGGACTCAAAGCAGATAGAATGTCACTGAACAGCCACTGCTGTCTCTGACTTCCAGATATTACTTGGTATATTTAGGTTAGGAAAATGCAAGTCAGCCTCTATCCTGACTGGCGCAAAAGCACAGGAGGAGCAACTACCAGGCAGTTTGGAAAGAGTGAAGAAACAACTTAAGGGGAAACAGAAAGACTGCAAAGTAAGAGTTTGGAAAAGTATTTCTTAATGATCAACTATAACTTTAAAAAAAATACATAGTTATAGAATTGGTGGCTTCAGCATATGGCAAATGCATCAAAAAACCCTACCCCAGAAGCTGGAGGGGGAAAAAAAAAGAGAATCAAGATGAAACCTGCCCAGAGAAGCTTGTCTTTGCAGAAGGCAAATCTTTGCATAATTTGAAGAAAACTTGGCACTCAGTTTCTCCATATCTTCAGTTTGCTATCCAAGGAGCAATGTTAAAAAACAGTAACAGAAAACACCATTCCACAGAACCATTCTCCTTGCAGTAATTACTTTGGCACCTCTTCATGCTGTTAAACCTAACAGAAGCTGGAAAAACTTGTGGTTTGCCAGGCAGTGAATCAGCTCTTTAAAGGCAACATCCCTTCACCTGTCACTCAAGTCAACTCTAACTTGGCAACGTTTTTTACTGAGGAAAGAAAAGATCTAACAGAAGAAGGGTATTTTACACACTCAGCATTTTCACAGGGTAGGAAACCAGGACACAAGACCTATAGATCCTCCACATGAACATGATACAGTTAAATAGACTATTAAATCTCACTAAAATTATGTTCAATTCTTGTTTCTAATATTAATTTATTACATGACTTTGGGTAAATCACTAAATCACTTTCTTCCTTATGCAACTATCATACTTTTGTGTTTCTTTTATTGCACTTTAAAGACTCCACTTTCAGCCATGTGAGATGTGATACAGAAAACACAAAGAGACTGCTATCTTTAGAAACATTATTTTGTGCATATCATAGAATCAAGCAGGTTGGAAGAGACCTCCAAGATCATCCACTCCAACCTAGCACCCAGCCCTATCCATTCAACTAGACCATGGCACTAAATGCCTCATTCAGGCTTTTCTTGAACACCTCCAGAGACAGTAACTCCACCACCTCCCTGGGCAGCCCATTCCAATGCCAATCACTCTCTCTGGCAACAACTTCCTCCTAACATCCAGCCTAGACTTCCCCTGACATGACTTGAGACTGTGTCCCCTTGTTCTGGTGCTGGTTGCCTGGGGGAAGAGACCAACCCCATCTGGCTATAATCTCCTTTCAGGTAGTTGTAGACAGCACTGAGGTCACCCCTGAGCCTCCTCTTCTCCAGGCTAAACACCCCCAGCTCCCTCAGCTTTTCCTCATAGGGTTTGTGTTCCAGGCCTCTCACCAGCTTTGTCGCCCTTCTCTGGACACATTCCAGCACCTCAACATCTCTCTTGAATGGAGGAGCCTAGAACTGGACACAGGACTCAAGGTGTGGCCTGACCAGTGCTGAGTACAGGGGAAGAATAACCTCTCTCATCCTACTGGCCACACTGTTCCTGATAGATAGGATGCCATTGGCTCTCTTGGCCACCTGGGCACACTGCTGGCTCATCTTCAGCCTATTATCTACCAGTACCCCCAGGTCCCTTTCTTCCTGGCTGCTCTCCAGCCACTCTGTCCCCAGCCTGTAGCACTGCTTGGGCTTGTTGTGGCCAAAGTGCAGAACCCTGCACTTGGCCTTGTTAAATCTCATCCCACTGGCCTCTGCCCACCCATCCAGCCTGTCTGGGTCCCTGTGCAGGAACATCACTCTCAGTCAGCTTGAAACTTTCAGATAAACAGTTTCAGTGCCAACAACAACATTTAGTTACTTATTTGCTTTGTAGGAGCAGGATTTGTAAACTGATTGTATAGAATAGGATTTGTATTGATATAAAACTGGTCAGATTTTCTGAAACAAGTCCAGAGCAAGCCAGTCTTAAATAGCCAAAGAACACAGGCAAAGGAAAGAAAAAAAAATCAGAGCAGGAAATACCTTTTAAACTTCCAGGGATATGGCAGTTTCTTGTTGAAAGTCCAGGAGACATCTTGAGCTTCTTTTAAACTTCACTCATGTGAAAGCAGCAGTTGAGTCACAAAGTGTTGCAGTTTGCCTCGATGGCAGCAGCAGTTGTTGTTGGCAAGCAATCCTAAAAATAATGATACTGGCTTGCTACAAATCATTATAAGATAGTGTAGGTTTCTGTTCATTAAAGAAGAGCCTTTCATATCTAATCATTCACTGTACTTGTGATTTAGCATAGTTTTTATTTAAATAGGAGCCACACCATAAAAACCTCTCAAGTTAGTTTCTGTTTGTTCATACAATGGTTTTTCATTGACTGGGCTTGTGCCCCAAAATGCAGACCCACGTTTGAAAACCCCCTTCTAATTTATTTTCATCTACCCCTTCCCCTTCTCTTTACTATCTTGTCCTTCTTAGTACAAAAAAACCTCCAGGACTCTCCTCTTTATATTTTTTTAGTAACACTCACAGCAAAATAGGGAAGTAATTTGTGCTTGTAAATCTCAAGGCAGCTACCTCTAGGGCATAAAAATGCAAATTGCTGATGCTATCAGAGGGTTGAAATTGGATGCCATAAACCCATAGATCCTGTAAGTTAGAGCACAAACCACTTTGTTGATTTCAGGAAATTAGCCTTCCATGATTTCCTAGTAATTACTGCTTGTCTGAATGACCATTTCACTCTCCCTGTGTTTTCAATCACTGGTATCTATTCCCTGCCACTGACTCTTATTGTTCATCAGCTGTAACTTTTCAGTTCTCTAAACTTTTTTCTCAGATGCTTTAGCTTTTGTAAGGGCTCATCTTTTATCCCATTAAACCTCATCTGTTTGATAACAAAATGTTCTCTCTAGAAAGAACCACCCCTCATGTTGTAAAGGCAAAGATATGTACTTTAGTACTGAAATGAAGCAGGTTCAGAGGCTTAACAGGAATTTACAGGCTCCTGAGATTGCCTCTGAAAATTAATAGTGAGTGTTTTAAAATCAAGTTAAAGTCACAGCACTACCAGACTTACATGTTGGAGAAGTTCTGTGAAAGTTTATGCAAGGGGAATTAATAAACTGTGTTTTCCTTCAGACATTAGTAACAGAAAAGCAACAGAAAAGAACAGGTGCTTGCTTGCTTCCCTATTCACTTTTAGAACCATAGAATTATTTAGGCAGGAAAAGACTGTGAGACCATCTATCCCAACCATTAACCTAACCAGTCTAGGACTAAATCATGCTGAACTCCTCCAGCTGTGGGGATTCAACCACTTCCCTGGTGAGCTTGTTCCAGTCTTTGAGAACCCTTCCAGTAAAGATGTTTCCTCTCATATCCAATTTAAGCCTCCCCTGGGGCAACTTGAAACCATTTTATCTTATCCTATCACACATTATGTAGGAGAAGAAACTAACCTCCACCTCACTCCAACTTCCTTTCAGGTGTAGAGAGTGAGTCTCCTCTCAGCCTACTTTTCTCCAGTCTAAACAATCCCAGTTTCCTCTTGAAGCATGACACTATGGCTAAACATGACTTGCCAGTTCCTCACAGACTTGCTTTGCTTTGCTTTTACTCTCTGTGGTGCCATCGTAGCCTGCCAAGGACAGGCTCCTGTTCATAATGAATTCAAGAAAGAAATTCTTTCTAGTCATCTCCTAATGAATCACAGAATATAAGGGGTTGGAAGGGAATTCCAGAGATCATCAAATCCAACCCCCCTGCCTAAATAGGATCACCTAGAGTAGTCTGCACAGGAATGCATCCAGGCAGGTTTTGAAAGTCTCCAGAAGAGGAGACTCCACAACCTCTCTGGGCAGCCTGTTCCAGTGCTGTCACACTCATTGTAAGGAAGTTCCTCCTCTTCTTGAGGTGAAACCTATGGTTGAGTTTGTATCCATTGTTCCTTGTCTCATTACTGTGCACCGCCAAAAAGAGATTTGCCCCATCCACTTGACACCCACCCCTCTGATATTCATAGACATTGACCAAATCCCCTCTCCGTCTCCTCAAGACTAAAGAGTCCCAGCCTCTCACTATCTTGTCATAGGGGAGATGCTCAAGTCCCCTAATCATCCTCATGGCTCCTTCCAGCAGGTCCCTGTGTCTCCTGAACTGGGGAGCTCAAACCTGGACACAGTACTGCAGGTGTGGTCTCACCAGGCCAGAGTAGAGGGAGAGAAGAACCTTTCTAGATTTCCAGGACACACTTTTCTTGATGCTCCCCAGGATGCCATTGGCTCTCTTAGCCACAAGAACACATTGCTGGCCCATGCAGAACTTGCTATCCAGCAGGACTCTGAGGTCTTTCTCAATGGAGCTGCTCTCCAGTAGAGCAACTCCTAACCTGTACTGTTGCCTGCTGTTATACCTCCCCAGGTACAGGGCCCAGTATTTGTCCTTATTGAACTTCACGTGGTTAGCCTTCACCCAGCTCTCCAGCCTGTCCAGATCTTGCTGGATGGCAGCACAGCCTGACAGGTGTCAGCCACCCCCCCCCAGTTTTGCATCATCAGCAAATTTGTTGAGGGTGCACTCAGTGCCCTCGTCCAGGGCATTAATAAAGATGTTGAACAAAACTGGGCCCAGTACTGATCCCTGGGAAACACCACTGGCCACAGACCTCCAAGTCGACTCTGTGCTATCAATCACAACCCTCTGAACTGTGTTTTCAAGCCAGTTTTCAATGCACCTCATGGACCAATCATCTGTGACACATTTCCAGAGCTTTTCTATGAGGAATTATGTGAGACAGCATTAAAAGCCTCATATCAAAAGATATGAGGACAAATACGCATCCTGGCCATGTGGGCAGCTGTAGCTTTGCTTTGGAGTTTTTTATTTAGAGGTTTTTTGGACATTAATATGCAAGCCAACAGCAGCCTGCAGAAGCCTGAAGAACTGCCAGTGCAGTCATTAGTTTCTCAGTCCTGGGTATGCTTGGCTGGGGATGAGGCCAAGTCCTGCTGACGTGGAATTTTTGACACTAGCTTCAAGGGGACTGAAATTTAACTTGTTATCCATAAAACAGAGAGAAAATATCAAACAGTTCCTTAAGCTGGAATAGGAGGAAGTTGCTGCAGTGACAGGAGAGCAGTTACGAATTTAAATGAACTAGCACTCACAAAAGATACTGACCATTTCAATAAGGTCTGAAACAGAGATCTGTCTTTGAAAGGAGCTGGGAGGAAAAAGCCTTCACACTTCAAGAGTGTCCAAATTTCCACCAACATTTTTTATGCTCTAGCAATTACTTTTTGGGAGAGTGTAGGCTTGACAACTTCCAGTCGGCTTTCAGGTTCACGCTCTCCAGCCACCATGGTTGTATATGTGGCTCTTCTATGCTTGCTTTGCCAAAAGGACCTACTGTCATCAACAGCAGATTTGCTGAATCTTGTCCTTTCAGACATGTTTTCTTATCACTGCAACTGCGAGGGACTGAATTTATTACACCACTCTCTGACAACAAGAGAACACTTAGACTAATCTTTTTTCAAAATCTGAAAAAGAAAATATCCTACCCGAAAAAAAACCACAAACAAAAAACCCCCACCAAACCCCCTAAAAAAACACACACAGAAGAACACTTCACGTTAGTCTGAAAAGAGCCAGGGTATACATACATAAGCTGAATCTATCTTCTGCTGCTTCAGATGCAAAGAAGTGAAAAAATAAATAGTGGAAAAATAATAGCAAAGGAGAAATTCAGCAATATACTTAACAAGCAAGAAGCATCTTTGCCAAACTCCTTTGTTATTTATCCCCATCCAGATGATGGGTTCAGAGTAGCTACCGCTGTGCTAGTTTGCAGCTAGCTAGAATGTTTTGGTCAGAAGAACTAGATTACAGGCTGTGAAAGGAAAACAGTGGTGATGTCTACTTCGCTCATAGGCTTGCTGACATGTATAAGGATGAAAAGCAAAACATAGATAACCACTCAGGAGTCTTGCTTGGGACTGGGAAACTGGCTGGGCTGCATCTTACTCTCTAACCTCACCCTCCCTTTCCTTGGCTAATCCACTTTGTTTTTCTAACCCCCTGGCCAAACCTCCATTCTTCCTTGGGATAGGGGTAAGGTTGAGAGGGGTGGGGGGGAAGGTGAAGGGGTGGTTGAGAGCCCGTCCTGGGGACTCAGCTTTCTGGGAGGGCTGTTGTGTTTCTGTATTACCTTTTACCTTGTATATTTCTGTCTATAACTGTGTATAATGTAAATATCTGCTTGGATATTGTGCCAGCTGTAAATATAAGCTTCATTCATATTTCCAGAGCTGGCGGAGTCTAGTCTGGGTGATTTCTAAAGTGGGGGGGGGGGCAAGGAACGCCCAAACCACCACTACCACAAATGCTACTTTTTGGCCTATCAAAACACGACTGATGAGATGCAACGGTAATTGATGGCCTATGCATGTAGCCATGTGCACAGGCCATCTTCTGTATCTTTGCATCTTGTAGGTTGATTATATTCAGCCTCATCCATGAAAGAGGAATGTACACCTATGACCTGTGACACAAAGAATAAGCTTAGCATGTCATTGAGCAAAAGTTGATTAATTGAACGGTTACCTGAAGCAACTAATATTCCAGCAGTCCTAAAAATCTCCATGTGTGCCATTTTAGTCTACAAGCTTGGTGCTCGAGAAGCAAATCTCCCTACTGAACACTCCGGGTGTGATGGATTATGCAAAATTAATAATCTGTATTGATTTCGATATCCAGGTGACGATTGTTATTAACTATGAAAACTGCTTATTAACATTAAAACTCACCAGAAAACATATTCACAAGGTTCAAAAAGCATAGTTTGGAAATTTATACACACAGGGAACAGCCAAAACTGGTTTTGCACTTATTTCTTAAAGTGGCAAATACAAACATTGTACTGGAAGAGAAGATTCTTGCAGTTAATTGTGCTGCTTATCCACTAGATGGACACAGGAATCTCCTTTCTGCTTATGGCAGAAGGCAATTAGTGTGTAATTACAAGAGGCTTTAAGTATTTACTCACAAAATATTATCAGACAATACCCAAAGATCATGGAGGGGTTGCTGCCAGTGGTCTCAAAGCCATTAAAGGCTTTGGAGTTTCCCAGGCTCTTTTCTCAGGAAGCTAGGGGTCTATTGCAGAGTCTCTGACCTGGTTCATCTTGATACCCAATTCAGCAGAAGCCCTGCAGAGGGGCAGGCAGGATGCAATGCAATGGGCAGTCTTGGCACAGTGTCACACTGGCTCTGCAGGCCGATGACGTGCAGGCATTTAGAGCCTGTTCCTGGTAAAGAGGCAGTGGACTTTCCAGGCAGTTTCAGGATGCAATGAGGCAGTAGCAGCATAGTCTGCTACCTGCTCATCCCTTTTTATCAATACAGCCCATGACTAATGGGTCTTCAGACATAGATTAGCCAATCAGAATGGCACTTTTCCGAGTTTGACCACATTAGGTGAAGCCAGGGCTTTTGTTTTCCTTTCCTGTGGTTGCTTTGCCTGGCACAGAGGGAGGGGGAGCAGAGGAACATGTCTGGACCTTAACCTCAGTGGCTCCAGGTTCTGTGTGCTCTTTCCTGTGGTTGCTTCTTCTCACAGAAGAAGGTGGGGGCGAGCAGAAAAATATGCCTGGGCAAGCCAGGACATGGATAAGCCCATTTTTGGCCTATCAGGCCTACCACAACACCAGGCAGAGACCTTCACTTGTGTTCATCTACCAACTAAGTTAAAAACCTATCACTTTAGTCTTTGTTCTCCTCTGCTTTCACTGTCCATACCCCCCATCTTAAACGCTAAACTCTAACTCATGCTATCCCTCGTTTTTTCCTCTGTTCAGCCCATTTCATACTCATGCTCCCTACTCACTGTGCAGCCCAAATTCATGTATTTCCTACTTTTTCCCAAATTACCCTCTCAGCCTACCCATTTATTTTCCTATATTCACATATATTTTTCTGCCTCACTGTTCTCACTTCTACCTATGGAGGTTGTAAGGAAGTTATAACCTGCAATAGGGGAAATTAAACTTCATACAGTAAGAAAGTATAGCCAATTGCTAGGGAGAAATTTTCTTTTACTATGTTTCCATTTTTCTTCTGACATCATGAGAAATTATGTTTAAAAAGAAGCAGCCAAGAGATCTCCAAATACCTGCCAGAATGATAAGACAGTTATAGTTTCTCTGTGTGTTTGACATTTGGTTATAAGCCTCTTTCCTAGAGCTGTACCTCTCATCACCTCTCAGGTATGGCCAGCCACCTCTTTAAAAAGGAGATGCACACCATAAAATACCTGAAGTAGATGCAACACACTATTCAGCACTGTGTTTGGACTTTTGACAACAACTGCTCTGACACATACACACTAAAATTCAACAGAGTTATTTGCAGCCCTGTCATTGTTACCCCTTATTCTCTCCCTCCACAATGTTCTCAGCCATTTGTTCATCTCATTTATTATTTTTTCTTCTCACTCATTGTCAAATCATAGAAGCCAATTTCAATTATTTTCACACAGGAAATATACAGCTAAATATTATAATGGAAATTCAGACAGCCATTTAAATGTAGCCATTCTCAAGAACTTGAATTATCTTCCCTTTTTATTAGCTCCTGAAAGCCTGATGCAGGCTTTGGAAGACCTTGATTATCTAGCAGCCCTGGATAATGATGGAAACCTTTCTGAATTTGGAATTATTATGTCAGAATTTCCTCTGGATCCACAACTGTCAAAGTCAATTCTGGCTTCGTGTGAATTTGAGTGTGTTGATGAGATGCTCACCATTGCGGCCATGGTAACAGGTACTTGTAAATAAGGTTTGACTGCATGGCTTGCACCACCTGCCAAATCCATGCAGACTCCTGCAAAGCCTGTGCACAAAGGCAACCCAAAGGCAAAGTTTTGTTATTCACATCCTGCTGACTTCAAGTAAATGACTATCTCTGGCTGTTTAAGTCTTGACTTTAAGCATGCTAGGAAACAAGAGTATTGAATTCCTAAGTAGCACTCCATTTCCATGCTTCAGCTGCCTCATTAACTTCCAACCTTTTGTCAAAAAGCATACACAGAACATCCACTAAAATGAACTTTCTTATGTCATATTCATGTACATTTGTAGCAGATGGGAGCAGCAAATCAGGGCAAGTTCCAATTGTAAACAATACTGACCTACAAAGAATTACTTTGTGATCTCGTTTCCTCACATATTTTATGAAACTAACACAATCTTAAGGATGTTATTGCATTAATTATTCTGTCCTGATGGATCATCCTGTTTCTATAGGCACTATGAGACAAATCAGCTGGCCCCAGAGACTGGAGATGTCAGGTCTGAAGCAAGAATAGTTATATTAGAAGGGTGTTAATTACAGAACTTCTTCCATTTGACGAGACAGAGCTTTCAAACCAACACATAAACCCCAGATATTTAAAACAGTCATTCTGCAAAAGCTGCTGTTGAAATCTTGATACATCAAAGATGCACATGCCCAAAGATTTTAGGATAACCCAGAGAAGGGTGACTCCAGAAGTTCAAACAGAAAATAAAGACCATGACTTCTCAAGATCCCACCAGATAGAGCAAGACAGGTCCAGATTTGCATTTGTCAGGTCTCACTGTTACGTAGTGATGCTGACTCCAGACAGATTGAATTGTCTCACCTCTCTCCACAGCAGCCTCCTAATCACATAGAACTATGAAGCTGATTTTGTGACATAATCCCAGTACAGCACCAATGCTTGACTGCTCTCTAACACTCAATAGCCACCTGCAGAGAAAGTTCTGGCATGGCGTTATTGTGCTTTGCCCAGAGGGAATTATCTTGGGCACAGAAACTGGTGAGGAGTCTTGGGCAGCAAGGACATGAACCCACAGGGCATCAAGATGCCTTAGAGGTTCTCATTATAGAACAACTTAGTTTTATGCCTGAGCTGGCTTGATTTTTAATCATGGGCCTCACCTTGTGGAGAAAATTTTGAGGTATACGTAAGTCTAACAATTAAGCACAGGCTCAGCCATCTCCAAAGACACAATTATGCAGCACAGTACCACACCAAAAGTAAACTGCAAATTACAAATTTCAACATATAGGAGCAAACCGAGTCATTACATCCATAGATTTAGTTTCTTTCTATAGTAAAGAAAACATAAGCTTAGATTCTAGATAAATTTGTTCATGCCATTGTAAAGTATTTTTGGCATCAATCTAAAAGAAAGCTGCCCACCTTTTCTTGTGTTTACAGCACAAACTAAACAAGAGTTTGAAACAACATCCACATAAATAAAACCTTAGTGAATGCCAAGGAGTCAGTTCTTCAGCAGTAACCCCACACTGAAGATTAAAGGAAACTGAGAAAGGAAAAAGCAGAAGTACCAGTAAAATCACTATTTGTGCATGCACTTACATGTCTTAATAACTCCTGGCTTGATTTTTCTCTAAGCTCCTAATTGCTTCTTACACACACCTCCTGGAATAGAAGAGATTGCTCTTACATGCTGGAGAAAATTCTCACACCCTGCAGGAGATCACTTTACTCTTATCAATGTCTTCAACGCCTTCAAAGAAGCCAGTACAAATCAACGTAAGTGTGTCCATGCTGGAAGAAATAAAGCATAGTGTAAGCAATTTGGGGAAAAACACTAGTATCTGCAGTCATTGCTAATACTAAGTCACAGACATCCTTTTTTAACAGATTCCTTCTCTACTCTGCCCTAGGGAGGTCATAGCTGGAGTAGAATCATAGAATCATAGAATAGTTTAGGTTGGAAGGGACCTCAAGGATCATCCAGCTCCAACCCCCTGCCATAGGCAGGGACACCTCCCACTAGAGCAGGTTGCTCAAGGCCTCATCCAGCCTGGCCTTAAAGGCCTCCAGGGAGGAAGCAGTATTGTGTCCAGTTTTGGTCTTCCCAGTTCAAGAGACAGGGAACTAATGGAGAGAGTTCAACAGAGACTACAAGGTGCTGAGGAGCATTTCTCTGAGAAGGAAAGCCTGAGAAACTTGGGGCTATTTAGCCTGAGAGTGGATCTTCCAAATGCTGAAAAATATCTAGAGGGTTGGGGTCAACAGGATGGGGCCAAATTCTTTTCAGTGGTGCCCAGCAACAGGACAAGGGGCAATAGGCATAAACTGGAACACAGAAGTTTTCATCTGAACATGAAAGAAAACTTCTTTACTGTGAGGGTGTCAAAGCCCTGGAGCAGGCTGCCCAGAGAGTCTCCTTCTCTGGAGAGATTCCAAACCCACTTGGATGTTGTAATTCTGGGCAAAATGCTGTGAGTGACCTTGCTGTAGCAGGGTGCTTAGATTTTCAGAGGTCCTTTCCAACCCACACCACGCTGTGATTATCTTTCTCTGTGATTTGCAGGAAGAACCATAAGATCATAACAATTGCAAAATAATATTAGCTTTAGTTTAATTAATTGAAAATTACCTAGGAGAGGACATTCAGCCACAAGGTACCCATAAGCACTGCTGCAACTGCCATTTGAAATTACTTTGCACAAAACCAGACTGATGGTTCCTCCAGTAACAGCACATACACCATGTTTAATATGGGAAATTACATAAACACAGTTGAAGAAGGGACTCAGTTCCCCCAGCAGTCTAAAAATACTGGTCTTTTTCTGATAGTTGTCAACTAAAAGGAAAGTTTAAAGGGGGAAAAATAGAAAGTAGTAAAGTTCACATTTACAAGAAAGCAAATGAAAGTCAGAGAATTGCACAGCAGACAGAAACTCTTCATAGCTTTTTCCTGTGCTCAAATATCTCGCTCAGGTTTATTTAGCCTGAATCCAGTACTTGAAGTGACAGATTTGCCTATATTAATAATCTTATTATATTAATAATCTTATTAATGTACTATTAATACTCTTATTATATTAATAAGAACTTGGTACAGGAGACTTTCCTGTGAAGTTACACTGAATGCTGAAGAGAGCTCCATGAGGACCTGTCCTTTACCATCATGCAGCATCATCATCACCAGCACTGCCAATGGGATTTTTTCAGTTCCATGTTCCAGCCCGAATCCAGAAAGCCTGAAAATAGAGTTGCCATTCATTCCATTTGCAGCTATTACAGGCAAAATAAGGGATTTAAAGTAATTTTATTCAGAAAGATAAAATTCTACAAAAGTAAGGCTAACAAATATTGCCCACTCTACAAAAATATCAGTGAGTCTAAACTGCCCCATACAGCCCTCGTTATCAGAATTTTGGACAGCTCTGACACAGCTACTCACTCCAAAATGTTTTCAATCTACTGCACCAGTCAAAGAGCACTTTACAGAGCAGTATCTCTGTGGGTAGTACCCATCAGCAAGACTTTGCTTTCAGACAAAACACTTTTTTTCCCTCCACAGACTACAATAATGAGAAATGGTGCCGTCATTATTTCCTAAGCTGCTCTGCACTGAAGATGGCAGAAATCATCAGAGCTGAACTAGTGGAGATTATGAAGCGCCTTGAACTTCCCATTTCAGAACCGGACTTTGGATCAAAAGAAAATACTCTGAACATTCAGAAAGCTCTCTTATCTGGTTACTTTATGCATGTAAGGAAGAATACTGTGGTTTCCTCTAATATTCTGTTACATAGAATGCTACCAGAGATCTTAAGTTGTTATGTCTCTTGAGTTGTTTTTTTCCACAGTGTATCAAACACTTCTGCCAATTGCAGTCTTCTCTCTGGGATTCAGCTATGACAGCAGGAATTCTACACAATTCCCTGCAAGAGGAAAACTGCCAATATGCCTTTCCCTCAAATATTTCTTTTACCTGGACAATTTCTTCATTCTCTCTGACATTATTTCCCTTTTGTTTTTGTGGAAATACACTGGAAAGAGAGAATTCACTTGTTGAATACGTTTAGGCACATACAATATACAGCTTTCTTCATCTCAAGCAAGAGGTGCTGTAACTATAAACAAGAGAGATTAATTTATTCCCACTTGAAAACATCATTCTCATCACTGTTCCATCTAAAAATGACTCCTCCAAACTACACTGTGCCCTGCCACACATTGTATTTTAGTCTTATAACTTTTTAAGAACACATCTATTTTTCACAGACCCTTCAAGTTCAGACACTTACTGTACAAGCTTGCCCTCACTTGTTACAGATGGTTTCCTTTCAAATATACAGATAGACTTTTTTAAAACTCTTTCTCATTTTATTGCATCCAGTCCCTGGTTTTTCCATAGAAATCTGAGAAGAGGTTTAATCTCTCCAGTTGAAAGTATCTGAATACAAGTTTAATGTAACAGGCAAACGCTGAGCTATGCATCTCTATGTTCAATTAAGTAATGAATAACTCCATTTTCTCTTAGATTGCTCGTGATGTAGATGGCTCAGGAAACTACTTAATGTTAACACACAGACAAGTGGCCCAGCTTCATCCTTTCTCATCCTATTACAAGACCAGAAGGATTCCTGAGTGGGTTTTATTCCACGAGTTTAGTATAGCAGAAGACAATTCCATCAGGGTCGTCTCCGAGACATCACCTGATCTGTGAGTAAACCATGATAAAACTGTTTCTTCACTCGTATCTCTACCACAACAGTACAAGCTAAGACAGAAAGAAGGGGTGTGTGTGTGTGTGTTAGTAAACCCTGAGAGAAGTCAGTTCTAGTCATCTTCTCCTTTTCTTTAATCTCTGTATCATAAACACAGCTATCATGGATGGTGGAATTCTGTGTACTGAAGGTGTTTAAAAGAGGCAGAGATGTGGTGCTGAGGGACAAGGTTTAGCACCAGCCTTGGTAGATAGATAATGTTTGGATTTTATGAAATTAAAAGCCATTTTCAACCAAAATAATTCCATAATTCTCTCTTCTGATTCTGTTGAGAAAGCATTCCAAGCATAAATGATTGACTCTAGGTATGGATGTGGGTTTAACAGGAAATAAAGCCAGCAAAACAGGCATAAGAGAAAAGGACAATTTTCATACCTTGCCAAGCAAAAAGATCTGGCATCACTGAAGTGTGAAGAAATTGTTGCTTTTCATATTTTTTATGTTCACTAGAGAATGTACGTGGGATTTTATTTCTTTGTTGCCAGTATTGTTCTGTCACTGTGTGTAGCTTTGCTTGATGTCTTTATTTTCTCTCAGAACACTGCAGTAGACCTCAGAATTAATGAAAAAAAGAAGAACTGTGATCTCATACCTTTACCATTCTCTTCATGCAAACCAAAATATCATTTAAATCAGCCTTTTCTATTTCCTAATCTGGCCGTTCTGTTAAGGTATTGAAACAAATCACAGTGTCTGCCACTGTAACTGTAATCAGTTCATCCAGTAAAGAAACACTTTAGAGGCTGTGAAAGTTTCTTATGAAGTAAAATACACAGAAAAAAAAAAAACAAACATGGAAGAGTTAACATGGCAGTGTACAGATTAATCTAGCTGGAAATGTCTTTGTTCTCTGAAAAGCTGTTTTCCAGCCAGTCTTTTTCTCAACATGTTTTATGCACCCAGCCAGCTACATCATCTCATATCAACTGCTTATGGATTCAAGACTACAATCTTCCTTCTGCAAAAACCTCTTTACACCAAGAAGATGCATTTCATTGTCCCATCTTTTCTATTTCTAGTGTTTATGAGAAGGCCCTTTTCATAATTTGCTTGAAGCAAAAATATGGTCAAATCCAGAAAAAAATTGCTATTTAATGCAAGATGCAGCGCTGAGAATAGAAAGACAATCACTTGAAGTGTAGAGTGAGGATATTAACTGCAAATCTACTGAAAGCACAACTACTCTTACACCTTGCAATGTTTTGATTCTGAGTCACCCTTTGTAGCTGTACTCACCAAGACCTTGCTGATGTCTTTTGTCCAGGGCTGGAAATAACTATTCAAACATTTCAAAATTCAGTTAAAAAAAAAATATTTTGTCCTATTTCCTTATCATTTAAAAAATAACAATGTTTTGTCTTATTTCCTCACCAGATTCATGAAGCTGGTACCTCAGTATTATTTTAGCAATCTTCCTCCTAGTGAAAATAAAGATATTTTGCAGGAAGTGATCAATCACCTGTCACCTGTTTCAAGCATGAAGGAGGAACAGAAAAATAGCAATGACAGCAAGGAAAATGAAAAACTTGCCCAGACTCCCACAGAACAAAGGTGCATTATTCAGTGATTCTAGACTGAACTAGTAGATACAGAACAAACACAAGCAGTATATGCAATAATCTTCCCCATTTTAAACCAGGTAATTATGGTGGACTTTTGACATAAATATATTTAACAGAATAAACATTTATGGTTCAGACCTGAGCTGGCCACTAGGTGAGTGACTGTAATTGCTAGGACACTCTCCATCATCTTTGATAAGTTGTGGGGAACAGGAGAGGTGCCTGAGGATTGGAGGAAAGCAAATGCCACTTCAGTCTTCAGAAAGGCCAAGGAGGATGACCTGGGTGACTATAGACTGGTCAGTCTCACCTGGGAAGGCAATGGAGCAACTTAACCTCAGCGCTGTCTCTAGGTCTCAAAAGATAAGGCCAAGGGGAGAAGTCAACATGGTTTTACCAAAGGGAAGTCATCTCTAACCAACCTGATAGCCTTTGATGAGGAAATAATCAGGTGCACAGTTGATGGTAGTGCATCTTATCTTGATCTCAGGAAAGCACTTGTCACAGTCTCCCACATCATCCTTGCAGCTAAACTGAGGGTGTGGTCTGGATGACCAGGTAGTGAGGTGGATTGCAAGCTGGTTGAAGGAAAGCAGTCAGAGAGTTGTGGTCAGTGGGAGAGAGTTGAGATGGACTGCAACTAGCAGAGTCTCTCAGGGGTTGGTACTGGGACCAGTACTATTCAATACCATGTCCAGTTCTGGGCTCCTCTGTGTGGCCTGTTCCAGGTGATCCCATTCAGACAGGGGGACTGGACTCGATCTTTTGATGTCACTTCCAACCCCTAGCATTCTGTGATTCTGCAACAGATGCTGTCCATGAACCCCTCTGCCCTCCCAAAACAGAGAGAAAAAGAGAGATTGATAGGATTGAAACAGCTTTAATGGGAATAATAACAATGAAATAGATAAAAACAGACACAAACCAGTATCAAACCTAACCCCTAATGACATGACATCATCACCACTGATGCTGGGGACAGGCACTGGGGAAGTCCCAGACTGGACTCAGCAGCAGATTCAGAACTGGATTCAGGAGCTGGATTCAGTAACATGTGGATTAGGATTAAAGGCAGAACAGACAGAATATTCCTCAAATGCTGGCCAATGAAGAGGCTTGACCTTGGTGATCCTTCAGCTTGATCCTGAAGATGAAGTCCACAGGATGGAATTCCCTGTTGGTCAGTTTACAGTCATGTGCCCTGTTCACTCCTCCCCTCAGGTGCCATCTTTGACTTACTGCACCCCAATGTGACACACAGTATTTAGCAGTGCCCTTGGTCTGCACCCCAGTCCTTGGCAGTAACTCTCCCCATCAGCATTCTTACTGCTAGAAGGAGCTGCTGGATGTGAAAACTTGCCCTGAACTTCAGAATATGCCAGCACTGAGAAGAGACTGAACTGAGGAAGTCAAATCACAGAACTAAACTTGTTTTGGGCTAGCTCAAACTGGGACACAAACATACAGAAAAAGCACTTTTCTTAAAAAGAGTTGTACACATTATTTAGTAACAAAAATATACAATTTTGTTTTGGTTAAAAACATATTGAGTATTTGAGCCTTCTTGTAACACTGGATTTTTATTGACTAGTTGATGATGATACCAAAATAAAAGACACAGTATTCAAAAATATTGACAGATATTTTTTTACTGGCACCAACTGCTACAAGAAGGAGCATTTGAGCAGTTCAAAACCATCAACTCTTCTGAAAACATTGTGAAGCCATAGTTCTGCATGGCTGCTTTCTAAAATGGTGTTTATAGGAGAGTTCAGAGTGAGAGATAGTCTTTGAGTTTATCCATAATTACATTAATTCCATCAGCTGGAACTATCGTAACAGTCCGCCAAGGTTTCATTGGTACATCATCAAAGGACCATCTGCCGCCCAAACAGGTGTCACTTTCCTCTTGCACGGAGTAGCTGAACTTCAGAAGGGCTTTCTAACCAACACAAATAAATGCATGAAGATTACAATTTTTAACTAGCATGTAGAAAATACATCATCTAAAGAAAGTAAAAATAATGACTCTATTATGGACATGCTTATTAAGAAGTTATTTTCTATCCCTCTCAAAAGGTGCACTGAAAAAAAACCTACACAAGAATTTGCTGTTAAATATACTAAACTGTTTGCTTTCCACATCACTGAAATAATTAATATTTAATAAAAAAAATATTACTATCATTACAGTTTGGTATCAGAAAAAAATACCTAAGAGGAAAAAGAAAACTATATGACCCCTTTACATGCTGACTGTGCCTCATTTTAAACAGTTTTAAGACAGCATCTCATTCCATACTACCGCATCATGACATGCTAACCCTAAGGAGCTTCTGTGACAACTAAAGAGGCTTCTTAACCAGTAAGAGGAACATCAGGCTCTTAATTGACCTTCTCATCTAGAACAGCAGAAAATAATTAAAGAATCAGTAGATGAACCAAAAACTCAGATATAAGGAATAGCAAGAAAATGCAGCTAAAATAGTGCCTGTATTAAAGATGATGGCACGGCATGGGCAAGGTGTGGAAGGCCTGTAGCAGAAAAACCTTGCTCTTTTTATGGGCTACTTTAAAAAGTGCTCCAAGTTCTAATAATTAATTTACCAGTAAGAATACTCAAGTACAGTGTTCAGTTCTGGACTGCCTAGATAAAAAAGACAGGGAACTACTACAGAGAGTCCAGCAGAGACTACAGAGATGCTGAGGGACCTGGAGCAACTCTGCAAGGAGGAAAGGCTGAGAGACCTGGGGCTGTTTAGCCTGAAGAGCAGGCTGAGAAGGGATCTTCTCAATGCTGATCAGTAGATGAAAGGTGGGCAGCAAAAGGATGGGGCCAGGTTCTTTTCAGTGGCATCCACTGATAGGATAAGGGAACTATGGGCACGAACTGGAACAGAGGAGGTTCTATTTGAACATGAGGTGGAAATTCTTTCTTGTGATATTGACAGCCCTGTAGGAAGCTGCCCTGAGAGGCTGTGGAGATTCCAAACCCATCTGGGCATCATGATCCTGGACAATCTGCTCTGGGTGACCCTGCTTTAGCAGGAGCGTTGGACTAGGTAATCTCCTGAGGTCTCTTCCAAACCCTCACCATTCTTTGGTACTTGGTACAGCACTTGCCTCTTTCCTGCTGCCAGTAGAAATTAAGTATTAAGGGTATGGGCACTAAAATGAATCCTGAGAATTTAAAAACAAATTCTCAGGAAGTTTCTAGATGGTTTGAGCAACTGAAAGACACATTGATAAAGGATGTTTCTTCAGATAGGTAGGTGTCCATAATGTGTATTCTTTCTTTTCAGTACCACATACTGCATTCAGATATGAGTCCCTGTTTATCAGCTCTCCCAGACAAGTGGCTAATGGATATGATGTTAGCTAACAAATGTCTCTGGCTCCCCCCACAAGTCAGATGGAGAAGTGTGAACTGAATTAGGTAGAAAAACTTACCTCTTTGCTTTCCTTTTGCAGGGAAAGTAAGCATATAGTCCCTTTAAGGTTTGCTCTTTACTAACAGTATCTCAAGGCCGTAAATTTAATTTTGGAAGAATCATCAGATTAATTGAGTGATTTTGCTCAAGAACAAACAAGTTGAGCAAAGGAGACCCTAAACCTCTAATCAGTTCCAAGTCTGGGTATAATAGAATTTTTCTTCTGCTCCCTAATTAACATTTTAAGGAACAAAATAAAGCACAGAGAACTGACAAGTGCAAAAAAGGTTCTCTTTCTTAATGTGTCTTGAAGTGTCTGCCTCACCATATTTAATAGTATTTTACACATTTAGTAGTATTTTATGACAGCCTAACTAACATCATGTGTGATCAGGGAGGATACAGACTACAACACTAATTTAACTCATTATTAAATACAGAGAGCCATTCCATCTAATACCCTCCATCGTGTTTAAAAACATAAGACTGACCGTTAAAAAGAAGAGCATGCTCAGTTTGAGGCAATCCACTTGAGTTAAAAATACTGCCATTATAATGCCATTTAGATTAAAGCACACAATTAGCATTTAAAATGCCACTCAAATTGACAAAACAGAGGCAAACACAAAACAGGCCTTCTAGAGTGTGACACCCATAGATACATGGGTAGCACAGGTTTCATCCCCTCAGGTTTTCAATAACATGTTTACACAGTTTTCAGGTTAAGTTTGTAAAGTTGTTGTGGCAGGAACACAAAAAGAAAACTCCAAACTTGTCACTGCCTAGAGGCTACAAGTTTTCTGCCACGGCTACAATGAATTCACCCACTTGGATTTTTTCAGTTCCCAGGAAACAAAATTACAGCCAGATCAGAGCCTCTAACACAGAACATCATGAAGGATTACACACAGGAACCTTTGCCATTAACCATATGATGTGTGTGCCAGTGCTTTATCCTGTAGGCACTGCCAGAAATGAAAACTAATGGTCTCTTGACAAAGCAGTAATAATGGAGACTGAGATTTTTTAAGCTTTGGGGGAAAAAAAAAAAGGGCAAACTAAAAACCAAAGAACAATGCAAAAATTCTTTGCATTTGAGTAGATTTTAAATTTAATTTCCTGCATCTTCCCCTCACCTGATCTGGCAGAGTTGTGTGCAAAGGCTGATTAGGAAGTAGTATTTTCAGCTCAATAATTCAGCATTTTTTATTATTATACTTGAGTAGAAAAGAGGCAGAAAAGGGAGGTGGTAGCCTCTTGTTTGCATCTTCAACATTTTTTATTTTGAGCACTTTGAACACTGGAACAGACTCCCCAGGGAGGTGGCTGAATTCCCTGGAGGTGTTTAAAAGCAGAGATGTGATACTGAGGGACATGGTTTAGCCTTGCTAGAGTTAGACAATGTTTGGACTCAGTGACTTTAAAGGTCTTTTCTAACCAAAGATTCTATGATCTACTTTTTACAAGTAACAGTTATCTGAAAGGGAACAGATAAATGAGCTTTTCACATAAACCCAACAATACAACAAACACACAGCTTTGCAATCTGCAAAGTGCCTTGGGAAGAGAGATGTCAGGGAAAAACATTTAACTGCATTACCAAATATAAATAAAGCCTCCACAGGTGCTTTATTTGACACATAATAAACTAGGTAAGGGCAATGCAAAGAGATCTGTACATTTAAGTCTTAACATGTACTGCAGGTGCCAAATGAGACTCTAACAGATTTCCTCTGGGTTTGTTTTGAAATCTTTATTCTAAGTGCTTAAAGTTGTGACACACGATTAAGTTATAGTACCCTCACAAGCTACAACCCGATGTGGATCTGCCACTTTGCTTGACTCTCACTGAGACACTGAAGCTGCACTTTTTCCAACTTAAGCACCCACTGCCAGTCCTCTGCTCAGCTGACACAGCAATCTGACATGTCTTTCACATTCCTTACTGCCCAAATTAAAGAAGACAACTGCACTGCTCCCCAGGCAAAAGAAATTCCAAATTTTTGTAAATTCAGACAGCATGGGACACGCTGCTAAATTCAACATCCAGATTTACCTCCATTTGTTTGGCCATTCACAGTATCTCAATATACCTGATTATTACTGAATTCAGCTTTGGTGTACCAGTCAAAAGATTAATGTTGTTAAGCCTCTGAAGCCAAGACATTGGCCTCAAGACAAAGTAGTATCTGATCCTTCCCCTAAATCCTCTGCTTATTTCAGGTGTTCTTTGATTTTTTTCCATTGACCTCATAGCATAGGAGACCCAATTGGGTAGTGAAGCTGTCACAGGTAATCTATACCACAGCTTCTTATAGTCAGGTCAATTGTGACAAGATGTTGCACCTCAACACAAGGGGGAACTTCTTTACTGTAAGGATCACAGAGCACTGGCACAGGCTCCCCAGAGAGTCTCCTTCTCTGGTGACTTTCAAGGCCCATCTGGATGCATTCCTCTGTGACCTGAGATAGATTGTATAGTTTGCTATGAGAGCGGGCAGTCGGACTTGATGATCTCTTTGGGTCCCTTCCAATCCCTGCATCCTGTGATGATTTAGTTAATATATTAATAAACTCATGCCAATATAGGGGACCAATTTAGTAATTTGGACTAATGGATGGCAGAGCTCTCCACAATACACAGTAATAGGCTGCTTGCTCATCTCTCAACACTGCTGTAAAAGCATCTGTATTTCATCTAAAAGATACAATGGTTTTGCTGGGAAGGCAACTTAAAGGTCATCTAGTTCCAACCTCTCTGTCATGGGCAGAGACATTTTTTCACTGTGAGGGTAACAGAACACTGGAATGGACTGCAAAATGGGGTTGTGGAGTCTCCCTCTCTGGAGACACTCAAAACCCACCTGAACGTGTTGTGTTCCTGTGTGATCTGGTGATCCTGCTCTGGCAGGGAGGTTGGACTGGATGACCTTTTGAGGTCCCTTCCAGCCCCTGGCATTCTGTGATTCTGTGATCTCCTACTCAACCAGGTTCCTCAAGGCCCAATCCAACCTGGCTTTGAACACTTCCAGGGTTGAAGCCTCTACAACTTCTCTGAGCAACACGGTAGTGGTTTGAGGGGTTTCAGGTTATCCCAGATACTCCTAAAAAAATACAAAAGGCCAAGATCCATCCCAGGGGATGAACTAGTCACTCCTGAATATAGTAATTTTGTTATTCAATCCCATAACTCCTGCAAACACTTTAAGCAGCAAGATCAATTTGCTCTCTTTTTTCCCTGCCTTTCCAACAATCCTAGAGGGATCCTTATCTGGGTAACTCTTACGTAGGTAGGAGTACCTTGTGGTAGGCTGTGGCCTTCAAGCCATGGCCCACAGTGAACTCAGCCTGTTTCAAGCCTAACTGGGAGACAATGGGGGATGGGAGAAAATGAGCACTGGGGGTTTTGGTGGTTTTTTGTTTGCTTGGGGGGGAAGGTTTTGGGGGAATTCTCACATATCCTGTATCTGTATTAGGTGTTAGGGGTTCATGTATGCTGTATCTTCTCCTGCACATTTTTAGATACAACCTCTCTGTATTTTCTTCTCCAATTCAGCAAGAGTTTTGTTTTAACTGTCCTTTTTCCTTAGAAAAAGCGTAAAGCAAGATAACCTCAGTCTGTCACACTCTTACACAAAAAACCTATGACAGGAATCTGTTCCAGTGCCTCTCCATGCTCATGGTGAAGAATTTCTTCCTAATGTCTAACCTAAATCTAGCTTTTTCCAGTTTGAATTTAAGCTGAACCATCTTTTTTTAATAATATATAAAGAAAATAATCACATTACCTCATAAAAGAATTCTTCCTCTGCATTTGCAAATATTAACTCCTCCTTTTGCTGATTTCTCCCTTCCCTCTTCTTAGAATTGCTCTTTGTGGCTTCTGTAAAGGTCTTGCTGATAAGAAGATAGTAGTGGCATTTTCCACAAGGTTTGTTTGTTCTCTGTGCCTCAACCAACTCCTTCCTAAGGATAAATAAGCATTTACACATACAAATTAAAAATAAGTTTACATACAAGATTTAAACCCTCAACAAGTGTTTAAACTTTACAGTGTATCACTATAGGAAAAAAACCTCACATTGCAGCCTATTCCTTTATGAAATAAATTGTCCATAAACATATTTGCACTCATTGAAACAATAAAAATAGGGATGTTTTTCCACATCTCACAATATAACCCTTTTGCCCCAGAATCTTGTCCCTGGTAGAGAGTGTGGAAATGATTCTAAGTGCAACTCTCCTGAAAATACATCACACTACCACTTCCACAAGGAACTGTAAATGAAGAGCCAGAATATATTCTTGCCCACTCTTGTACTAAATATGTTGTCACTGCAACACTCTGAAACTGTTAATGAAGTGGCTAAGAATCTGAGTTGTACAGGTGTTGCAGTAGTGGGTAATATCAAAGCTAAGCCTTTAAGAACTTCATTTCTTTCTGTTAAAACCTTCCTGATCCATCCTATTGACATGTTTTCTTTTATATGAAAGTAGTAATACCTTAAAGGTCTTTTTACTGTTTAAGTGATGGCAGTCAACTTCATCTGACTTCTTATACAAGAGAAAAGAAAACCAAATAAAAGGAGAAAACAACTAAAGTATCTGATTACTTGAGTTTCTTATCCAAAATAATGTCCTGGTTTTCAAGATGGCACTAATGTAACACTGTATCTCAGTGGATTTATTTGCTTCCTGTCACTCAGCCTATGATAGAAATCCATGAACTGGCAGATACCAGATGGCACCTAACCTGCCTCACTCATTTATTTGAAACTAACCAAAACATTGCACGTGGATTTCAAGGACCAGAACTCCTCCACCTTCTAAGTTCCAAATCCTCCATTTTAGAGCACACAGAAGTAGAAATAACCAAGTTGCTCACTACCAGCATGCTGTAAGAAGTTCTTATTTTACATTTTTTAGATCAATAGGAAAACAGTCTGCAACACAAATATAAACTGTGATATACCCACAGCTATTTCTGCACTAAACCAATATATACTCTTAAATTACTTCCTCAATCTTAATGTATCAAGAATCTGAAAAGCCCAAAGATGTTAAAATATTAAGAGATGATTAATTTTTTTTTCTTCTTGTCTTACATCTGTATAGTCTCAGCTCTCTAAACACAGTTCTAAATACAGATTTCTGAAAAAAAAAAACATGAAAGAAAACTACAGGAATACAACATCAGGTTGAAAAACCCCACAAACTTACTGCAGCTGTTGGTGCATGGGCAGGGCAATCTGTGGTGGTACGTTGATGAATCTTTCACTCAATATAAGACCCACAGGCTTAGTGCTGTCATTTAGGAGCTTATCCAGTTGTTCAACTACACGCTGCTCGCAGCTCTTCTCACATCGACTCAGAATCAGCTCTTTGATTTGCTCAGTACACTGTGTACCCTAGAAGCAAAAAGTTTATTTTCTTTACAAGAAAACCATCTGTACACAAAAAAACACCCATGAGTGGGAGCTTCATAAGAATATTCTATAGGGCTACTAGCAATTTCCTTAGGCAGTCTCTAAAGCACCACATGATCTCCCCGAAATGATTCACCAGCCCTGAAGCTGAGGGCAACCAAAGCTCTAACTGATAGGGATGCAGTCAAGAGTTGCAACACTAGTATATTCCACAGCAAAAGACAAAAGATGCAGAAGCTCAACAAGTTCAACTTGAAGGCTGTGTCTGGGTCAGGACTTTTTACAAAGGCACATAGTGAAAAGATGAGAGGTAGTGATTTCAAACCGGAAGAAGCTGGATTTAGATTAGACATTAGTAAGAAATTCTTCACCTTGAAGGTAGTGAGGCACTGAAACAGATTAGCCAGAGAAGCTGTGGAGGCTTCAATCCTGGACATGTTCACAGCCAGGCTGGATGGGGCCTTGAGCAATGTTATCTAGTCAGGAGCATCGCTGTTCAACGCAAGGCGGGTTGGACTATCTAAACATTCCTTTCAACCCAAACCATTCTATGATTCCATAAGATGAAAGTGAAAAAATACAAGAGGCTGGCAGTTCAGTTATCCTGGAGCCACTTACTAGACAGAGTTTTAACTCTCTGTTCCACTCTTTGCTTTATGTACGACACTCAGCATGCAATGCTGAACCAGATCCAAAGAAAGCTAAGTGATAGTTTAATAACTTAGCAGCAGACTTGGCAGTGCTGGGTTAACATGGTTGGACTCAACAATATTAAAGGTCTTTTCCAGCCTAAATAATATTATGATTCTATGTGGAACTTTTAAGACCACAATCTTCTATAGTAAAATTCAAAATCCAACTGGCAGGCTGAAAAGCAGGATGTTGTCTCAAGTTATCACTGTCTACAAGTTAATGAGGAATACCAACCTTCCTTTCTGTTAAATTTAAGCAGCTTATAAAACCAAAGACTTCATCATCATCATCTTCATCATTGTCACTCTCCTCTGGGACTTCCGCTTGCTATTTAAGGAAAGAAAAAGCAACAAGTCATATTGACACTCGAATCACTTCCACTCTCTGCAGCAAGAAATGTTTTCCTTTCCAGAAGATGCTCAACAGATGACAACCATCTCGGTAATCTGTACAAACACCCAACCTACAAATTCTGCTTACAGTTACATAAGTGCTGCATCACTAAGCATCTGTGTGCTTAGAGTCAGCTTACAGAGAGCCAGGTCATGGACCTTCTATTGCAGTATCCTCTGAAAGGTATTCAAAACTTGATGGCTCACATATAGGGAGCAGTATTTTGGTACAGAAGATGGCAAGATATTAAGTAAAACCAATTTTCTTCCATTTCTATGTAGGAAAAAACTTCTGCAAAGTCTTAAAACCCAGAAGGCAATGGAGCCCTGAGAGAGAGTTAAAGAGATCAGCAAAACTGCAACAAAAAGCCTGGAGAAAGAGCTGAGGGTCATGTAGCTGTAATTTAAGGATCACATTAAACTTGGGCAGGAAAATTACTGGCAGAAGAAAAAAAGGGAATGTACAGCAATGATGCCATGCAACATGGCACAATACAACTATGCCATGAGGGAGCTTATTAGAGCTTGAAAGCAACATGTCCATGACCTCTTAAGCACTCCACAGCACTGAACAGCTTCCTTAGTAATACAGGAGTAACTCTGCAGAGCACTCGACAGGCACAACAGGACTTGTTCAGGGCTACTCTGGGATCCTTTCCTATGCTTGAAGAGCACTGCACAGGAGGAAAATGCATGCAGGGTATTTTGGGGCTCTCTTTCTGCACATCTTGAGGATGCAGGGAAAACACAAGGTCCTACTTATGGAGACGGCAACAAACTTCTCCACAGCATTTTCAGCACCGAAACTGAGAGAAAAGTGAAAAGCCTTCCACATATTAAAAGAAACCAATCAAAATAATTCCTTGTTTGGTGGTAAATTTCAGCTGCCATAGAATTGTTCTCAAAACAAAAATGGAAGAAAGCATACAAATTATGATGACCAGATTCCCTTCTTAAGTCTGCTCTGTAATTTCAACATAAAAAGCATTGAACTTCATCTACAAATGTAAATTCTGTCTTACCTTGATAATACTTCCAATATGATTCTGTTGTATTAATATATCAGTTAATTCAGCAGTGTTCACAGGAGCTTTTAGGAACAACTGGAAAATAAGAAACAAGTTATTAAGTTTTAGACCTGATAATATCTCCCCAACAAAAGCAAGAGAACAAGAGGAAGCAGCCTCAAGTTCCATTAAGTGAGGTTGAGGTTAGAGATTAGGGAAAAATTCTTCCCCAGAAGGATTGTCAATCCCTGGAACAGACTGCCATAGGAAGTGGTGAAGTCATCATACTTGGAGTGATTTAAAAGCCATGTAGATGTGATGCTGAGGGATATGGTTAAGTGGTGACCTAGCAGCACTGAGTTATGGTTGGACTTGATGATCTTCAAGGTCTCTTCCAACCAAAATGATTCTGTGACAAAGAATCACAGATGCTGTATATGATGGGCCACTTGAAGGAAAATAAAGATAGTTTATCTAACTTATGTAATACTCTGTTTCATTTTCAATTTCCATTTGGTGAGTTTGTTTAACTTCCTTGCATATAGTCCTGTAAGAGCTAAAATCAGCTTCCTAAAGTGCCTGATTCTCCACTCTCCTACAAGCTGGCATCTGACACACCCAGAATCCTTTTGAATCTGAAATGATCCAAATGTTTGCTGAGTATGTGTTCATAACAGAACTTCCAAGAAGATTGGAAGTTGTCACAGAATAGAGATGTTACTTGCTTGTCTGGTTTTTGTAGGCTGTAATTTACAAAATAAGCCTCCAGAAAGCTGATTAACATTGCATGAAGTTTTCTGGGCAGCAGTTAAAGAAACGAGGAAAAGCAGCCCTACGGATCACTGGGGAAACTTCCTGAAAGCATGGTTTAGAAGATTCATCTTCACTGTAGTTGTAATTGTTTAATCTTCATGAGCTGAAGTACAGAAAAACGATGAATCACAGAATGACAGAATGGTAGGAGTTAGAAAAGACCTCTGGAGATCATGTAGTCCAATTTCCCAGCTAAAGCAGGATCACCGACAGCAGGTTGCCCAAGGATCACAATGTCCAGGTGGGTCTGGAATCCAGAGAGAGACTACACAGCCTCTCTGGGCTCCAGAACCCTCACAAGAGAGAAGTTTTTCTTTACACTCAGATGGAACCTCCTGATAATGCGAAATCAAGCTAAGGAAGAGTCACAGTACCTGTTGTAGTAATTTCTTTATTCCATTATAGTCATTGTCTGATATGGAATGTGCTTCAAATTCAATGTTCACTTCCTATGAAGAAGAAATAGAGAAGATCAAGCATAGTTGGCAAGGAGCTAGAACAAAACAAAGCTAAAGAAACTGGAAGACAAGTGACAGGGAACATCAGAAATGGGATTTACTTCCCTTTTTCAAGGATCTTCAGCAATTGTTAGAGGTATCATTTCTTCTGTAATTTTCAGAGATCATATCTGAAAGTCACTTTCAAAACAACTTATAAGCTGTGCTGTGAACAAACCTTTCATGCTTTGTTCTTGCAGACTGGTTCCCACCACTATGTTTATCACAGCCAAACAGATTCTCTGTAAAGAGGCTTGATCCAGGCAGTTAAACTCTTAAAGTGCAGAACTGGAGAGCAATGCTTGGCTAAAGATTGCTGCAGACACTTAATCATATTACTGCTATGTCCTCAAATCACAACAGTATCTTTAGCCCCACTCTGGAAGTCCACTCAGTAGGCACACGATGAGAACACATTCTGTCTTGCTGTGATGAGAACTGTTTCTCCTGGTACCCAACAAGCATTTCTATGGGTATTCTGTATTAATAGTAGTGCTTGCCAAGGTTCCTCATACTCTTCTGTGAACCACTGTTTGAGAGCATCTAAATTTACTCTGTCTTTTAACTCCTCATTGAGATTTCACATCCAGAACAATTGAGCCTTTTTTTTTGTCACCAGACAAGACTGATAAATCTCTCCACTTCCATATTCAGGTAATTCTCCTTATGGCCTACTAGGAAAACAGCTTCAAAAGCCGTTTATAATTTCAAAAGCTAGTATACAAACACCCAGGAGGGGATTAAAAATCAGGAGACACCTCAGATACTTTTATTTGGTCTAGTAAAGCAAGAAAGCTCTATAAGAAAACAGATTGCATCTTCAGCATATGCAGAATTGACTCCATTCCTGGAATCCAAGAACTTTCCAACTGCTTTAAAATCCAAGGATCTCACTGAATGATTAAACCAGTAAATTAAGAACAACAAGGAATTTACAGTGATTCTGAATACTGTGAAAATCACACCCATAAAATTGACATAAACCACTGGAGCAATGTTCTAAAATTGGTCATGCTTCATGGCTTTTCCACTACCCAAAATAACAGCCTGGTATGGTAGAGATTACCAACTCAATTTTTCATCGCTTAAAAAAACAACATACAACCACAACAAATAAAGACTCAACATATATTTTAGTGTGTTCAAAGAAGCAAACCTCCTTCTTAGCTCTACTTGGCAATCAGATCGTGCTCTCAGACTGACAGAACTACCACACATTTCTTCCCATGAAGAAAGTATCTGCATAAAGGAAGACATTTCCATTTCTTTCCCCCTTTTTCTCTTTGATGTCTTCTATAAGAATTAAGGGAAATTCAATATATCTTTAATCTAGACTTCCAAACTGAAACAAATGTCACAGTAATAGATCATCCTCAAAAACTGAACTACTAAATTGAACTACGCACTGCTGATTTTATCCAGTCCACCAACAACTGCAAATAAAACACAACAGTGCAGGACAGATGGAAACCATGCTAACCCCTGTCACTGAAGATTCAAGAAACTTCATCCACAAATACAATAATCACAGATCAGGTTGGAAAAGACCGAGATCATCAAGTCCAACCTCTCAGCCAACATTATCTAATCATGGCACCAAGTGCCACAACCAGTCTCTTTTTAAACACTTCCAGGCACGGCAACTCCAGCACCTCCCCAGGCAGCCCGTTCCAATGGCCAATCACTCTTTCTGAGAAGAACTTCTTCCTGAGGTCCAGCCTAAATCTTCCCTAGTGCAGCTTAAGACTGCGTCCCCTCGTTCTGTCACTGGTTGCCTGGGAGAAGAAACCAACTCCCACCTGGCCACACACTCCTTTCAGGTAGTTGTAGACAACAATAAGGTCCCCACTGAACCTTCTCTTCTCCAGGCTAAATAAGAATCACTGTCCCACCTATATTATCACAGTATCACCAAGGTTGGAAGACACCTCATAGATCATCAAGTCCAATCCGTTACCACAGAGCTCAAGGCTAGACCATGGCACCAAGTGCCACGTCCAATCCTGCCTTGAATTATATAAGAATCTATTATGCAAGAATGCTACTTTAAGAATAGAAGAAAGGGGGGGAAAAGTAGTATTATTGTCTCTTAGCTTTAATTTCACAGTATCTAGATGCCAGTTCCAAATCTTTTATCAGTTTAGGAACACTGAACAGTACACAAAGTACTAGTAAGTCAAGAACTTGATAAACGTGTATCAGTTCAAACTAAGAAGCCACATAATGTGGCACACACTTCCAGCTGTGGTATGCTGGCCACCAATTCTCTGGGGAGAATGAACTCCAGGTCAGTCAAACCAAATACAACAGCAAATGGGAGATGCGCTTTTCCACAATTCTACTGGTAGCACAATAAAACCTCAGCTTTTAATCATGGTATAATTTTGAAAAATATAGGAGGTTTTTTGGTAGCATGAGGTAACTAAGGCCCCCTCTAGGAAGGACAACTCAGAGTGCAATCCTAGTGAATACAAATGAGTCAGCAGAATATTTAATTTGAAATACACAGAATTAAAACCTATAGGAACTTCTCCGACTATTTTAAGCCCTGTGAAAATGACACAGATTGCCTCATCGCCTGAAGATTTCAATAGGAATTCCGAGTCAGTGCATATCTCTTCCTTTCCATATGGTCATTTTCACCTGTTCAGGTGCATAAATAAAGAGCTCAGAAAAAACACGAACATTTTATTTCTGTGAAGTCTGAGTTTCTTTCCTTATTCTTCTTAGTGCCCACCTTTTCTTTCAAAAAAAGGACTTTTTTTCAGTGTCAAAAGCATTATTTGAAGTGGCTGCCTTCAATCCTAGCCAAGAATGCATGCAGACATATAAGGGCCAAGTCTGTACTCCTGACTGCAACCCTGAGGATTCAAATATTTTAAAAACGAAGAAAACTTTAAAATTAAGACTCTCAACACCAATTAACCGAACACTTCACACCACCGCATACACTAAGGTGTTACCTACACTTCAACGCGGGAACCCACAGCTCAAGAGGCTTTACAAGGGGACGATTCTCTGTAAACAGCTCCCAGACGCGGTGTCCTGACTATCGCACTCTTGGTTTACAACTTATCTTCGTTACAGTGAACGGAGAAAGACAGAGAAGCCTCTGGAGAAGGGTAGGCGGTAGCTGAGAGGCCCTGAGGGGAAGGCCCCGCGCACAGGGTGAAGGCCGCGACCGCTGGAAAGGGCCCCGTTCCCCCTGCTCACCTCATCGATCCTCTCCTCTTCAGAGTCTGACTCCGGTTCCGACTCCGGTTCAGACTCCGACTCGGAGCCACTGTCCCCGGCGGGCTGCTGCGGCTGGGCCCGCCGCTTGGCCGGCGTGGCCATACTGTCGCGGTGCGCAGGCGCTCGGCAGCCGGAAGGCCGCAGCGGAGGCAGCAGCGGCGGCGGGCAGGCGCGGTGCCCGCTGAAGGTGGCCTGGCTGCTGGCGCTGAGTCCAAGTGAGCGCCGGGGCCTTGCTGCTTCCCGCGGGGCCGGGATCTTCAGCAGGGCCCAGGACAGGGCTGTGGTCTCCGGGCGTGTTGTGACCCTAGCGCGGCAAAGCTCTGCAGTCTCTGGGGTATGGTCGTGCTTGTCAGCGGTGAGTGCAAGGGAGAGGCTATATAAAACTACGGAGGGGAGAGGGGAAGAGACCCAGGGAAGGCGCTCGGGGCCACGCTTGCCCCGCCGGGGCAGGGGCGGGAAGTGTGTGTAACCTGCCGGGCCGTCCCTCTCGTTCCTAAAAAAACAGGATTCCCTCTTCGTGCCGATGATGTCACTTGATTTAAAGGAGACAGTAGACCGGGAAATTCCCGACCTCTGCCGGGACGAAGAATCACAGAGTCGTTTTGGTTGGGAAAGACCTGTAAGATCATCGAGTGGGACCATTCTCTGACTCTACCCAGGCTGCTGCTAAACCCCTGTCCCTCAGCACCACATCTCTGCATCTTTAGAACACTTCCAGAGATTGAACCGCCTTCATGGGGAGCCTGTTCCAGTGCTTGAGAAGTTTCTTCTGATATCCAACCTAACCCCCCACTGGTGCAACTTGAGCCCGTTTCCTTTCATCCTCAAAATACACTTGGAAACTGCACAGTGAATTATAGTTACATGGTAGTTCTTGCCTGCTGGAGCGTCCTCTGATTAAAGGCAAAATAACCGTCCTGTGAAACAAATCTCCCTCCCAGCCGAAACCATTGTATGTTTCTGTGACATCCCCCCAAGGAGGCCCGTGCTGGGGTTTTCACGGTCCACTCGTGCAATGTGTCAGTAGAGGTTTGTCCTCAGCCCAGCCAAGAGCACCTGCAGGCAGAGATGTCTGAGGATTCAGGGGGGCATTTTCTTTTACCGTGTGTCTCATTTGTGCCTCACTCCCTGCAGCTGCCTGAAAGGAGGTTGTAGCGAAGTGGATGTCTGTCTCTTTTCCCAAGTAACAAGCAACAGGGCCAGAGGAAATGGCCTCAAGTTGCACCAGTGGAGGTTTAGGTTGGACATTAGGAAAAAATTATTCCCCAGAAGGCTGCCTAAGGAAGCAGTGAAGGCCCCATCCCTGGAGGGATTTCAAAGCTGTGTAGATGTGGTGGTGAGTGGCATGGTTTAGTGGTGACCTGGCAGTGCCAGACTGACAGTTGGACTTGAGCTTACAGTTCTTTTCCAACTAAAATGATTCAGTGATTGGGAGAAGAGGATTTGGTGTAGGCTATTTCCAGAAGAAATGCAATTTTTGCTTTTAAAAATACAATCCAAGTGTGTTAGAGTCTGCATGCCTCTTTAAAGCACCAAGCATGTCAATATTTATTATTATTTTTAGAAGGCTGTGTCTTCTCTGGGAATGCTTAGGTAGTTTCCAAAAGGTGAGTAAAAATACACAGGAAAAGAAATCATTGTGGAGAAAGATGAAATGGCAAAGCTCCTTATTGCTGCCTTAAAATTTTGTGGAGATGCAACCTGGATTTATATAAAATTTTCCATTTATTTTTGAAACAGTGTAAGTCAAGAATGACACTAATTTTTACCATCACCTGTGGTGAAAATCAGTGATGTAGTAGAAGGATCTGAATCATATGCTTGCTCTTGTGCATTGCCATGTCGAAGAACCAGTTTTGCTGTTAGGTTTTGTGACATAGACACCCAAATAGTAGGATCGTTCTCAAATATTTGTTGTCGTTGTTACTTAATGGTACTGAAAGAGCTTAGGTTTATGCTAGACACTAGGAAGTCCTTCCCTGTGAGGGTGGTGAGACACTGGAACAGTTGCCCAGAGATGTGGAGGCTTCAACCCTAGAAGTGTTCAAAACCAGGCTGGATGGGGCCTTGAGCAGCCTGGCCTAGTGGAAAGTGCCCCTGTCCAGGAGTAGTGGTTGGCACCAGACGATCTTTAAGATCCTTTCAAACCCAAACCACTGTGTGATTCTTTGATAGATGTATTGCTTTATCTGTGAATTTGGTAGATTTCTGAACTATACTTCAATGCAGCCTTACAGGTGGGCTTTTTTCCCCCCTTCTCTGGTTATTATACCAATCTAATCATAGTAAAACAATATTAGTAAGAAATACATAGCATGAAAAATCCTAGCCCAGGGGGCTTTAGACGTTTCTAAAATATCATAACAGCATCTCAAAATTCATCTCCATTTCGGTTTATGATGGAAAAGACAATTCCCTTTGCATTTAGCAATCAAACTTTATTGCATGACCCATACTGTTGCTTATAATCAGAATAGTATTAGAAAAGTTTATTATATTTTGCAGCTCTTTGTGCCACCCACTTGACAGCAAGAAACAAAAGGACCCATTTATTCCTTTTTACAGACTGTCCTGTCTATTAAAGACAGTTCCAATTAGTTTGGGGACAGCTTTTCAAATTAAATTTGAGTGACCCATGGAGATGTTCTTTCTGTACAGTGTTGTATATTAAAAAAATCTGCAAAGGTCTTTTTAATATGAGAGAGTATTGCTCATTTTTCCTGTACTAATATCAGGGACCTAGAGATACACATTGTAATCAGCTTTAGACTTTAATTGAAAGCACAAGGATGTTGAATCTTACTGTGTGATGCTGTGAATAGAAAGCATTTCAATTATGTCTGCAAGGATAATACTCTGAAAATGCAGTGTGACCTAAATTACCCTCCTTCTAAACTAAGGTGGACTTAAAATTAAGTAATTTGGACTCAGAGAAATAGCAGCAAACTGTTTTAGCCTTAATGCTTCAGTCCAGTCCTCTTTGTAGTTTATCAGACCTAACTGGGTAGTTCCCAAACCTTAGACTGACTAATAGAAGTTTTCTTTCATCTTCGTGTCTGTGTGCTCCAGACGCCCCCCAAAAAACAACCTGTTGTCCTCTTCTTAGGTGTTGCAAGCCTAATGGTTTTTAAATGTTGGAGGGGTTTAACATTTTGAAGAACATGTTTTGCAGAGTTGTTATTGCTGCTCAGGAGAACAAGTGCTTGTTTAGTGAGCCAAAAGTGGACAGCTGGCATCACTCTATGAACACAAACCTGGCAGTGTAAAACTTGATGAGGTTTGGGCTGATTTGGACTGAGGGAGAGTTACTTTCTTTACAGTAGCTGGTGTGAGGCTGTGTTTTGGACTTGTGCTGGAAACAGTGTTGCTAACACAGGGAAGTTATAGTTACTGCTGAGCAGTGCTTAGAGAGTCAAGGCTGCTTCTATTTCTCACCCTACCCGACCTGGGAGGGGACAGAGTGAGGGCAGCTGACCCCAGCTGACCAGCAGGATATTCCAGACCATATGACATTGTGCTCAGCAGAAAGAGCTGGGGGAAGAAGGAGGGGATGTTGGGAATGATGGTTTTGTTTTCCCAGCTCACTGTTACATGCACTGGGGCACTGCTTTCCTGGAGATGGCTGAACACCTGTCTGCTGATAGGAAGTGGTGATTGAATTACTTGGTTTGCTTTGCTTGTGTGTGCAGATTTTCTTTTTTCACCCATTAAACTGTCTTTATCTCAACCCACGATGTTTTTCAGTATTACCCTTCTAATTCTGTCTCACATCCCACCAAGGAGAAGTGACCGGCCATGTGGGGTTAGTTACCAGCTGGGTTTCAACTACAACAAGGTTATTCACACACATTCTCTTTATCAAATACAGATTGAGCAGTGCTGGATTCTGCTAAATGAGTTCATTGTTTAAAGCAGAACCTTTCTGTGATTGTTCAGACGATGTGCACACAAGTAAACTATTAAAAATAGTGTCTTTCTCTTGCCGTCAGCAAATCTACATGGACCTGTTTGAGCTACTTAGCCATGAAGAATAGATGAGTCCAAGAGGTTTGTGGCTGTGGAAAGAAGCAGTAAACCCAAAAGCATCGGAGGGTAGTTGGAGATCAGAATACACGTTATTCATGCAAAAACTTACAGATCAAATTTGTCTCCACTTGAATGCTTGCAGCCACTTTCTGGAGTCAATAATCAAGCTGCCTTCTGATGGAATGAAACTAAGCCAGTGGCTTCTAGGAGGGCCAGAGCTCTGCAGTCTTACAAGCTGTGCAGTTTACACAAGTGAGCCAGATGGCTGAGTCTAAACTACAGCTTGTAAGATTTCTTTGTTGAGGAGACAGCTAGGTAATTGCATCTCCCAGTTGTTCATGGTGTTCTATGATGTTGTAATTATTCTTTGGTTTCAGTATCTATTTTCCATGCAGGATATAAACAAAATAATTAATTTGGTTATTATAAGTCACCTTGTTAAGCAGGGATGTTTACACATTTCTTACTGTTATTCATTACTTGACACAGTAATAAGGCAAAGGATGGGAAGTAAATTCATTTCTAACTACCCAAAGTAATTAATGAGAGATCTGCTTTCTCCAGAGGTACCTGAAATAATTCTCTGATGTCACCTGGGAGTTTTATTGCAATACTTTCAGAAATGGCTCTCTCCACAAAGCATTGCTGTCTTCTGTTAGGCAGCTTGGAAGGATTTTTGTTTCATAGAATCATAGAATCAACCAGGTTGGAAGAGACCTCCAAGATCATCCAGTCCAACCTAGCACCCAGTCCTAGCCAGTCATCTAGACCACGGCACTAAGTGCCTCATCCAGGCTTTTCTTGAACACCTCCAGGGACAGTGACTCCATCACCTCCCTGGGCAGCAGTGAAGTGATGGAGTCCATACATTTATGTTTAGATAACATCATAATGCTATTAAACATTATCTATTTTGGAAATAGGAAGGTTGGGCAGGTTTGAGTTAACATTCTTTTTCTTGGTGCTGTTAAGACTTTAACAGTACTAGTAGAAATGGAAGTGTGTCATAAAGTGTAAGCACTGAAGGCAGAGTTATGGTAAACATTGTACCATGCGTATCAGAACAACAGTCAGTTGTGCACCCTGTCTTCCCAGGAATGTGGATTTTTACTTTTATCATGTTGAAGTGACTGAAGAAAGTCACAGAAGCACAAAATCTGTCACCTCTCTGGGCAGCTTGGGTCAGTGTCTCACCACTCTCAGTGTAGATAAATTCGTTCTTCACTCTAGATCTCACACTTTTAGTTTGAAACTGCCACCCCTTGTCCAGTCACAACAGGCCCTGCTAAGAAGTCTGTCCCCAGCTTTCTAGTTGTCCCCTTTAAGTCATTGAAAGGCCACAAGAAGGTCTTCCTGGAGTGTTCTCCCTGCTGAACCAAGTCTCTCAATCTGACCTCACAGCAGAGGGGTTCCAGCCCTCCCATCATTGTTGTGTCCTCCTCTCACCCCTCTCCAGCCCATCCACGTCTCTCATGTGCTGAAGACTCCATAGCTGGCCCCAGCACCACAGGTGGGGTCTCAGCAGAGCAGAGGGGCAGAATCCTCTTCTTTGACCTGCTGGCCATATTTCTTTTGACACAGCCCAATTGGACCTTCTAGTCTGTGAGAGCACTTTGCTGCCTCATGTCCAGCTTTTCACCCACCATGTGTTTCTATGGTTTAAAAAAGGTTTTGAAACACTGCCCTGCGTGTACTTTCCTTCACGAAAAGAGACCCCAAATACATCATATTAAAAAGCTTCATACATAAACTGTTGCATGATCATTACAGTGAACACAGGCTGGCAACCAGCATGGGAATCAATAGAAGTTTTTGTAGATAGAAACTTATTACAATGCTAGAATATGACTGCACAGGAGGGTTATCCTTTAAATTGTATTCTTGGTGACTTGCATTACAGTTCCTCCCTTTAAGGAGCGTTATCTGAAGACAGCATGTTATTTGTTGCCCTTATCAGGGTGGATGTTCATCCCCAGAGAATGTACATTAACTGCTTACTCATTGTGTAGAGAGCAGTACAGCTGTTAGCCACCCTGTTTCTTTGAAGCTGGACTATTGAAGTCACTTCTGAGTAGAAAGTCCTCTAGATCTAATTTAGATAAATTCCTTTATTTCATTTCAGAGTTGTTGTGCAGTTATTTGGTAAACAATGAAGGTTCTGTTGCTGAAGGATCCCAAAGACAAAGACTCAGGACCAGATCCCTACATTAAAGTGAGTAAGCTTTGAAAAAAAAGTGAACAGTTGTGTCACTTCACTGTTAAATATCTTGTGTTCAGCAAGATAGATGACTTTAACAATTTTAACTGAAAAATGGACTTAATCAAAATTAGGAGTGCATGTCTGAAATTCTATTTTTTTAGGTCATCATTAGGAGTGTCTGAAATTAAGCTACCAAAAAACTCTGCTAGAAAATTTGCTGTTACTGAAAGAATTGTTTTAGTTATAGGGAGCTTGTGCTGAATCCACTATGAAAGCTCTCAGCATAATACTGATATTGAAACAAATTTAATTAATATTGATTATGTTAATATTGATAGAAGTAGGTTACAAAACTGTTAGTAGTCTTACTGGGAGGATGATGTGAACAGAACTTACCTGTTGCTGCAATTGTCTTTAATCATGTGAATAAATTTCACTTGTAAGAGCAGTTCTGTTGAATAAAAAATAACAGAGATACACAAAAACATTTGCAGGATGATGTAATCATTTGTCACTGTGGGACTTCAGAGCCATGTGCTGGTGCATACTACTCAGTAGCTATATAGGAGGCCTCAGATCCACAACTATTTGTTTACTATTATGTTGCAATACTAAATACTAAATAACAAAGCCAAACTAAATTCCCTAGGAAAAGCAAATAAGGTGCCTTTGTGTTTACTTTAATAAAAAGAAGTATTTGTTCTCATTTATTTATTTTTAAAAACCAAAAGACTACTGTTTGAAATTTATTCCAGGAGCTATAAACCTTTTTTTTAATAGGAATTAGGAGAATATGGATTTGAAGCAACTTTGATTCCAGTTCTGTCATTTGAATTCATCTCTCTTGAAGGCTTATTTGAAAAGGTAAATATGAAATTATTTCAGTTCTCTTATTTCCAACAGAATTTAGACTATGGCTGCCAAGATGTTGTGTGTGATCTTGATTTAATAATTCCCTTTGTGGTGCCTCTTTTTGTTTCCATGGGCACAGTTGTGTACAGTACAGCATTGAGAGAACATTAACTGTGTTGCCTGTACTCGTTAAAGATTTAAGTTGCTCAGACAGAATTCACATTTAGGTTGAGAAACCATAGATAGTTATAGACATTGGAGGACTTTTGTCACAATGCTAACCTAGAAGCTTGTAGTAACCACTAAGGGTTTACCTGAGGTTCTCCCTTACATTGTGAAATTGTATACTGCATCCCCTAGTTACATGGAATGAAATTCTGTAATCTATATTCTCTTCTGCTTTTTCTTCAATGTATATATTTAATTGTAAAATGTTTAAAAGGTTTTCTGAAGGAGGTCCCCTCTATTGACAGTCTTCAACAGTACTGAACTTTGTTAGGTGTTTGAATATGTCATGGTCTGCATTTACAAGTACCCATCTTGGAGAGCCTATCAAGGGTCTCAACTCTTTTGAGTGGGGTTGTTTAGGTGTTACCTTCTGTGTTAGTACTTCAAATAGCAGTTCACTTCTCTGACATGAATTTTAAGTATCTCATATAATTTGCCCATCCTTCCAGCTCATTTCAGTGACAGGAGTCCATGTCTATTTTTACAGCTACTCAGAATTAACATAATCTCTGCAGGTTTTGTCCCTAATTTGAGATTTATTACACATTTCTCTTATAAATACTCTGGCTACTGAGAACAATGCAACATTTGCTCATTTCAGTTTCAGACCTTTATTGGAGCTGGTTTGATTTTTGCCGGTTTATAAATAATGATCAACCTATTTTGGTTTATTTATTTATTAATTCTTTTCATCTTACAATTACTGTTTCTAAATAGCTCTCTTGCCCAGAATCATATGGAGGCCTAGTTTTTACCAGTCCAAGAGCACTGGAAGCCATCAAGATATGTTTAAGAGAGAGCAGTAAAAATGAAGGTAAAGGCATATTTGTATTCCTTAGTCTCTCTGCTTCAGTGTTTTGTTAAGATTGTGATTTCATTTCACCCACCAGGAGGTGCTTGGAGTCTGCCTGTTTAAAAACACTTTATCTCGCTTTATTCTTCTGGCATCAGAAAGGCCTCATGCAAAATTGGGCTTTTAAGGGATTGAGAGTTGGGTTTTCTGCACTTAGGCTGTTGTTAGAAATGAAACAAAAGAGCTTTTGGAGTAAATTACTACTTAGTGTGAGCTTTTCCAATTGTATTTATCTTTGCTAAAAAAAGTTGTAAACAGAAACTCATGCCTGTGGAATCATTTGCTGCAGTGCCTAGCTTTGCTAACGAACCCCTTTCCTCCTTTAGAGAGGCATTTTGTAGAATCTGATAGCTGCTACTTCTGTAGACTTCATGTGGAGTCTCACAGAAACACAGATTTCTCTGTCTTGAATATAGAGGTTATCAAAAGAATTAAGCATTAGCTAAAAAGCAATGAAGAAATGGTGGGACATAAAAGCCAGCAGATTAGTTGTAACAATCCTACAGAGTGCTAAATAGAAATTGGCATACCAGTGATCTATCATATTCTTGCAAATCCCTTGAACTTCTTACTCTGAACAATGACTTCTGGCTTTGAGATTCTGTGTGCATTTAAATCCAATCTTTAGTTTATCTGCTACATATTTAGGCTTGGGTCATACTAATCAAAATACAGTGAGTAAGGTTACATCCTCGAATAAGGTTACTTTAACCTTTCCAAGAGAAGAAGGCTGTATTTGAAGATTTTTTTGTCAAATGCAATCTTTTATCTGGAGTTCATTCATAGGAACATTGAGAGTTGCTGAAATACTCAATAAAATGAGTAGTTCCTGTTTGAGTTCCTTTCAAACCTAATCAATCCTTTTTGTCTTTAGAATAGTTTCCTTTGGCTTTTTTTTTTTTCTTTTTTTACTGTTGTAGTTTCTGGGGTTTTTTTCTCCCCAAGAATATTAGAAAGGAACTCAATGTCCTGTGTTGTACCACAGTAAAAGATCCAAGAAGTGTAATCTATAACATGCTTGTGGCCTATAGGAGGAAAACCCTTTCCTAGTCATTTTGTTTTACAGTCTGGAAATAAACCATTTTATGTCTGAGCCAAAAACTTACTTTTCATAACTGTTTAAAATAGAATCAGTTTCTGTATTTTTCCTGTATAAAAGTTGCAGAGTGTTGTAGTTCATGGATACATAGTTTTACTCTTTTATTTAGTGTCATAGAAGAATATGATTTTTTTGGCCTAAGCCTTCACTTTTAAACTACCAATTTTTATGCCTGATTCTCCTTTTGTAACATATCATATCATAGTATCATAGTATCATCAGGGTTGGAAGAGACCTCATAGATCATCAAGTCCAACCCTTCACTACAGAGCTCAAGGCTAGACCATGGCACCAAGTGCCACGTCCAATCCTGCCTTGAACAGCTCCAGGGACGGCACCTCCACCACCTCCCTGGGCAGCCCATTCCAGTGGCCAATGACTCTCTCAGTGAAGAACTTTCTCCTCACCTCGAGCCTAAACTTCCCCTGGCGCAGCCTGAGGCTGTGTCCTCTGGCCACCTGAGAGAAGACATGTGTTGTGTTTTACTGTGATTTTAGATAGAGAGTATAAATGAACTTTGCGAGTTGCCTCTGTTCTGGCACAGGGCAAGTGTGCATTAAAAGTGCTACTTAACAAAAGCAGCTAAAAGCAGTTTATTCAAATTAGGATTTTTAAACTATGTCAGAGACTATTATTTACACAACCACAAGAAAATACATTAAAAGTTCATTTTGTACATCCAGATTTGCTGAAATATGTAATGGAACATTAGTTACTCTTATTTTGCTGTATTTGTAGATTAAGCAGCAGTCCAAATACTCATTTAACATTCATATTTTGTTGCCACATGCTTGAATTTAATCTCGTGTTTTTCAGCCTGGTCAAAATCTCTTAAACAAAGGTGGAATACCAAACCAGTGTATGTGGTAGGAAAAGCTACAGCTTCTCTAGGTAAGCTGGGGGTCAAAGAAGGAAACTTTAGATAAATCTGTCTTATAAGTACAGTTTTGGGAACATTAGGTGCTTTTCAAGGGTGCTCAGAAAAGAAAAAGAAATAAGTTATATAAATGAATAATTCTGCAAACAATAATCTACACATCAGAACTACATGTGCTTAGTTCAGCTGTGGATCTAGCTTCTGGTTTTTCATTACTTTATTGTCATGAGAACTACACAGGAAGTATTACAAGAAGACTAGCATGTGAGAATTTTAGGTCCTGGTGTTTCCCTGCTTGCAGTCCAAAATCATTTGAAGAACTGGCTACCTCTATGAAACTAAATTAAGGCAGGCTGGTAACAACCCTGGATCACTAGCTGTGGCACCTAGCAGGCATCTTGAGTCAGTCAACTCCCAGATTAATTAACTTCTCAGGAACTCATCCCTGCATACTTGCTTAAGATGAGTGTCCTACTGTCAGATTTTCTGAGAGGATTTTAAACCTTCACTGCAGACAACAGCAGTACCCTAATTGGGAAGCTGCTACAACCAAACCAAGCCAGAACTGCAGCCCATTCAGCACGGTGCTTCCTGTTTCCCTGCTTCAGGTATGAGAGTTTAAAAACTCTCCACAGCAGCTCAGCTATTCCCAGAATTCTCCTTTTGTGCTTTTTTACATCTCTGCCTTTCTAGAGCCAAAATCAAACATTACATAGCATGTTACTACTTCAAATGCTCTGATTTTGTGCTTCTCAAAGAAGTATATGTGTGCCTGGAGCAAGTTGTGTGTTTCTTTGCAACATAACTTTCTGTGCTAGTAAATCTGAATTGTTCTCATTGATTTCAGTGGTTTTACTTTGCTGCTTTTGGTTCTAGTGGAAGAAATTGGTCTCACTTCACATGGAGAAAAGTCTGGGAATGCTGAAAAATTAGCAGAATATATTTGCTCAAGTGAGTACGTCTATTTGAAATTAAGCTAATGTACCTTCCATTGTTTCAGAATTGCCTATAAGTAAAATCAACTTTACACTGAAGCAGAAAAGTCCACGCTGCCTATATGTCTTAGATGTAGAACTTGTGAATTCAGCTCTAATTGATTTAAAATACGGTGGCATGCTGCCTTCAAATGCCTGTCTGAACATTGACCGACTACACCAGTATGGGTTAGAAACTGGAACTGGCACCGTTCCAGGCCAGATGCTTTAAGGCTCTGAGCAACCTGCTCTAGTGGAAGATGTCCCTGCTAAGTGCAGAGGAGTTGGATTAAGTGACCTTTAAAGGTCCCTTCCAACCAAAACCATGCTGTGATTCTGTGGTTCTATGATTCTATTACCTGGTGGTATTTTTGAAACAGAATTTGTTTACTCCTCTAATACTATCACGGTATCACAGTATCACCAAGGTTGGAAGAGACCTCACAGATCAAGTCCAACCCTTTACCACAGAGCTCAAGGCTAGACCATGGCACCAGGTCTAGCTCAAGGCTAGACCTTGAACAGCCCCAGGGACGGCGACTCCACCACCTCCCTGGGCAGCCCATTCCAGTAGCCAATGACTCTCTCAGTGAAGAATTTTCTCCTCACCTCGAGCCTAAACTTCCCCTGGCGCAGCCTGAGGCTGTGTCCTCTTGTTCTGGCGCTGGCCACCTGAGAGAAGAGAGCAACCTCCCCCTGGCCACAACCACCCCTCAGGTAGTTGTAGACAGCAATAAGGTCACCCCTGAGCCTCCTCTTCTCCAGGCTAAACAATCCCAGCTCCCTCAGCCTCTCCTCGTAGGGCTGTGCTCGAGGCCTCTCACCAGCCTCGTCGCCCTTCTCTGGACACGCTCAAGCATCTCAATGTCCCTTCTAAACTGGGGGGCCCAGAACTGAACACAGTACTCAAGGTGTGGTCTAACCAGTGCAGAGTACAGGGGCAGAATGACCTCCCTGCTCCTGCTGGCCACACCATTCCTGATGCAGGCCAGGATGCCATTGGCTCTCTTGGCCACCTGGGCACACTGCTGGCTCATGTTCAGGCGGGTATCAATCAGCACCCCCAGATCCCTCTCTGTCTGGCTGCTCTCCAGCCACTCCGACCCCAGCCTGTATCTCTGCATGGGGTTGTTGTGGCCAAAGTGCAGCACCCTGCACTTGGAGCTATTGAATGCCATCCCATTGGACTCTGCCCATCTGTCCAGGCGGTCAAGGTCCCGCTGCAGAGCCCTTCTGCCCTCCAACCCAGCCACATCTGCCCCCAGCTTGGTGTCATCTGCAAACTTGCTGATGACTGACTCGATGCCCTCATCCAGATCATCTATGAAGATGTTAAAGAGGATGGGGCCCAGCACTGATCCCTGAGGGACACCACTAGTGACCGTCCGCCAGCTGGATGTGGCACCATTCACCACCACTCTCTGGGCTCGGCCCTCCAGCCAGTTCCTCACCCAGCACAGTGTGTTACCATCCAAGCCGCGGACTGACAGCTTAGCCAGCAGTTTGCTGTGGGGAACAGTGTCAAAGGCCTTGCTGAAGTCCAGATAGACCACATCCACAGGCCTCCCCACATCCACCAAGCGGGTCACCTGATCATAGAAGGAGATCAGGTTGGAGAGGCAGGATCTGCCCTTCCTAAACCCATGCTGCATTAGAGCGGCACAAAACCCATGGAAACTGCATCCCAGGCATATCCTGTCCTACAAACTCAAAGTTAGACACAGTCATGTGTTAGAAAGGTCCTTTCAAAATCACCTTTCACGTGTTGTCTGTGTAACAGTAATTGAAGTTAGAGGTGACTTCCATTTTAAAGGACAAGAGCGGGTGAGGATATTCACTTCTACCCTGGCAGTAGAAGCAGAATCCTTTTTCCTTGAGGTGGAGTGCAACTTTTCAGCCCAGTGTTTCTGTCTTCTTCTTTGCCTGTACATTATTTATAGAAAGAGCTGTCATGTATTGAGTGGGACTAAGATTTTAAATACAGCAGAGGATGATTGTGTTTTGGGAGGAGGAGGAGATAACTCGCACAGTATTTGTTTTGCTTTGTGGAATGGGAAGGGGAATAAAAATGTGGAAAATCTCTGGTGAGATCTTTTTAACCAATGTATTCATATTATAGTTATGGAATATTTTTTAATTTGCATGCTAAGTAGCCTGTGTCCTCTGAATTTTGGATGCAGTTGCACTGCAGATGTTTTCAGCTATCTTAGGGCAGTGTCTGGTGAAGCATTTACTGCAGTATTCAACTTCTGGTACCTTTAAAATGCATTAAATGTATTGTGTTTACTCTTTATGAAAGACATGAGTTAATTAAAATTTTTGTTTCTGTGTTTACAGGAGAGAAACTTAATTCCTTGGCCCTTCTTTTCCCTTGTGGAACCCTGAAAAGAGAAGTGCTTCCTACAATACTTAGAGAAAAAGGTTGAACTTCCCTTGGAGCCTCATTTTAATTAATCAGTTGTGAAGAAAGTTGGATCTAAAGCTGGTGAACCAATTTCAATTAGTAAAAATTGAATTTACTGTTATGTTGGCCAGAAGTTAGAGGGTGGGAGCAGAAAGTGAGATCAGATTGGTACCCACAGCTCTGAGACTGAGCTGCAGCATGATGTGAGCAAGGTTATTTGCCTTGTTCTTCACCTGAGATGGAAAATACAGAAACCTCACAAGACTTGTTGAGTTTCCAGTGTGCTTCAAGGTCCTCTGCTTACAGATATTTTTAGCACATCTTGTAAATCTACTTACAAATCCTTCTTAGTTTTTTTTTTCCTCTATCTTTTTAACCTAAAATAGTACAAAAGGGCTGTTAGCACATTGAGAGTGGTTTATGGAAATGATATTGGTGAAACTCTGATTAGTGATGAATATATGTCCTGGTTCCAGGTATTGCTCTGGAAAGCCTCGTTGTTTATCAAACAACTCAGCACTCTAACCTGCAGGAATCTTTGAGCAGTTACTTCTCACAACAGGTACTGCATGTTGATGTCAGTTGAGAATTTTTGCAGTTCTTGATAATGCCTAGCAGAATACCTATCTCTGGAGACTTTTAAAACCCACCTGGATGTGTTCCTGTGTGAACTTCTCTAGGTGGTCCTGCCTTGGCAAGGGGGTTGGACTCGATGATCTCCAGCAGTCTTTTCCAACCCCTACCCTTCTGTGATACACTGTTTTTTCCCAGCTGCTTATAAATGATAGTTTGGTGATAGACAAATATCCTGCATAGGCTTCTTTTTTCCCCCTGTTGACTACCAAGAAAATCTTCTGGCAGAAGTTTCAAAGTGCGTGTTTCAGCTAGAGCTGAAAAGACACAGACCTCCCATGTAAAGAAAAAAAAACTTCTACATTTTGTCTTTCAAATCTGTTCAAAATTACTGGGTAATAATTGCATGTATAATTACATACTCAGTTTTTTATCTTAGAATCATTTGGGTTGGAAGAGACCTTTAAGATCATCAAATTCAACTGTTAGCCCAGCACTGCCAGGTCACCACTAAATCATGTCACTTACATCTTCTAAATCCCTCTAGGGATGGGGACTCCACCACTGCCTGCCCTAAGCAGCCTATTCCAGGCCTGGGCAACCCTCTTGGAGGAGAAATTGTTCCTCATATCCCAACTAACCCTTCCATAGTGCAGCTTGAGGCCATTTCCTCTTGTCCTGTCACTTGTTACTAAGAAGAGACAGACCTCCACCTCATTACAACATGAGAAGGGATTTATGTGAATTGATACACTGCTGTCGGAGTGAATAATCTATGCCAACCTGTGGTTACTCAGGGAATTCCAGCATGCATCGTGTTCTTCAGCCCATCTGGTGTCAGATTTTGCCTCCAGCACATCCAGAAGCTTTCAGGGAATTTTATCAACAATATCAAGGTATCTTCTCTTTAGAAGTGGTGAAATACAATAGGGGGTAAGCTTGGGATGGGCAAAGGAGACATAGGAAAGCTGTTACGCCCACTGCAAACCTTCATTTTCTCTTTTGTTGATCTTACGTCTTTGAACTTCAAAGAGGTTATAGCAAATGTTGTTATGGAGCTGGGAGCCTTCTTTTAAAAGAATAAAAAGCAATTGGTGTCACCTAAAATACTTTTCTTTAACTTACCCAGTCTCCACTGGTTTTAGAATCACAGAATGACTTGGGTCGGAAGGGACCTGTAAAGCTCGTGTAGTACAACCCTCCTGCAGTAAGCAGGGACATCTGCAACTAGAGCAGGTTGCTCAGAGCCCCAGCCAACCTCACCTGAAATTGTTCCAGGGCTGAGCTTCATTTTCTCTGAGTGATGTGCAGGTGCCAGTCACTCTTGCGTGAATCAGCAATTCCAGGCTGAAACACATTAGAATTGCTCTTGCAATAATCTTTCCCAAGTAACTTCTAAGTAGCTCCATTGATGGGTGTGTTTTAATGCTGAGAACCTTCAACTTGAAAGAGTTAGGAGCATCTAATAAGCTCAGCCATGCAAGCTGAGCTTATGTCAAAGCAAGAAGGATACGTAGCTAAGTCACTATTAAGAGATGATACCACACCTGATTACACTTGTGTAACTGTAAATGATGTCATTTCAGTTTGCTGCGATTGGTCCAACCACAGCAGAAGCCATGGAAGCAGCAGGAATTCCAGTGAGCTGCACTGCAGAGAGTCCAACTCCACAAGACTTGGCTGCAGGGATCCAAAAAGCACTTAACTTACAGAACTGCTCGCTATCTACGTGAGAGCACAGCACACATTTGAAGCTGAATATGGTGCTATAGAAGATTTTCCACTATGCAGGCTTGGTGTCCTGCAAGAAGGTATTTTTCAGGATTGCACAACACTGTCCTTAGGATCATAGAATTGGTTTGGAAATGACCTTTAAAATGACTGAGTCCAACTCTTTATTGCTTATCTGTTGGTTGTCCTTGTTGTAAGAAGCTTGTATCTAAATATCTAAGAAATCTAGAACCTGACCAATGTGTTTTAAAGCATGTAACAACTCCCATTTTTCTCATGTGTGCAGTGTATATATTTTACATGGATTTCTCTTGACAATTCCTTGTGAGAGGCTGATCAATGTATTGAAATCCATGTATCACCTCAGGTATCTCCTGCCACACCAGAAAAAGATTTCATTTCTCTTCACAGCATTACACCACATTTTCTTTTGCAAAAGAAGTGTATTTGAAATTAAGTATTTTCTGTTGTAAAGCTTCACTTGTTTGTTATTCTGCTTTTCAAATATTTACATTACACTGCTGAGTGTAGATTCTCAGTGGAATAGGGCAGTCCTTGCAGAGAAGTTGCACTGTGTGAAGCTAACAGCAGCTCAGCTGTTGCCACTAAATATCACAGAATTCTAGATTAATTTTGGTTGGAAGAGACCTTTAAGATCATTAAGTCTAACAGTTAACCCAGTGCTGCCAGGTCACCACTAAACCACATCTCTCAACACCTCTAGACAGCTTTTCTGTCCTTCTGGGGACAGGAACTCCGCAACTTCCCTGGGCAGCCTGTTCCCCTCAGTGAAAAAGTTTCTTGTACTATCGAACCTGCTTTCTCCTGCACAACTTGAGACCATTTCCTGATTCCTCTCACTTGTTTCTAGGGAGAAGAGGCAAACCCTCAGCTTGCTGCAACCTCCCCACAGTACATGATCTTAAAAAAATACTATAAAGAGCTTTTGGTTTCTATTCCTGCAATGAGGCAAGATTTATTAACAGAAATAAACTGGCTTATCATCACTAATGATAGTGCTAGAGTTGTCTGACTTGGATGTGGTTTCTGCTTTAATTGTTTATCTGTGAAAGGAGGCAAAGTAATCCTGTTTAGCACTAATGCCATCTTCTCTAATGCTGGGAAATTCATGAAAGATTTAAATCATAATATACTCAATTATAATCCTCATGCAAGTCATTTGTATTGTCAGTGCAGTGCTGGGCTGCAGCAAGGAACAGAGAAATCCTTATTTGCTGTAAGCGTCTGTTAGCTTCACTGAGCAAACCATCTGAATTCCCAATTAGGTGAGGTGCTCCCTACCTAGAGGAAGAGTTAAACTGAACCAAATTACAGTAATAGAACCTGAAGTGATTTCAGAGTGGGTATGTGGCTTCATCAGTCAGACTGGGTGGGGATAGACAACCATTTGGCTTTAGAAATCAGTTCAATGCCTGGAAGTGAAATAGAATCTCAGAAGTACACTAATTGCTGGAGGAGAAGTTCAACAGTAGGAGGAATGCTTCAAGTCTATAAAAATATCATCCTAGAGGGTAGTAGAATGGTTGTGGGAACTGATGTAGCTGCAGGAGCCCTGGTACTCAGCAGTTGCAAGGCCATACCTCAAATAATGGGTTCACTTTTAGGTCCTTCACTACACAAAAGAGATTGAGGTCCTGAAGCGGGTCCAGTGCAGGGCAGCGCAGCTGGTGAAGGGTATGGAGAACAAGTCTTGTGAGGAGTGATGGAGGGAACGGAGGTTGTTTAGGCTGGAGAAGATCTCATTGCCCTCCACAGCTTCCCAAAAGGAGACAGAAGTCTCTGCCCCCAAGTAAGAAACAAAAGGGCAAGAAAAAACAGTCACAAGTTGAAACAGAGGAGGTTGAGGTTGGACATTTGGAAAAAATTCTTCCTCAAGAGAATTGTGAAGCCCTGGGACAGGCTGGCTGGGGAAGTGGTAGGATTGAAAATCCATGAAGATGTGGTGCTGAGGGATATCGTTAGATAATGGTTGGACTTGATCTTAAAGGTATCTTCCAACCAAAGTATATCTATAATTTTGCAGATATTTTTCTAGTCCCCACTGCCTCCAAAACAGTTTAAACACTGTGGGTCTGTTTGCTTCTCTGCTGAGGATCGTGACAGTCATGACCACTGAAAGAAGCAGAGCGATTTGTCAGCTTTTATGTAATAAATAAAAGTTTATTTAAAAATATGCTCTCATTTATTCACAGTTTCAAGTGGAAAAGGTAATACTAGTCTCCAGATAAACACATTCACTCTCAGGTAAATGAAGCCCAAGGGATGGCAAATCTCAGCAAAAGCCTCACAGCAGAGCTCAGAAGGCACAAGTGACTGTCCTAAGAGCAACGTGTCTGTGCTTAAGATACCTAGCAGCCCTTTCTTTGTACAGCTTCATGTTACCTATTCAAGTGCACAAACAAGGTTCTGCTTAAAACATGTGTTTCAGGAAATACCAAACCAGAGTACTGGGGAGATCACATTTTTATGCAAAACATCTCTATCACTGCAAAGCCCATTTCCTGTGAAAGAAAAAATCATTAATTTCTCCAACAAGCAAGTGTTACATTCACATCCAGAACCCCAAGCTGGCACCAAAGAAATGCTGGTAACCAACCCCTTGTGGAGTTCTCACAGGATGAAGTACAATTCCTGCTCTTTCCCCAGAACATAACAACACAGGTGATGTTAATCACCTTTAACAAACACACATTCCAGATGAGAAAGAATCCCACTCCTCCCATGAGCACAAGGCACTTCATTAGCTGTTCTGCAGTTTCTCAGTCACTGAACTCCTCCATTACTGGCCTCAGCATTTGGAGTCAGCTGCTCCAGCAAGTTCAAGATCACCTCTGTCCGTTCCAGCAGAGTCATACCCTTGTTAGCAGTTGCACGCAACAGCAGAGAGTAAACTTGTTTGTTTGTTTTAAGCACAACTTCTTCCTCATTAATGCCCCTAAAAAGACAACAAATCATACAAACTTAACCTCAGCATAATGCATCCATCCACTCAAGGGAGGTTCTCCTTCCCCTCTACTCTGCCATGGAAAGGTCACATCTGGAATACTGTGTCCAGTTCTGGGCTTCTCAATTCAAGGACAGGAAACTGCTTGAAAGACTCCAGTATAGAGCCACAAAGATGGTAAAGGGAGTGGAACATCTTCCTTATGAGGAAATCTGAGGGAGCTTGCAGAGCAGGAGACTGAGGGGTGACCTCATTATATTTAAAAATATACAAAGGGTGAGTGTTGGGTGGACAGAACCAGGTTCTTCCAGTGCTGTCCAATGACAGGACAAGGGGCAGTGGGTGCAAGGTGGTACATAGGAGGTTCTGCATGAACATAAAAGAACGAGGGTAACAAGACACTAGAACTGGCTGCTCAGAAGTTGTGGAGTCTCATTTTCCAAGGATGTTCAAAACAAAATGCATTCCTGTGTGATCTACTCTAGGTGAGGTGATCCTGCTCTGGCAGGGAGGTTTAATTTGATCTTTTTAGGTCCCTTCCAACACCTAGCATTTTGTGAAACACTAAGTTTGCCACACGTTCTGTTGTCTGCCAAAGTGCATCTGAGACCCTGACCAGGCATACGAGCTCCAATTTCTTCCCTTTTCAGCCCATTATTAGAGCAAAGGGCAGATGTTGTCTCACACAAAGCATAACTAAGGAAACATCCATCAAGTACCAGAAAGGATAAGTGAAAAGCAGCCTTAATCCACTGCTGCTTAAAAACATTTAACAGATTACAGCAATAGTTCCATGTTGCAGTATTCAAATTGTAACACCTTCCCCTACAGGGAATCTTAAGCACAAAATCTTCAGAGACAAGAAAGTAAATTGTGGGGAAACCCCCCCACAGTAAACCCAGAAAGGCTTCTGTCTACAGCACTTATGAGGTAACACAACAAAACCAATTTACTGTTTACCATATCTACATACAAACCATGCCTTAATCATCTGCCTCTCACATACTCAGACTGCCACCTTGTGGAAGCTCCTTAGAGTGAAAGCACCCAGAACTGCAACTGAACTGCTAAGGGAGCACAAACAGGATGCCTTCCTGTCTGCTCTTTTCCTGTTTACCAGTCTCCTGCCATCAACAGACTGGTTACCGTGCAGAATTAATTCGTTTCACAGTTTACTTTTAGCAAAACAGCCCTTGCAGCAGCAGTGCTTCCATCTGTCAAACTTCCAGCAACAAAAGAATTCTCTAGAACTCTACTAAATTGATGCCACATTTTCATAATTGAACTTTCTATAGAATCACAGATTGGTTTGGGTGTGAATTTAAAGCCATGAAGGGCACAGGATTTATATCCTCTATAGGGTAAACCACACACCAAAGTGCACAATAAAGTGTCAGTGATTCATAACTGCTCTGTGCAGTTCAAGTGGCTACAAACAGTTATTTTCCAACTTGAATCCAGTCATTTCAGCCTGACTTCACCCTCACTCACTCCTGGACTGCTATCAGGAAAGATGAGTGAAAAATAGCTGCCTAGACACAGTAAAGAGGTTTCTTGGGAATTTCCTCAATTACACAGAAATCCCACAGAAACCATGCAAAATTTAGATGACTGAGGCCTATCTCAGCTCTTTCTCCACACAGAGGACTTGAGTCACTCCCATGAAAAAGGTATCAGAATTCCTTTCACGCTCAGGGGCATATAGCTGGTATAGATTCACAGATGAGACTCATCACAGATACGAAGGTTCATCTTACCCAGTTTTTTTTTTGCTTGAAGTTAACAGTTTAATGGATTGGAGGAGAAGGAATGACATTCTGGACTCAAAAATACTCAACAGCTTCAATACTTCTTCTTTGTTGAGGCCAGGAGGGGAATCGTGAGGTGACATGTTCTCAGCACTACTTTTGCCCTTGCTTATCTACAAGAAGAGAAAAACAAAAATCCATTTCACTTGACTCCAGCATTACAACACTTTTCAATCAATCACAGAATCCCACGTGGTGAGGGTTGGAAGGGACCTCCAGAGGTCATCTAGTCAAACCCCAATCTAAAACAGGGTCACCCACAGCAGGCTGCCCAGAATGATAATGTCCAGGTGGGTTTGGAATCTCTCCAGAGGAGACCCCACAACCTCTCTAGGCAGCCTGCTCCTGGGCTCCAGCACCCTCACAGGAAAGAAGTTTTTCCTGGCAAGTCAGGACACTAGACTTGCAGGTCAGCTGACCCTTTACTGGAGTGGTACCAACATCACAACTGTTATGACACCCTATTTATGATGTTTCAATAACTCACACTGCACACAAGTCACACCAACTGCCTACGAATCACAGAATGGTTTGGAAACATCCTTAAAGAAGGCCTTGTTCCAAACCCCGGCTATAGGCAGGCACACCTTCCACCAGACAGGTTGCTCAAGGCCCCATCCAACCTGCCTCTGAACAATGCCAGGCTGTTCCAGTGTCCCACCACTCTCATGGGGAAGAATTTGTAATGTCTAACCTAAACCTGTTTTTCTCCAGTTTGAATCTATCAGCCCTCCTCTTCCTGTCACTTCATCCCTTTGTAACACATCCCTCTCCAGCTCTCCTGTAACTCTTCAAACACTAAAAGGACATGGGCTCCCCAGAGCCTTCTCTTCTCCAGGCTGCACAACCCCAAATCCCTTAGCCTTTCTTCAAAGCAGAGGGGTTCCAGCCCTCTGATCATCTTTCTGGACACACTCTAACAGTTCCATGACCACTTCCACTTCCTAGACGACAACTGCAGCAGGTTCAAACCCCATCCACACTACTTAAGCAACTAGCTCTGAGAAGTAACCAATCAGTACCTTCAATGACCAATTATATGAACTCCAGAGACAGGAGAGAGCAGACAACCACCACCTGACTGGCTTACCTGTTCACTTTCTGCCATCAGCTCCTTCCTGATGAGCTGGATCGCACCCCTGGTTTTTGCCATTATATCCAGGGCCCCAGACAGAGTCTTTAGTTTCCCAGCATTGCTGTTCTGACCTAAAAACAAAAGTAAAAATTAAGGTCACCAATACTACAGTTTGTACTTTGTCTTCCTGAATGATTTCAAGAGTTCTCACAGGAAAAGCATGCACGGTCCTAGTCAACTGAAAACCAAGAAGATTAAAATGTCTCTTCTTTTGAGGAAGATCCTGCTCTGCAATCCAGGTTGCTCATGCTCCTGTATACAAAATTATCTAAAATGAAATTATGTAACTGCAGTTTGGGAAGCTGGTTTAGTAAGACATAGCTGGACTTACTTGCCATCTGGAACTCTGCAAATGCCACTCGCTCCAGCTGCACACGAAGAAACTCACAGGGCGCATCCGTCAGGAGCTGGAAGAGTCGCACCGCTTTGCTGTAATGAAGATCAGCAAGGATTCGGTGTTGTTTCCTCAAGTGTTCATCACCAACCTGCACTCAAAGTAGGCACATAGTAAATCCCAGACAATATGTTCTTCATGAGGTAATCCTTAAGAAAAAACAACTCCTTATGATGGTACCTGAAGTGCCAGCAATTGCTTCCCAGTTTACTTCATAATGGTTCAACTAAATATTCCTAGAATACATCACCAGCCTGAAGCGATTAATTTCACTGCTCATGCTAGCAAACTGACATCAAGTAAAATTAACTATAAAGAATAGTAATATGGTAAAAAGTTAATTGTAAAGGAACATGCAAGTGTACACCAGAGCTTAAAAAAAAAAAAAATATCAAAAACTAATGCTCTAGCAGAAGGCTGCCTGCTTGAGGATCCAAAGACTGGCTGGGAAGCAAAACCAAACCAAACCAAATACTGATCACCAATAGCTTCTGTTTTAAGAGCAGTGAGCCACTCAGGATAGAATGCTAAAGCTCTCTATAAATACATAAAATACTTAAATACATTCCATGAAGGACAGACTGCTCTTCAAAGTAATGCTGCACTTCATGATTTGCACATCCTTTTGGATAGCTCAAGAGGGACTTTGTAAAAAGTCAATTAGTGACAGCATGAGGGTTAACGACTTCAAACCGGAAGAAGCTGGATTTAGATTAGACATCAGGAAGGAATTCTTCCCCACAACAGTGGTGAGGCACTGGAATAGGTTGCCCAGAGAAGCCATGGGGACTTCAAGCCTGGAAGTGTTCAAAGCCAGGCTGGATGGAGCCTTGAACAACCTGGTCTAGTAGAAGGTGTCCCTGTTCATGGCATACGAGTTGGAACTAGATGATCTTTAAGGTATCTTCAACACAAACCTTTGCATGATTCAAATATACCACCTTATATTTGATTTAACCAAGACAATGCATCTCATCTATATAGGCAGAAGTATAAATATCCACCTCCAGGCATGCTGGACATGTCAAGAATGGAAGCCATTGAGAAAACCAACACCTTTAGTACTAATACCTGGTTTCTCAGGCAACTGTGGTACATTGAAGCAAGCCTGTGGTGAATGGTTGCAGCTCGATACTGGCAGAGAGGTTGCCGTGCAGACACCGTGTCAACATCACAGTATTTCAAGGATTTCATCATGGCTTCACTAACTTCCTTCTCTATCTACAAGATAAGACAAAATGATGCAGCATGATCACTTTGAAATCAGCACACCACCACACACAAGTTAAATCTCTGTTTATGCACTATCTTTTCATTCAAAGAAACCTTAACAATCCAAGCATTGGAACATTTTATGGTTTGCAAGAACTACTTCACATGAGTTGAACCAATGAAGACTTCTTCCAACATCTATTGTGATCACTGTTTAGTTTTTCAGGAAGAGAATAACTCATTTTAGCAGGTGTTGTCAAAAATGCTCTTCCTTACCTGTTCCTGAGCCTTTCGGGACAGGGGAGCATAATCCTGCTGTAGTGTTGCCATAGTGAAATATGTAGTAGACAGCTCCCAGTTCACGGAATCCCAAACAGCTGGATGCACATCTCTCTTCCCTAGAGACCTTAGTGCCTTCAGATAGTAGTCAATAGCCTTCAAGTTACAAAACAACACATGTCCATGGTTACTGCTAAGTTTATAGAAACAAAATTACTTCCCCCTTGGTCACTCAAGGAATCATTCTAAAATAACCTGAGCATTCCTTAGTTTTCCTTACACCCATTTTAGTCCTAACTTTAATCCTGACCATGCATTTCCATCTCCTTCATGTGTGCTACTGCTGTCAGGATCTGAACATTACAGCATTTGATTTATCAGAGCAAAAGAATCAAACCTCAGCAACAATACTGAAGCCTCGCTAGGGACTGTTAGGATAACATGGAAGCAGGGGAGGGATCTCAAGTTATCACATCAAGACCTACAGATCTTCACAAAGATATTTACAAATATTGCACCATAAAAGGCATGTTAGGGTCTAAATTCTCAAAACAGCATGATGTTACCTTATTATAATAAAGTGCCTCTTCTGGGGAAAACTCTCTTTTGAAGTCACCTTCAGCTGCGCAGTGTGCCTGAGCACAAATGCGCATCAGTCTGCCTGTGTTGCACAGCAGAAGGGCAGCATTGGTTGAATCCTCAATCAATTCAAAGTTCTGGATTCCTTCTTCAAAGCAGGAGAAGCTTTTCTTCCAGAGCTGCTGCTCAGTCATTGATACGTTTTTACTCACTAGGGCAAAGACAGAAGGTTTATCATCTCATTCAAACTTTTGAAAGATTACATAATGATGAAAGGAGGAGAGAAAATAGCCTCAAATTGGACCACAAGATGCTTAAGGTTGGACATCAGAAGAAACTTCTTCACTCGAAGGAATAGGCTCCCCAAGAAGGTTGCTGAATGCCCATCTCTGAAAGTTTTTCAAAGGTGCAGAGATGTGGTGCTGAGGGACATGCTTTAGCATCGTACTCAGCAGTTAGAAAATGGTTGGACTTCATGACCTTGAAGGTCTCTTCCAACCCAAACAATTCTATGAAACGTCAAACATAAGATTCTTAAGGCAAAGTGCACTATTAGACATACTGTACTTTTGAAAGAGTTGTGGTAACATGACACACATAGTCCAGGGGGAGCTAACAGGACAAACAAGATCTTAATTTTCACAACAACGCTTAGGGCATTGCAGTTACTTGTATAGACTCACAGCATGAAACAATATGTGACTTTTACAGACAAGTGAAACTCAGTATTTTAGCTTTAACTTCAGCTAAATAACAATTCTGAAAAAACTATGCAGATGAGGAAAAATTACAGTATTAAAAATTCCAGCCCCAAAAATCTTTCCAACATCAGTTGGACAGAGGTCATAGAAAACAGCTGCTATTTGGGAGACTGGAGCTGTTTACATTCAGCATCTGATTTCTACTCCTTTCATATTATACAAATCTTACTTGTACATAAGAAATTTCTGGCTTTGCTTCAAACCCAAAACTCCAAACACCTTACCCTAAAAGGAAGCTTAGGCAACCTCCATTTCCTGAAAAAAAAAAACCACCCCGAAATACCAAACCAAACAAAATACCCAAACAAACAAAAAATTCCACAAAAAACAACCCCCAAAATAAACCAGAAGTAAAGCTTCCAAGGATTTACTTAAAAAAGTAAACCCTGCATCAGGAATGGTGTGGTCAGCAGGAGCAGGGAGGTCATTCTGCCTCTGTACTCTACACTGGTTAGACCACACCTTGAGTACTGTGTTCAGTTCTGGGCCCCCCAGTTTAGAAGGGACATTGAGATGCTTGAGCGTGTCCAGAGAAGGGCGACGAGGCTGGTGAGAGGCCTCGAGCACAAGCCCTAAGAGGAAAGGCTGAGGGAGCTGGGATTGTTTAGCCTGGAGAAGAGGAGGCNAAAAAGGTAGATGAAAGAATGCTTACCCACTCTCTCAGTCTGCACAGCCGCAGCCTGGTTCATGTAGAACACTCCAATCTCATTCCTGATGTTGCCCATTCTCTTCAATATCTGTACATGCTGTTCTGGATTTTGGTTTTTCAAGTTACTGAACAGCAGAATTTCATAAGCTGCTTCGTAACATTTACAGCTGACAGAAAGCTGGCACTCCAGGTCTGTAGACAAGTCAGTTGCCCAGGCAAATGCTAGAAAACAAAATGCAAATTCAGTGTAGAATCATCATAGAATCATTTTGGTTGGAAAAAGCCTCCAAAATCATCGAGTCCAGACACCAACTCAACATCACCATGCCCATTATGCCATGCCTACACAAATGAGGTCTTGAGCAATCTGGTCTAGTGGAAGGTATCCAGGCCAATGCCAGAAGGATGGAACTGGATGATCTTCATGGTCCCTTCCAAACCAAATGATTCTATGAATCTATATCAAACAGCATTTACAAACAAACTTCAAACTGATAGTCCAGAGGACAACGCCCCAAAAGAAAACCAAGTACAAAACCCATCTCAGGACATCCTGCAATCAGTGAAATGCGCCCATTAAACAATTACCACCTTCACTGCCTTTACAGCTTCAGGCATGCCATATGCTATCTTGACAACCTCCTTAAACATGACAGGCAGAGTAAGCTTTTTCTGAACAAAACACAACTGAAGTGTATTAAACTCTCCTCCAGAAGCATTTCTCATGCATGGTTTTGAAGAAGCACAAAGAAATTACTTATGTCTGTCATGTAACTGAACTACAGCTGTTATCTTGTATCAGTATCATACCTTGACACCTGGATTCTCTATGCAGACTGTGCAGTATTTCCTGATCTTCTTTCGTCTGGTAATTGTATTCTTCCAGATATGCTGCTCTGTTGTTTGCATTCTGAGCAAGCATTAACTGGATATCTCCACAAAGTGTTAAGCACTGACAGAGAAATATCAACACCTCAGGGAGCATACTGGCAGAGAGACAGCAGTAGGTATCTATTAAAGACAAAACCCATGAGTAAGGAAGGGGAAAAAAAGAATTAAACAACAAAAGGTTTGACACAGCCTGACAACAGAATTGGTTTCTATGTCACCTGTCACATGCATCCTCTGTATGAGGACAACACATGTTCTTCTAACAATCACCAACCTATTTTGAAGTCATAGTTGCTCTACACAGCTGACAGCTACAACAGAGTAACTAAGTTGTTCAAGCCAAGCAGTCCATCTAGTAATTGTAGGCGCTAATCTCAGATTTCACTGAAGGAAAACTGGCTGTCTACAGAATAACTCCAGTATTTATTTCCAAAAAGTGCAGTTTAAACTTGTTTCCCAAGCATTTAAAACACTGAAAGCTAAAGAATGCTTTGAGTTATTGATAAGCATATTGATACTGTGTGTTAAGAGCAAGTGTTCTCGCTTTATAAGCTTCCTCTTGCCTCTCCCCCGACCCCTACACAAAACAGCAGCACTACAGTACTATGCTTATGACAATTACTATTAATTATTCTCATTATGGTTGTAATATATTCTCAACATTCTCATTTTACTTCCTTCCCTTTCCTTGATAGTACCTGAAGATACTTTTCAATACTGATCAACATCTAAAAGGGCAGGGGACAAGAGGATGAGGCACAACTTTACAGTGGTGCTCAGTGACAGGACAAGGAACTGTGGGCACAAAACAGAACACAAGAGGTTCCATCTGAATGTAATGGGAAAACTTCTCTGCTGTGAGGGTGCCAAAGCCCTGGATCTGACTGCTCAGTGAAGTTGTGGAGTCTCCTTCTCTGCAGTGATCCCAAACATGCCAGGACATGCCTGATCCTGCTTTAGCAAGTGGGTTGTACCGAGTGATCCCCAGAGGTCCTTTCCATCCCCATCACACTAAGATTCATTTTAGAGGAGTACCCAATTTAGCTGAAGAACAAGTTTAGTACTTCTGAGAGTCAGGGATATATTTACATGAAATGGGACCCACCAGCCATTTCTGGGGGAAAAAAAAATAATATGCCTGCAGAATACTATCTTGGTCTTGGCACAAGGACCAACCCTGCCAACCTGAAGTGCTCTGAAGCTCTACAGCTGCAGTCTTAAGTTTCCCAGAATGTCAAACTAGGACCACCTTTCCAGAAGAGACACAAGTTATTCTTAGTAGAGGCTTCCCTACTAATGAGCTAGTTTAAATGCACAGTTGCCACACTTGTCACTGCATGTCATCAGAATAAACCATGCACAGGAGAAGTATTTGATATCAAGACAGATCTAGAAAGGCAATGACACAGATGACAAACATATTCCAGCAACCTACCATGGCACTGTAAAGCCAGCTTGATGTATCTTAATGCTCTCCCATACTTCTGTAGAATCATAGCAGCATCAGACAGGACGTAATAAGCCCTTGAGGATTTCAGAATGAGCTGGAGTTTCATTTTATATTGCCATGATCCAGGAATCATTCCTGACTGACTGGAATGCTTACCCTTCTGAAAAGAGCCCACTGTAAGAGGAAAAGAACCTTGTTGGTAAATCTCATCTTCATAACTTATGCTAGAGGTTTGTCACTTCATCTACATACAGACAGAACATAAATTGCCTTCTTTACAGCTCTGCACAAGGACAGTTATGCCAACTTGTCTGCTGCCACATTTTTCATCTGCAAAACGAACCCAAGACTTGGAACTTTTCCATGTATTCCATCTGATAGTGGAATTCAGTGAGCAGTGACAATGCCGCCACCTATCATATTTTAAACAGCTCTGTAAGTGCAAGTGCAGTGGCCAAGACTACTATTAGGTAGCAACAGAAGAAACCCAAGCAAGGCATAAGCCATAACTTGTCACGTTTGCCACCAAATCCTTGGGATACATGCTCTGTTTCTGGAGGAAAAGTCTCAAAAGGAGAAAACCTCCATTTGTGGGCTTAGCTTCCAGCACAGAAGGAACAGGATAGCCCAATGTCTGTCTCTCACTCATTTCAAGACATTCTCTGCATAAGTTTATAAAAGGTCCTTCTTCAATGCTGCAATGGTTAAGGAACCACAGAATGCACTGGACAGAAAGGTACCCTCAAAGGTCATCTTGTCCAACTCCCCTGCAGTGGCCAGGCACACCACCAACTAGATCAGGTTGCTCAGAGCCCCATCAAATTTGAACGTCTTCAGGGATGGGGCCTCAACCACATCACTGGACAAACTGCTCCAGTATTTCACCACTCTACCCTGCTCCAGCTTAAAACCATTGCCCCAAAACCAGGAATAAAAAGACCACTGACTTCAGACATAAAAAAAGACATAAGAAAGGACAGAATTTTTGTCCTAACACTATTTATGGACAAATGATTCTCTTGTGTACAGGCAGACCTACGAGGCCTGACTTGGAAATCTCCATCTTCAGTTCTTCTACAATTTACTATCTGTTTACAGTAGGACAAAAATCAGATCTAATGCAGTAACACCCCATGTAGTTAAAGATACAGAATACACATCTGCTGTGCCTATTTGCTATTCAAAAATAGTTCTCTTCAAGAATTAATAGCATTCATGCTTTCTACATGTACATAGACATACACACAGAGCAGAGAAGCCACAGAATTTGCATCACAGAAAACAAACCAACCCACACACTGAAAAGCAGAAGTTTGTCCCTTATGTTTGAACTACTTTTCTCAAGGCTGAATTCAATCTTTTTGACCTACACAAGCATCACCACTGCTACTTCAGGACAGAACTGCAGCACAGCTCCAGACATCAACTAAAATATTATTTTTTCTCCTGATTTGTACAGTATTTACCTCCCACATCCCCCAGGAAACATTTGTTCCTAAACAGAAAAAGTTAACATGCGGACACTCTCCCTGCCAGCTGGCAAGCAGCTGCAACTTGTCAGTGGTTCCAAATTTTGAAGGCAGAAGACAAGAGCCTGGCTGCAGGAGCACTGAAATAAGCATTATGATCTTGCTGAGCTGACCTAGGTAAAAAAAAATAATCTCAGTAGGTCTTGGTAAAACTGAATCTCACAGTGGAGGTTAACAACACAGTAGAATTTATGCAAGCTCAACACAAAGTAACCTTCCAATGGAGGTGTTACATTCTATAGTCACATATCCAATAAAAAATAAGGAAGTATGCACACATCTCCAAGGTCCCTGGCCTTCAAGAGACAATCCTGAAGTTGGAAGAGAAACATGAGAACACTTAAACGAGTAAACTGAACTTGCTTCTTTAGAGATTTTTTCAAAAAAGGAAAGGAAGAAAAATGAAAGGCTAAGAATTGCAAACATTCTTTCACAAGAAATTTCTTTGAGTTATGCTCATGGAGCTTCTTGCCCTGAAGACAACTCTACTGCTTTCAAAAGAGGCAGCTTTCTTACACCTTTTTGTGCTAGTTTGAGCCTAGCTATAATGTTTTAGTGAGAAGAACTAGATTATAGGCTGTGGAAGGAAAACAAGGCTGATGTCTACCTCACTCACTGGCTTGCTGAGATGTACAAAAAAAAAGAATCAAAACACATTCTCGTTTCAACTTCTGCTGCTGGGAAGCTCCGGGCTGCATCTCTCTCTCTCACCCTCCGTTTCTTTGACTAATCCACTTTGCTTCCTAACCCCCTGGCCAAACCTCCATTCTTCCTTGGGACTGGGGTAAAGGGAAGGTGAAGGATGGGCTGGGAGCCCCTCCTGGGGACTCAGCTTTCTGGGAGGGCTGTTGTGTTTCTGTATTCCCTTTTACCTTGTATATTTCTGTCTATAACTGTATATACTGCAAATATCTGCTTGTATATTCTGCTAAGCTGTAAATTATAAGCTTCATTCAATTTCCAGAGCTGGCTGAGTCTAGTCTGGGTGATTTCCAAAGCGGGGGAGGGGGGCGGGGAACACCCAAACCATCATACTTTAAGATGCACTCCAATGAAAGTCAAAACAGACTACAGTCTGAAACTCCTGGGGTTTAAAGCAAAACAGCTTTAATTTGCTGCTTCCTTCCACAGTCGTAGAAGTAGCAAAAAGAAAAACTAATTAAGAACCCTAGTTGATATTTCAGAAGCAATTCAGCAGCAAGCATAAAGTCAGAGAAAAACCTGCCAGAAGTTCTCCCACAGAGCTTCCAAGTCAAAAAGACCAAAGAACAGATATGGTGCTACCAAACCAAGCCCCAAAAAAATAAACTCTTCTGGAAGACGTCTGCAAGTGACACCTAAAGAGGGTCCAGTAAAACTTGTGTGTTCACTAAAAAAGGATGATCTGATAAGCAAAAATATCCCAAACAGGCTATTTTCTTCATACTAAAAAGAAATGGACCACTCTCTCATTTTCTACCTGTAATTTTTGCTTATGCAACAGTGTAATTAGTGACTTACAAGTACACTAGACCAACAATCAAAGCGGCAGCAGCTTGTGTTGGCATTGGAAAAGTCTTATTTGCACAACAATATAACTCACTTTTGTCTAAAAACAATGCCATCTGTTTCTCCAGACACTCAGGACCACCACTGGTGGATTCATCTTCATATTTCAATGGGATTGGTGTGCTGGGGTCAGCTGCAGGAAGATCACTTTCTTTTTTAATACTGCTGTCAACAGACTTCAAACCCTGTAAGAAGCAATTAATTAATTCACCTTGAAAGCAGTATTGAGCAAATACAGAATACACCAAGAGCCGGGTATGAAGCGAAACTCATTAGACAGTGGATGGCTGCACTGTGTGAAGCTAATAGCAGCTCAGCTCTTGCCACTAAATATAACACAATCCTTTTGGTTGGAAGAGATTTAAGATTATTAATCCAACACTGCCAAGTCTACTACTAAACCATATCCCTCAGCACCACATCTACACTGCTCTGAAATCCCTCCAGGGATGGGGATTCCACTACTGCCCTGGGCAGCTATTCCAGGGCTTGACAACTCTTTAGGGGAAGACATTTTTCCTAGTGCCCAACCTAAACCTCCTCTGGTGCAACTTCAAGCTGTGTTTCCTTTTGCCCTGTCACTTGTTATTATTAGGCAGAAAGGACAGACCTCCACTTCATTCCAACCTCAAGGAGTCGTAGACAGCCAGAAGGTCTCCTCTCAGCCTCCTTTTCTCCAGATTGAACCACCACAGCTCCCTCAGTTGCTCCTCTTAACATTCGTGCCCCAGACCTTTCACCAGCTTCACTGATCTTCTCCAGACATACTCCAGTCCTCCTTTGAGTGAGGGGCCCAAAACTGAACCCAGTACTTGAGGTCTGGCCTCATGAGAGACAAGTACAGGGGAACAATCCCTGCCCTGGTCCTGCTGGCCACACTTCTCCTGAAATAAGCCAGAATGCTGGTGGGCCTTCTTGGCCACTTGAACACACTGCTGGCTCATGTTCTGCCATGAAGCTTTCCAGCCACTCTGCCCTAGCCTTTAACAACGCCTGGGGTTGTCGTGACCCCAACTTACCTCCAGGACGTAGTTGAGCACCAGCCGGCAGCGCTCCTCGGTGCCATGGCAGACAGGAAATGCACAGCTAGGCTTCATTGGGAGAGCATCGGGGAAGAAAGAGGAAGAGAATAAATATTCAAAGTATGAAATGTCAATGTTACTGAAGATGCAAATGAGAGATAGCATCAAGAAAATCTGTTAATGGACCATCTGAACTGTACGCTAGAGTGTCATTGTACTTCATTCCTTTTAGTGAAGAATTCATTGGGCTCTCTTTGTAATCCCAAAGAAAATGCAGGGGGTGAAGAGATGACTGTTCTGGAATGGTAATCACAAAAGCACTCAGGGACTGTCTGCAATGCAGACCTGGGAAGATATGTACATTCAATACTACACAGAAATCATTTCCTCAGCCTATACAACACAGTTGTACTTTCATGACCTCCGGATGACTCAATGACTCTGTTTTTTGTATGGGTTTTTTTTCCTAAGGGGGAGTTATTTTTGTCTCCTATAATAGGAGAAGAAAAAAGGGGAAATTGAGTGCTTCAGCAACAGTATAAGTTGTTATATTTTCAGCTGGCTGACCTTGAAGTGCTAGAAATTAAGACAGCAATAAGAGCAACAATTTTATTTCACTTTTTCCCAGGAAATGTTGTTCTCTGCTACTCAGACATTAGAAAAAAGGCTTAGCTTTTGAATAAGTCATTTCATAATCACATTGCTATGTAAGGAAGGCAAGCAAAACATTAGGAAAGTAAAAAGCTACAAACAGTGTCTTCACTTATCTTCCCCAGCTTCTCACATTCCTCTTTCCTTTCAGTAATAATGCACTGAAACTGTGATGAAGTAGCAGTGTTACACTACTTCCAATTCACTTATGAAGTCCATGTATGGCAATAAAGTTTCAGAAATACTGTGGGGTTAAGCATACAGCTGTGCCTTGGACACAAGATACATCTACATGCAGAGTAAAGCTTTCTCTCTTTAATAAAAAGAGCTCTAAAACAAAATTTCAAGGAAATCAAACTGCTGTATTCTGACCTTGGAAAGATAAATAAAGAAGGGGAAAAAAAATATCAAAGACTGACCCTGTGGACATTCTGTGGACTAACTTGTGGTCCCTTCCAGCCCTGATTCTGTAACTCTGATGCTCCCAATAACAAACAAACCAACCCAAACCAAAATGAGGAGAAAACCCAAAGCAAACAAACAAACAAAAGAAACAAGAAACAAAACAAAAACCAAAACACCACACAAAGATTAAAATTGCTCCAGTAAAACGAGGCAAATTAAGATGATCCAGCTATCCACACAAACTTGTGGTCAACTACAGCTCTTACACATAGCCACATGGCAGTATTTACTGTTGTCATGAGAACACTAATTTTCCTGTAGCCAGCTGTGCAGAATCATGCCATAAAGGACAGGTGCAAGATGCTAAGGGAAAGATCTACATTAAACCTGCTATACTGTAAAATTCAAGACCTGCAAGCTCTATGAGCAGACCATGAGAAGTTTCTTTCCCTGTTGCCTCTTACTTCAGTTAAAGCTGAAGACAAAACTAACATCTAGTTGGACTTCAGTGACAAACTTTGCTACATGAACTGAATCTTTCAAGAAAGCCCTTTGAAAATCCCCAACTTCACTTACACGGATTCTATGAACAGACTTGTATTTTTCTGGCACTGACAACTCTCCAACAGATTTGATGATAGCCACAGCTTTATTGTCATCTGGTGGATCAGAGCTGTTGCTGTAAGAACCGTTTTCATCACTGTCTGGCATTTCTTCCTCTTCCTCACTGTAACTTTCATCAGAATTTCCATTTATTGGGAAGTCTGTACTGTCTTCCTTTTTAGGTTCATCCAACTGAAAAAGCTCTGATAACATGTAGTTTGCTGAAGCACTGATCTTTTTAAAGAAAAGAAAACAGCAACATTTGCAAGTTAATTTTCTCTTTTGGGAGGCAATGTCAATATAATTTGTATTAGAATAAAGAGTAAACAGTAGATGCAAGTAGGCATTTGGTAAGCTGTGAATACAGCCTGTACAAACATACACTGGACTTTTTGCAGAGCTGTTAAAGAAAATTCCAGAAAATTATTCCATCAGGCTGTTTTCTGAACCAGTATAGAACTACTGATATGGCAAAAGAGGCTACCACTGTGCAGAAGGCTGAATTCAATCAGCTAGCTCAAATAAACAGTCTCCTGCCTTACTACAGAGTTACTTATGGAGTTGAAAATCCCATATAGGAAAGGGAAAAGGATTTGAGCCCAATAAAATTTAGAAGAGAGAACAGAAGACTCATGCAGCATTGAGGGTCAGTGAAGGCTACTAAAACGATCCTAAGGTTGGAATCCCTCTTTTGCGAGGACAGCCTGAGAGAGCTGGGGCTGTTCAGTCTGGAGAAAAGAAGGTTCTGGGGTAACCTTACTGTGGCCTTTGAATACTTAAAGGAAGCGTCTGTCCCCAGCTTTCTTAGACATTTTAGCAGGGTCTGCTGTGACAGGACAAGGGTTGATGATTTTGAACTAAAAAGAAGGAGATTCAGATTAGACAGAAGGAAGACTGAAGGAATATTGAAGGTTGTGAAATGCTGGTCTAGGTTATCCAGAGAGGTGGTAGAAGGCCCATTCCCTGGAACCATTTCAGGTCAGGTTGGAGCAACCTTCTCTAGTTGAACATGTCCCTGGCTCACTGCAGGAGAGTTGGGCTAGATGACCTTTAGAGGCCACTTCAAATACAAACTATTCTATTATTCTACTAAAACAACAGAACGAATCACCAAAATGGTCCAGGGTTTCATTAAACATAAATACATTTCCAAGCTTATAAATAAGTTTCAAATTCTCTGCATTGCAAAGTAAGTGCTACACTAAATATTATGAAGTTTATCACCTTGACAGCATTTTTATTCTGTTTACAAAGCTATAAGAAAACATGTAGTTCTTACTTGAGGATGTCTGCCATTGTCCAATAACTTAAGACAATTAAGGAGTAATGTCCTGATAGTGCCGTAGTGTTTCTTGTTCTGGTTCTTCTTCAGCATCATATTGCAAGCAACTCTGAAAGAAAGTTGAATAAAACAGTAAATCCCTGGGTAATTTCTTTGAAATGAAAAAAAACATGCCTTAAACAGTACTACAGCAAATGTGTATCTTCCAAACTTTACGATAAGTTTAACACAACACTTGATCAGCAATTGCTGTGTGTAGTTGATAGGGATAAATGTCCAAAAGAAGAGTCTGCTTTGATTTAGTGAGAATGAAGCTTAAAATCTCCTCTCAGAAGCTTGTTATTTCATTCATTTCCATTTCATCATTATTTTTATTCTTAATAGAACTACAGCAAGAATGAAGTGACACAGTAAAAATGGTAAAAACTCACTTGTACAGAAGAATTGCCACAGGCATCGTAAAAGGGTTTTGGTATTTGTCTTCTGTCTCTTCACAAAGTGTGGTCAGGTCATAGAGCTTTACTATGTCACTCCCACTTGCTGTAAGGTAAGACCTGTTGTTAATCAACATGCCACTAACATAAACCTTTTCAATCTCATTTAAATCTTTAAATATTTACCTTTAAATAGCCAGTATGTATGTCCTTCTTTGGTACAATTTGATTTCAGAAAAGATAAGATATTTTGAGCAATATCTTTTATTACTTTGGTAGAAAAATTAGAGTTTTCTAAATTGGGAATATCTTCAGTCTTGATCATCTCATACTTCTGAAAGGAATATATATGAGAACTTGAGATTAGGAGGGTTTTCTGTCACTTCCCCTCCCCCATCCCTAAAAAAAAATACCTATAGCGTGTCTATCAACTGCTGAAAGAAAAAAAGGCTACTATTCTGACAGACTGTCACAAAAAAAATGAGTTAATTCCTATGATTTACTTTAAAAGCAAGCACACTACTCAGAACAAGCTTTAATGAGGATTCACTTCTGTGACAAGATAAATGAAGAACAAAAGGCAAAAAAGCGGTGTATGTGCAACATCTAACATTGAAGGCCACAACAATGATGCAGCCCAGACAGCCAACCGAGTGCTGGGCTGCATCAAGAGAAGTGTGGCCAGCAGGGCAAGGGAGGTGATTCTCCCCCTTTACTCTGCTCTCGTCAGACCCCACCTGGAGTACTGTGTGCAGTTCTGGAGCCCCCAATACAAGAAGGACATGGAACTGCTGGAGTGGGTCCAAAGGACAGCCACGAAGATGATCAGAGGGCTGCAGCACCTCTGCTATGAGGACAGGCTGAGAGAGTTGGGGCTCTTCAGCCTGGAGAGGAGAAGGCTTCGAGGAGACCTTATAGTGGCCTTCCAGTATTTGAAGGGAGCCTACAGGAAAGCTGGGGAGGGACTATTTACACGGTCTAGTAATGTTAGGACGAGGGGGAATGGGTTTAAGCTGGCAGAGGGGAGATTCCGACTGGATGTTAGGAGGAAGTTCTTTACAGTGAGGGTGGTAAGGCACTGGAACAGGTTGCCCAGGGAGGTTGTGGATGCTTCCTCCCTGGAGGTGTTTAAGGTCAGGCTGGATGAGGCCTTGGGCGAGCTGCTCTAGTGGGAGGTGTCCCTGCCTGTGGCAGGGGGTTGGAGCTGGATGATCCTTGAGGTCCCTTCCAACCTAAACCATTCTATGATTCTATGATGTGAGGGCTGCAATCCCTCTGCTGTGAGGACACGGTGACAGAGTCGGGGTTGCTTGGCCTGGAGAAGAGAATGTTTTGGAGAGATGATAAAGTAGGCTTAATGAAAAGAGCCAGACTTACCTGAACAATTCCATTAACATGAAAGCACATCACAAGCTCTGGTACATTGCATATTAAGTTGTCCAACCAATAGTCAATTCCTGTTAGTACATTTATTGGCTTGTTGTTATCCCTAAAAGCAAATATTGCTAGTGTTAAGTCATTATTTACTCCTCAGAAAATACTAGGTATGTTTACAAACAGGATTTAGATTGAAGCCACATGAGAGTGGATGGGTAACAATTAACTGTGAATCATTATAAAAGAGGCAAACAACTAGTTCTAGCAAACCAAACATACACAGGGATCGCTCCAGTGATCCCTCACCTTCCCTCAGCAGTTTTGAATTTTGGCTTCACTTACACTGAAACTTTAACAAGCTTCAGATGTCACACTATTACCAAGGTAATAAGGTCTAAAGGAACAGCAGTATTAGCTGCAATTAATTACAACACAAGCCTTCTGCCAGGTAAGGTACTGTTAATTTCTAGAAGTGTCTTAAAAAGGTGACAAGTATGCCCAAAGAGTTTCAAGGTTTTGCTCATTCTTTGCCTATGAATAATAAGGAATGGAGAGATTGGCAATCAAGTGATCAATACAAAGTATTAGTGAACAGCAAGACAGTAGAAATTAGAACCATTACAGTCACAAATTTTAAGCACTCAAGTCCAACCAGTATTTACTGAAATTCAGAATCTCTGTAGGAGAAACAGGACTGCCCTAATTGATAAAAATAGTAATAGAATGACATTAAAGACTAGATGTACAGAATTAACACTCAACACTCCCAAAGTCAGGAAAGGTTGCAAACTGACAATAGTTACAGATTAATATTTACTAACAGAGCATCTCAAGTCCCAGGTGCACTGGCACAAGCATTGGGACTGTTTGTTTCCCACACTTTGCAGGGCCATCACCGTTCAAGTCTGAAGAATGGAATTTACCTTCACACTGCACATAAAGAGTCAATCAAACAAGATCAGAGAAGCACAGAATGTCAGGGGTTGGAAAGGACCTTGAAAGATCATCTAGTCCAACTCCCACTGCCAGAGCAGGTTCAGCTATACCAGATCACACAGGAACGCATCCAGGCGTGTTCTGAATATCTCCAGAGAGGGAAACTCCACAACCTCCCTGGACAGCCTGTTCCAGCGTTCTGTCACCCTCACAGTGGAAAAAATCCTCCTCATGTTTACATGAAACTTCCTATGCCTCAATGATGGAGAGAGCTGAATAGAAAGCAAAGGAACAAGTCAGTCAAGAACTCACATCTTGAGGCAATTCCAAGCACAGGCACAGGCTGGGCAGGGAATGGATAGACAGCAGTCCTGAGGAGGACCTGGGGGTGCTGGGTGATGATGGACCTGAGTTGGCAATGTGCACTTGCAGCCCAGAAGCCAAGTGTGTCCTGGGCTGCATCCCCAACAGCAAGGGAGGTGATACTTCTCCTCTACTCCACCCTCATAAGATCTCACCAGGAGTAGTTTCCAGCTTTGGAATCCCAAACACAAGGATATGGAACTGCTTAGAGCGGGTCCAGGAGGTCACAAAGATGATCAGAAGGCTGGAGCACCTCTGCTGTGAAGATAGGCTAAGAGAGTTGAGGCTATTCAGCCTGGAGAAGACAATGCTCTGGAGAGACCTTAGAGCAGCCTTCCAATATTTTAAGAGGGCTACAGAAGAGCTGGAGAGGAACCTTTTACAAAGGCATGGAGTAACAAGACGAGGAGTAATGGCCTCAAACTGGAAGAAGTTTGATTTAGATTAGACATTAGTAGGGAACTCTTCCCCATGAAAGCTGTGAGGAACTGGAACAGGTTGCCCAGAGAGGTTGTGGAGGCTCCAATCCTGAAGTATTTAAAGTCAAGGTCTTGAGCAACCAGGTCGAGGTGGTGTCCCTGCCCTCTTAAAGGAAGCTGGAACTAGATTTCGTCTGAGGTCTCTTCCAACCCAAACCATTCTGTGATTTTATGAAAACTCACCTGAGACGCAAGCTCACAGCAGGGTATCTCCCACCTCCAAATATAGGCATATTTGATCCTACTAACATGTGGATGTCTTCAAAGGTCCACAAGATATTACGAACAAAGTCATTTTTAAGTCCCTTCAGTAAGATAAGAAAAAGGAGGATTAGAAATCACTCATACAAAACTTGTTCCATATGAGGTTTTGTGGAATTGTGAGGAAGGAAGAAGCAAAAGCAGCAAATAAAAGACAGCACGTAAAGAACTACACTAAGCATTCACATTAACTTAAAAGACTGAGGTCACAGATGCCACAGAAGCTACTTCTACAAGGGACTTAGTTTTTCTCTTTGCTCTAATTGAGATCAAATTTAAAAATGCTTGTTTAAATTGGAGGTTTCAGTGTTTGAGCTCAAATTTCACGTATAGCATACCTGACTGTTTTCCCCGTCATTGAACAAAGGAGTCAGGTTTTGTTCTTTGGGGGCTGAGGCCACATGCCCCACTAGATATGAGGGTTCAAGAGGCACAGTGCCCTGTGAAAAGCACAAGCATAAGGAGTGATTCTGTTGCTGAGATAGAGTTAGGCCATTGAAAAAAAAAAAAAAATCTGAACAACAACAGCATAAGGGAAAAAACCTTTACCTCTAACATCTTTAGATCAATATGCATTAAATTAGAAAGTCTCTGGTCAGTGACTAGAATATTTCTTTTATGCAGACACTACCACAATTTTGTACTTAAATTTTCAGAGGCTTTGGAAAAAAAAAAAAAATCAGAAAGGACCCCTGCAGTGTCAGCACCAGGTACGCATCCAGAAGTAAAACAGCTATCTTAATGTCTGTTATTACATGAATCCCCACCCCTGGAGGTGTTAAAAGAGGCAGAGATGTGGTGCTGAGGGACATGGTTTAGCACCAGCCTTGCTAGAGTTAGAAAATACTTCACTATGAGGGTGGTGGAACACTGGAACAGGTTGCCCAGGGTGGTGGCTGAGGACTTTTCCCTGGAGATATTCAAGATGAGGCTTGACGAGGCTCTAGGCAACCTGGTCTAGCTGAGGATGCCCCTACTGAATGCAGAGGGGTTGGACTAGATAACCTTTGGAGACTCCTTCCAGCCCATATCATTCTATGATAATAGTAGGACTTGATGATCTTAAAGGTCTTTTCCAACTAAAATGCTCCAATGATTCTAATTTATAAATCAAAGACACAGACACTGTATGGATGCATGACAAGTTCTTTCCAATAAGCAGTCTGTTGTGTTGGGCCATTGTTGGTCAAGAAGGTGGAAAAGTCCTTTTTCTAAAGGCTTTCAAAGACTGAAATATCTCTTCACTTTAGAAGACCACCACACTCCAACACATACAGATACAATTTCATGGATAATTTATCAGAGCCTTCCCAAGTTAGCTGACCAAGGCACGTGGCACACTAGCTGGCAAGTGTTAACTGTACCATCATTATTATATTAATGTAAACTGCAGACCACAATTTTTTCAACCTCTCAAAAATGTAATCAAACTCCTGGATTCTATTACTCAAAACCCACATGAATTAACAGTTTTCATAAACAAGCTCAGTCACAGACTGGCCTGGACTTGGGCCTAATACTAATCATAGCTTGTTGCATAATTGCTATAAACATCTGCCTCTTAGACTTGTGTAAGCTCACAGCAAGTATTTGTACACGCTGCTTAACTGTTTTGCAAGCATCTCCATTGATCTTCATTCTTCTCTTCACCACAAATTCAAGGCCACGACAGATTCACTTTAACGACAAATTCAGAAGCAAAGGCCAAACACTTGGGTTTCCATCCACCTGATAAATCAGGTTTTACTATTTTTAGCTAAGTCACTGATGAGCATTCCTAGACAAATGCTTTGTGTCTCAAAAATGCATAGCCGAGGAAGTATTGAGTATTACAGAGACAGAAAAAAAAGTGATTTCTGAAATTTGGAGCTCTGCAACACTGGTATAAGCTAAACCACACACTCTGTCAAGTCCTTCTAATGCTAAAGGTAATTTCTTTCAGGAAACACTGTGGTAGCTACTATGAAAACCTCTCGACATGAATCTCCCCCTGCAAGAACTAGGGTGCCATTCAAAACATCATACACACTAACCTGGTTAGAGGCACCTGGCTCTTCAGATAACGAAGAAGGCATTTCAAAAGGAGCTGGCCAGGAGGCCCTTCCTGCTTCATCGCTCTCACCTGAAACAGGACCCTCCTGGTGCTGTTTTGAAGTGGAAGGAACAGGCTGAGCGGCTCCATCACCATTAATGCTGACCAAGAAACAAAAAAGTTCAGTCAACAACATGCAAACAGATTCATTCCATAATGCCTACATTTGATGCACTCCTCTCAAAGAATGACTTGTCAATCTTTTAGAGTATTAGCAAAGTTGGTCATTGCCCAAACTCCTAAAAAAACTACATCAGGTGTCACAATCTACTTTGTGTATTTTAAGTTGTTCTTCCTGCAAAACCAGATATATTGAGATATGGGGTTAAATAATGCTATTTATTTTATTCTTTAACAATTTAATTTTACTTTATTTCAGCTTCTGTTATAACATTTACATGTTATTTCCTGATCTCACTCCTCAATTCCCACTGTGTAAGGATAAATCAGCAAGTAAGACAGGTAATCGTGGAATTTTTAAAGAGAGCACACAAAAGTAAGTGGAAAATTCAAGATTCATGCAGACAAAGTTACCTGTAATACAAAAATTTAGACAGTATAGCCTTCTGGTACCAATGTTCTTTACTCTTCTTTTTTCGTTGCCACTTCTGATCAATCAGCCTTTGATAAAACTCTTTCAGCCATGTCCAGTCCCCTGTCTAAGCGAACCATCAGCAAAGTAAATTAAGTTTCTTATTAACTTATGAATACTCAGCCACAGCAACAACAAATCTCTAGAAAATAACTGTTCATTTATTGACTATGTATCTTCTAGACCAGTTGTTTTCATACTAAAAAGCTGACTTCATTAGGAAGTCAGATATGTGGCAAGAGGTTAGAGTAACAAACAGTTATTAATAAAATTAATAACAGTACAGCAATACTGAATTGCAGGAAACTGGAACACAATTTTAGTCCTACAGTGTCATAAATCTAGGCAGTTTGTGAAGAATAGAGCACCTTTTATACTCAGGAGTTTTATTACCTATACTGCTTTCTTGCTGGCTACATCACCCTTGAAAGAATGATTTTTGACCGCACCACACACTTAAAATCCAAATGGCAAACCTGAGAGGATCTCATGAAGAGTTCTTGAATATCCAGCTCATCCAACAAGAGTGTTCGCCCGATGCGATGTACTGCCATGCTCACATGGCTCTTGCTATAAGGGATCTTCAGAAGCTTCTTAATGTTCTTGCAAAAGAAAGAACAGAGATGATATTTAACGCAATCATGCTGCATCGTAAGCCAATTCTCAGGAGCTTGTAGGCAAAGAACATACTGCTACATTGAAGAGGCATGAGCTGGCAAGGCAAATAAACCTCAGAATGCCAGTGATTAAGACTATTCCACAAGAAGTTGCATTTGTTAAGGTCAGAGAGCATGAACGACACTGATCAAGAGATGACTTGGTCAGTATAAACCACATAGTTTAATCATGATCTCTCTTTGAAACATTGCAACCAGCTATCGTAAGAAGTGACAAAAAAGCAGATAAGTGGATAGATGGGATTTTAAAAGCTTTATCTTCACCATGGGAATACCAACATTTTGTCAGTTATCCAGAGGAATCTGGACAGAGATCTAAAACTGAATAAAAATCTGCCAAACATCAGCACTGAGGCAGTAAATGAGTACGCTTCCTCTTCTCAACAGTCTCATCTGAATGCTACAGCTATTGCCAGCACCAAAACAAAGGCTGACGAACAGCACATAAAATAAAAAAGGGGGTCTAGTTTTCCTCAGAGGACACAAAGGTAACAGAAACTAGGACAAGATCTTAAAATAAGTTCTACACACCATAAGAATTGGAATGAGCTAAGTTAAAAAGTTATACATACCTCTGAATCAGACACAACATCAACATCATTCCCAACGGAGTCAATGAAGTCATACGCCATCCCAAAGCTATTTAAAGCATAGTTCAAGTTAAGAAACATGCCACATGTGTGGGTTTTTAAGTTTATTAAATCTTTGAAAGTTCTTTCTTCATAAAAAAAAAAAAAAAAATCAAACCCAAAACAAATGTCAACCTAAACACTACCAGGTATAATGAGATCCTGTTCAAATAATTTCATTTTTACAGTTTACAAGCTTTTCAAAGACATCTTTGAAAGTGCGTAGATGCGACTTCAAGACATCCTAAAAGGTAGCATAAGTTTTCCTGCAATCAATAAAATCAGAACCATTTATTATGTTTAAGACAGATAAGGGGAAACTAGAGAAACTGATGTTTTAACTTATTTAACACTAAAAACAGTAACAGTTTTTCAAAGAGTTTATCTTTAAGGCATTAAGCACATTAAATAATTTACCTCCACTTTAACATTTGTCATTTCATTTCACCTCTTCTGTCTCCTAAACCCAGCCTAAATGTAACAGACATACCATAGAATGGTTTAGGTTGGAACAAACCTCTAAAGGATCATTTAGTCAAGTTCCCCTGCAACAAGCAGCAACATCCTCAACTAGATCAACTGCCAAGAGCCCTGTCAAGAGTATCTTCATTTTCATTAAGGCCTCTCTAAATTACAATCTATTTTCCTTAAAATACTTCAATGCCCAGATAATTCTTTAAAATTAAACCAGATATTACTATAACCCAAACAAATACATGATGTAGAAGTGTCCCAAGTTGTGTTTTCGCTACCAGCTTTTAAACACTGACACTAGAGACAGAGATTAAACTGTCAGCCTCTATGTGAAAAATACAGTATCTAAAGTAAACAGGAAAAAATTATAAAGCCCTAAGAGACACGCTACTCTACTTAAAAAATGAACATCTCCTAAAACAAATCATGAAGACTGAGAGACAGACTGTGCACAAACTGTTAACTTTCACCAACTTGTTGACTCAGTGAGAATTTGCCTGTTCAGCACAGGATTTAAGCCTCCTATTTACAAACATTCCAAAATCAAACCATTCATCAAACATCTACACTGAAAAGTAATACTGCTCTATGATTTTGTTTTGTCCCTTAATCCACTTTGTGTTAACTCTCAACATGACTTTAAATTTCTTTTGCCATTAGTTAGCCAGGTCCAGCTTCTCAAGATCCAAAAGGCTCTGCCACTTTCAAAGGGAGTCACATTTGGTCCATTTTCACCTGTTATCAAAAGCAGAATGGCTGGCTGAACCAGTCTAGTTTAATTTTGGCCAACTGGCAACAGCAAACCAAGACAGAACATGAAGTCACTTTGACTGTCTCAAGCAAGGTGTCAACACCCACTTGAGAAAAAGCAATAATAAACAATATTACCAGCACGATGAGGTCAGACTGGATAGGGCTTTGAGCAACCTAATCTAGTAGAAGGTATCCCTGTCCATGGCAGGTGGGGTGGAACTAGATGATCTTTAATATCCCTTCTGTGATCATTAATCCTTTACAAAAGAGGCAAGAGCATACAGCAAGAACTAAAGACGAAGAAGTAGAGGAAGAACAGTTATAAAAAGCAGCACCTAGTTGCTATGGCAAAGCCTGCATGTTACAGTCTGAATTACATATGTTCCAAGATCACTGTTACAACTATACTTAAAGACCTAAGAGGAAAAGAAAGTCAGCTTGCTGTTATTTACCTTGAAAATGGTTTACTTTTTTTGTTGTTGCCAAGAATGGTTGTACCTGCTGCTCCCAGCTTCGCACTTTCACGCAACCAGTTGGCAGGTGGAAGCTTCAAGTCTGTTTTCTCCTGCAGACGGGCAAATGCTGCTTGGGGGGGGGCAGAGGAGTACTTCACCACAGCACTGCTTTTCACTTCATTGCCTCCAAGAAACAGCACTGATCCCTAATTTTCAAAGAGAAATCAGTGTTTCAGTTCCATTTATCAGATCTGCTCTGTGATAAGCTATTTTTAACTACAGAGGACCAAATCTTGTCCTGCATCCAACTCTTAATTTTCTTGTGCACATGCTTGAGGAGGTTAGACTAGTATTTAGAAAGAAATCATTTATAGTGAGGGTGGTGAGACACTGGAAAAGATTGCTCAGAGAGATTGTGGATGTCGTCCCCCTGGAGGTATTCAAGGCCAGGTTGGATGAGGTCTTGAGCAACCTGGTCTAGTGGAAAGTGCCCTGTCAATGCCAGGGCAGTTTGAACTAGATGATTTTCTAGATACCTCTCAACCCAAATCATTACATGAATCTACGTTTATTTGAGTTCTCCAAACTTAAACACTTTCACCATGCCTATGCTCCACTTCATGAGTCATAAAGTGCTATTAAAGGTCAGGTCCCCAGAAAACATGAAATTACTAAATGCCAAAACCAAAACAGAATTCTGGTAATACCACGGAAGTCTGAAAAAGTGTCCACTAACAAAGAGTAACTTTAAAGCTAAACAAGCTTCTGCCTCCTTACTGCCTACAGCTAAACACGCAGCTGCCACACTCGTGCTAAGAGCTTTGAAGTGATGGATGTCAAGGGAAAAACAGATCCACAGGACACTCTTTATGCAAATATCATGCACTTAACAACAGAACAACAGAAATCCTGCTTATAATTAACGCTTAATCATAATTAGCATACTCCCTACTGTACTCCGGTCCTGACAACAGCACTCCATTGCTGGTCAAACTGGAAGGCGACCGCACACACGCCTCAGAGGAGGCTAAAAACATCACTGTGGGCTGTGTTTACAGGGGCTGCGGCCAAACAGGCAGCGCCCGGGTCCGCCGACGGCAGCAGCTGCCCCCTCGAGGGTCAGCCTGGCCTGTCCCGCTCCACCGACCGCCCCGTACCGGGCAGTCTAAGGCGGCCGAGAGGCAACTCCGCGGGAGCGGAGGCGGCTACGGCACAGCTGCTACCCCTCAGCCGCGGGACCCACAGTCCCCAGTAGGGCACTGCAAACAGAGTCACGTCCTCCCTCCATTCTTCTCCCCTCCAAATCGTTACCTGCTTGGGCTCCTCCGCGTCTGTCCGCAGACAGGCAGCGGGCCCCGCAGCGCAGAATTCCTCCATGCCGCGGCAGCCGGGGGGGGGGGTGGTGGTGGGGGGTGGTGGTGGTGTGAGGCGGGGGCGCTGTCGGCAGGAACTACAGCACACGACTGCCTCCCGGCACAAGCCACTGCCTCTCGCGAGACTTCCTCACAGCTCGGAGGCGGCGCTGGGGCGGGCAAAGGCGCGCTGGCCAATAGGAGAGCGTAGGGGTGGTGCTTGAGGGCTTGGAGGCCGAGGCGGGTAGGGTGCAACGCTGGAGTTACGGTCAGCCCTGTGGGGATGAGTGCAGAGGGGATGCGCCATCGCCAGCTGGCCCTGCAACGCCGTTCTCTGTTGAGGTGTTGAGGCCTTCAGGCTTTGTGTTGCAGCTGCTACGGAGCCTCTGGGAACATCTCATGGCAGGTGCTCTGGGCTGTCCCGTTTCGGCCCTGGCAAAGGAGTGCTACGTTGCCATACTAAGTACATTAGGTAAGGGAATCAGAATGCTTTGGGTTGGAAAAGACCTTTAAGATCATTGAGTCCAACTGTGACCTACCCCTACAATGTCTCTCAATACCACTACAGATGGTGTCTGTGCCACATCCTGGGCAGTGTGTTCCAGTGTTTCTGAGCACTTTTAAGTGAGGTTTCTTCTAATACTAAACCTAAAGCTCTGCTGACACAACTTGAGGCGGCATTCTCTCGTTCTGTCACCACTAAGGAGATGGTGAGACCAAGGCCTACTTCAACCTTCTTCGAGGCGAGCCTTAGAGAGCAAGGTCTTCCCTCATCTTCCTTTCCTGGAGGCTAAAGAAGCATAGTTCTGTCAGATAATCCTCGCAAGACCTATTCTCTTGACCCTTCACCAGCTTTGTTGCCCTTCTGTGAACCCATTCTGGCATCTCAATGTCTTCTTTGTAGTGAGGGCCCCAAACCGGAACATTACTGAAAATGCGGCCTCACCAGTGCCAAATATAGGGGAGAAGGACAACAGAGCTTACTGATGGGGTTTGCAGACCTGCAGAATTACTCTAGCTATTTTGAATCTGCTGAAAAATTCAGGATGAGGCACTTTAGAGTGTGGGGGGGTCAAGAATTCATAGAATTGTTTAGGTTCGGAAAGACCTAAGATCATCAAGTCCAACCCCCGGGCCTGCACTACCATGTCCCAGAGTGCCACGTCTAAACATTTTTGAACACAGGGAACTTAAGTTTCATCCTTAAACTTTTTCAGCTTTACCTATATCTCGCTAGAAGATTGCAGGAAATGCAAGACTACTGCAAGACTTAACTGTATACACTCTAATGGAATGATACTAAAACCGAAGTGCTGTTTGAGTATGCAATGATAAGCCCAAATTTGCTGAATCTGAAACTGAATAGAACGAGAACAGATTCCAGTTTCCTCTGCCTGTCATGTTCTTTATCCTTCTCTAGTTGTTCCTATCTGACTTAGTCTTGAAAATAGTCTGAGCTATCTCCCCAGCTTTCTGCTTTGGTGCTGGCACATCCAGGCAGTTCATTATATTTCATTAAATTCAAGGTTAACATGACAACAGTCATGAAAATGTTTCAGACCATATTGCTCTTTGAAGTGGTTTAACTTCAGCTGGCAACTGAGCACCATGCAGGCTCTTGCTTGCTCCTCCCCTCTCCCAATGGAAACTGAAAGAAAACTGACAGGTTGAAATAAGAATGATTTAGTAACTAAAATAAAATATATTCATAAAATATGTTAATCATAATTGTAACTACAAGGAATATAAGAAAAATAAATAGAACCCAAGAAAAAGGAATATAAGAAAAAGCACTGGTTAGACCTCACCTCGAGTACTGTGTTCAGTTCTGGGCCCCCCAGTTTAGAAGGGACATTGAAATCCTTGAGCGTGTCGAGAGAAGGGCGACGAGGCTGGTGAGAGGCCTCGAGCACAAGCCCTACGAGGAGAGGCTGAGGGAGCTGGGGTTGTTTAGCCTGGAGAAGAGGAGGCTCAGGGGAGACCTTATTGCTGTCTACAACTACCTGAGGGGTGGTTGTGGCCAGGGGGAGGTTGCTCTCTTCTCTCAGGTGGCCAGCGCCAGAACGAGAGGACACAGCCTCAGGCTGTGCCAGGGGAAGTTTAGGCTCGAGGTGAGGAGAAAGTTCTTCACTGAGAGAGTCATTGGCCACTGAAATGGGCTGCCCAGGGAGGTGGTGGAGTTGCCGTCCCTGGAGCTGTTCAAGGCAAGATTGGACGTGGCACTTGGTGCCATGGTCTAGCCTTGAGCTCTGTGCTGAAGGGTTGGATTTGATGATCTGTGAGGTCTCTTCCCACCCTGATGATACTATGATACTATGAAAAGGGAAACAATATACAATACAGTTGCTCGCCACCCAGTGACCAGTGCTCCAGCACTAGTCAGCCACCCCCAGCAAACTCCCCCCCTAGGTATGACATTCTATGGAGTAGAATATACCTTTGGCTAGTTCAAGTTAGCTCTCCTAGCCATATTCCCCTCAGCTTCTCGTACTCCTGAATACTAGCAAAACAGAATGTTGGCAAGTCTTTGATTCCTTAGCAACAACTAACAACGTCAGTATATACACTAGTATATTCGCACCTATCTTACACTCAATCCAAACCACAGCATTATTTTAGCTACTAAAAGCAAAGAAAATTATCAGTAGTCCAGCTTGTTTATAGTTAGGTTTTTTTTTCGTTAACCAAAACTGTTATCTGGAATAGCTTCACTTTTATGAACAAGGCTTACATTATCCTCTGTAAATCATCATAAAAGTAATTTACTGACTTTTGTACTTGAGGTAACAAGTTCCAAAAAAATTGCTCTAGTCAAAAGAGAGATAAAGTAGAGGAAAGCCTTGGAAAAACTCCACGATGACAGCGAGATTCCCAAATATCATGATCTATGTCTGATATTAAGATGGAAAACTAGATTATCCCACAAGAACTTTGTATTTGCACTTTGTAAATGTCTGAGACTGAATCCTGTGCACTTAACTCATACAAATACTGTGTTTTTTTCTTGTTCCATTTGCAAGCCAGGGTATCTGATTCCTGCAGGAGTTAGCCTTGAATGTCAGAGTACGGGAAAACAGGCACTTGCCATAGGACTATCATGTTGTTTACAGGCAGTCAAGGCTTTGGAGGCAAAGTCTCGTTTTGTGCTTGGTTTAGTGGTAATTTCTGCCTTGTCTACAGCTTACCCACAGGCTCATTTCATGATAAGCAAGGGCTTTGTGCCTCCATTTTTACTTATGTGAAATGAGCTTTACATTTTGGCTGGTCCTTTATTTCCCCATCCATAAAGTTTCATCCTTGCTGGCAGAGCATGCAGCTGATAATTAATGGTGTGGATGTTTGCAAGTCAGTGCTCAACCTTGAAGCCAAAAAAAAAAAATCTACTTCTCTCCCACTTTGAGACAACATTAAAATATTTTATCAAGTTTTATTTTCCCCTTTGGCAGCTGACAAGGAAGAGCAGCATTGCCTGTGCTCATCTGGGTCTCACAGAAACACCAAAATCACTTAGGGATGTAATCAGGGAGGATCTAAAGTCACAGCAGAGAGTTCTGCCTCTCTCTCCACTTTGTGAGTGGGCCAAGTGGTCACCATGGTAACCACAGTGTCCAGGGGTCCAGGCAGAGTGGCCAGGGGAGTAATAGTGTGGAACCATGCCAAAGGGCAGGTGTTCACACCACAGAGAGCAGCATGCTGGAGCCTGGGTGAGCCCCAGTGTCCCCCATGGGGTTTTTTTAACCTTACTTCTCACCATGCAGAGGGTGATTTTGTCCTTCAGCCCGAAACAAGGTTTCCTGTTCCAGATGTTTGTTAGGAAAGGTGTTGGGATGTTTTTTACTGTTTTCCAACAATGCTGAAGGTCTTTCATTTTACATTTAGCTCTCGATGATTTTCTTTACATTCTGGAAAATGGTAGTTGATATTTACCTCAGTTTGCACCCTCAGGAGAAGTGCTGTGATCCCCATCAGAGGCCCTGTACTGGGACCTCTTAGCATCCCAGAGCACTGCAGCACATGCCTAGCACAGGCTGATATTCAGTCCCTGAACTCATGGGCCTAATGTTTGGCTGAGCTGTTCCCAAAAGTTTTGTGCTTTCAAACCTATAATCATACAACAGCAGACAGTGTGGAGGGGGAAAAAAAGATATAGCGTAGGGAGCAGGTAAGTGCTGGTGAACAAAAAAGTCACCATGCACCAGCGGTGGGCTCTTGTGGACAAGAAAGCCAATGATCACCTGGAGTGCCTGAACAGCGGTGGCCAGCAGGTGGCCAGCAGTGGCCAGCAAGTCAAGGGAGGTTCTTCTCCTCTGCTCTGCCCTCGTGAGGCCATATCTAGAGTACTGTCTTCAGTTCTGGGTTTCCCAGTTCAAGTGATATGGGGAACTACTGGACAGAATCCATTAGTGGCTATGAAGATGCTGAGGGGACTGAAGTATCTCTCTGAGGAGGAAAGGCTAAGAGACTTGGTGCTGTTCAGCCTAAGAAGAGCAGACTGAGAGTGGATCTTCTCAATGCTCAGCAAGAGCTAAAGCGTGGAGGGCAAGAGAACCAGGCCAGACTCTTCTCACTGGTGCCCAGTGACAGCACAAGGGCCTACAGGCTCAAACTAGAACGCTGCAAAATTTCTTTGAACATGAGGAGAAACTTCTTTGCTGTGAGGTTGCTAGAACCCTGGAGCAGGCTACCCAGAGAGGTTATGCAGGTTGTTCTTCTCTGCAGAGGTTTCAAACCTGCCTGGACATTATGATTCTGGGAAATCTGCTGTGAGTGACTCTACTTTAGCAGGGGAGTTGGACTAGATGATCGGCAGAGGTCACTTCCAACCCCCACTATTGCTCTAATACTGATAAGTGTTTTGTTAGATGGATTGTCTCTCTATAGACAAATTGTTAATCTTCCTGGAGAAGCAATATTCTTTTCTGGCTACTGTTCTGTGTTGTAAAGTCTTTATCGTAGTGATTGTGTTGTGTGGGGAGGCTCCTGATTTTTCCAGAGGCCACTAGGTGCTGCTGCAATCCAAATAATAAGAAATAAATGGGCAAGTACGTTACGTTTCTGATCGGATTCATTTAAGGTTTTGTTCTTAGGTTGCTCCGGGTTTGTTTTGGGATTTTGTTTTTGTTTGGTTTGGTTTTCTTTAATGAGTCACATTTTTTGTTATTTTCTAGTTTGCTCATGTTGAAGCATTCCAGGGTCAACTTGAGTCAACAACAAGCTCTGCGCTAAAACAGATCCACGACTTAGGAGCAGCTCAGTATATTGAGGAGAGATTGTTGCCAGCATACAGAGTTCGGGAGCAGGTGAGTGACTGTGGCAGAACAGTCAGTGTACAGAGCTCTTTTCTGCAAGATGCCACTTGCTAAGCTGTGAGTTAAGAACAGCACTTATGGCAGTTAGGAAGGCACTTACAGCAGCCTGGCAGACTTTGTGCCTCAGGGGATAAAATGATTGCAGGCTGTACAAGGAAGGAACATATTTCCCTGTTACTCAGTTATCATTTTGGATGCTCAAAGTCCTGCTGTAGTTATTGCTGATCTCCAGCATCAGTTACTTCATCAGCTCTTTGAGACATGTTCATGTGCCAGAATATATTATCATCAATCTGAGTCCAAAACCTGTGTGGAAAGCCTTACAAGAACATTTAATTGAAATGTTGTGATCTCTTTTGAATTAAATGTACAGAAATTCTGTATTTTTTTTAATCATTAGCAATGGAGAAAGTTCCCATTTGAAACATAAAAATATTTTGCTTCCAACCCAAACCATTCTGTGATTCTATGATATTTAAGAATTGCCTTAAATATGGGAGGATTTGGAACAACTTTGGAAGCAAACAAAATGCAGCATTTTAAAATCACAAGTATTTAAAATGTTACCATTTCCTAAGCATTTTTTTTGTCCTTGTTTTATCACCACTGAGGTTTGCTTTACCCACCCACATGGTGCACAGAACATTTTCTCTTCTCGTTTTCTCTGTACAGAGCAATTCTATTGAGTTCACTTCACAGAGTTTGCTATGAAGAAGAGCAGAAAAGGGCAGGGAAGAGATATTTGAGAGGGAAGCTTAGAGCTATGGAAAAGAAAAGATTTTACTGTAACATGAGTATACTTTTACAAAGGTCTGTAGTGACAGGATGAGGGGTAATGGCTTCAAACTGGAAGAAGCTGGATTTAGATTAGACATTAGAAAGAAATCCTTCCCATTGAGAGTGATGAGATACTAGAACAGGCTGCTCAGAGAAATTGTAGAGGCTCTCAAGCCTGGGAATATTCAAAGCCAGGTTGTATGGGAGCCTTGAGCAACCTGGTATAGTGAGAGGTGTCCCATCCCATGGCAGAGGGTTGGAATTAGATGATTTTTAAGGATGCTTCCAACCCAAGTCAATCTGCGATTCTATGATTTTGATGATACTCCATACACCTTTTGGTGAAGCAGTTGGCCTCAGTCACTATCTAAAAGGGAGAAGCAAGTTAGATGGACCTTTTATTAATGCTAATGGGACTGTTCAGCTGGTGCTTTATGTCCTGTACTTACCAGCCCTTCACTATTAGAAGTGAATTCCTATCTATTGTAAATCAAGAACTGAAATTAGATCAGCAGGGAGAGTGTGAAGATGTGTCACAGGAACAATCTGAGGAAGTTTGTTTATGTGACCTTTTTTAAAGTGCTGACAGAGTGTTGGGAGCTTGCTGCATGTCAAGCTGAATGTCTCCAATCTCTTTGTATTGATGAACTCCCTGACTCTGAGGTTAATTAATTTTCACAGAAATCCAGTGCTGTTTAAGCTGATATTACCTCTGATTTCTTACTTCATGATAGCCCTATAATTATTCTGTAATAGATTTTTGTTTTAACCATTAGTTTATACTGGAAATCCTTCCAAGAGATGATATTCAATATTTACCATCTTGGTTTTCAATTTTCCTGCAGCATGTGGGCACTAGTAATAAAGTCTGTTCTGAAAATGTTAGTATTGACGTGGATTTGCAGTGGGATGCTTTAGTGAGTCTTACATTTACTGACTCAGGAGGTGCTTATTTTTAAACACATGTATGAGAATGTATCCATTTAATTTCCTTATCCACAGAGTGACAATCTGGTTGAATCCATATGAGAAAACAAGTAAACATGTGGCACAAACCTAAAAAAGGTAGAGAATCTGTTTAGTTTACCCAATACACTAAAATATGATCATGCAACTGACTCCATGCAGGTAGACCTTGTGTTTGGTGATTCTTCTTTCTGATTCCAGCCTCTGATTACATTTACCTTTAGAACAGGCTAAGATTAACTTGCTCTTGAAACATGTTTTAAATTGTGTTGCATTAAAATTTGCTTTCTTCTTTGGAGGTGAAAACGTAGCTGAAAGATGAAAAATGTATTCCACAAGGTTGAAAGTAAAACTTACTAGAGTATTTACAGATAAAAAGCCATAAAGCTCCCAACATGAAACAGGAAGAAAAGCCCAAAACCATACTCGGGGAAGAACAGAGTCAATCTAATATATTGTCCAGAAGAGTTTTGAGAGTTGCAGTTTTCCCATATTTTAATAACATTGCAATAATACATAACAGAGAAACCTTATGAAAATCAAATATGTTAAATTACTTCTAAAATACTTTTTTTCTGCAGTTGTCCTTTTTTCTTCTAAAACTCCAATTTAATTTTAAAGGCTGGTTGAACATTATGGTAAAGAATGAGATTATAAATTAGTTATGCAATTAATACCTCCTCCACTTCGCCTGCAACAAGCAGTGTACATGACATTCAGCACATAAATCATAGATTAATTCAGTTTTTAGGTCCCTTTTGTCGTTCATTTTAATTAGCTTTAGGCTCACTCGTGAATCAAACAAGCCAGTGCTGACATCTGTCTGGTGTTTCGCTGCTTTGAAAATTCACACTTTTCTGTTAATCGTGTAGGTATTCAGCAAGCCAAGGGAACACAGAACTCCTGATGATTTTGCTTAAAAAAATAATTAAGTAAAATACAGAAGGTCTACATTATCCCTATAAAATAATGTGCAGTCGAACATTTAACTTATCAGTGTGAATTATTAGTGGTGAATATAACATTGTAGTGGGTGAAAAGCTGGACTTGAGCCAGCAATTGTGTCCTGGGCTGCAAGTGTCCCCAGCAGCATGGACAGCAGGTAGAGGGAGTGGATTCTGCTCCTCTGCTCCGCTCTGCTGAGACTCCACCTGCAGTGATGGGACCAGCTCTGGAGTCCTCAGAACAGGAGAGAATGGGACCTGCTGGAGCAGGGCCAGAAGAAGCTGCAACAATGATGAGAGGGATGGAAGCCATCTCATGTTGTGAGTTCAGGGTGATAGAGCTGTGATTGATCAGCATGGTGAAGAGAATGTCTCCTAGGAGACATTCTAGTGGCCTTAAAGGGGTCTATAAGAAAGCTGGAGACAGGGGTTTTAGCAGAGCCTGTTGTGACAGGACAAGGAGCTGATCATTTCAAACTAAAAGAGGGAGAGAATCACAGAATCACAGAATGTTAGGGGTTGGAAGTGACCTCAAAAGATCATGTAGTTCAACCTCCCTGCTAAAGCAGGACTACCTAGGGCAGGATGCACAGGAACACATCCAGATGAGGTTTTAAAGTCTTCAGAGAAGGAGACTCCACTACATCTCTGGGCAGCCTGTTCCAGTGCTCTGTTACCCTAACCGTAAAGAAGTGTCTCCTTATGTTGTGGCAGAACCTCCTGTGTTCTAGCTTGTACCCGTTGTTCCTTGTCTTATCACCAGGCACAACTGACAAGAGGTTGGTACCTTCATCTTGACACCCACCCCTCAGATATTTATGGACATTAATAAGATCTCTTCTCAGCTTTCTCTACTTAAAACTAAACAGCCCCAGGTCTCAGTCTTTCTTCATAGGAGAGATGTGCAAGTCCCACAATCATTTTTGCAGCTCTCTGTGACTCTCTAGCAGATCCCTGTCTCTCTTGAGTTGGTGAGCCCAAAACTGGTCACAGTATTCCAGGTGTGGTCTCACCAGAGAAGAGCAGAGGAGGAGGAGAACCTTCCTAGACCTGCTGGATGCACTTTCCTTAATGCACCCCAGGATGCCATTGGCCCTCTGGCTACAAGGGCACATGGCTGTCTCATGGATAACATATTGTCCACTAGGAATCTATGGTCCTTCTCCATGAAGCTGCTCCCCAGCAAGATGACCACTAGTCTGTACTCGTGCCTGCTGTTATTCCTCCTGAGATGCTGGAGTCTGTACTTTGCCTTATTTAACTTCATGAGATTTACCTTTACCCAGTTCTCCAGCCTGTCCAGATCTTGTTGGAAGGTAGCAAAGCTTGATGGACTGTCAGCCATCCCTCCCAGTTACGTATCACCAGCAAATTTGCTGAGGGTACACTCAATCTCTTCATCCAGGTCACTGATGAAGATACTGAACAAAACTGGACTCACTACTGATTCCCAGGGAACACCAGGCTTCCAGCTGGACTCTGAGCTGCTGATCAAAACTCTCTGAACTCTGTCCTTGAGCCAGTTACCAATCATGGTCCAATCTCTAGTGCAAAGTTTTACACTGAGGGTGCTGAGACCCTGGCCCAGGTTGCCCCGAGAGGAGAGAGATGCTCCATCCCTGGAACCATTTTAGATCAGGTTGTTTGGGGTTGTGAGTAACCTGCTTTAGTTGTAATTGTCCCTGCTGACTGTAGGAGGGTTGGACTAGATGACCTTTAAAGATCCCTTCCAACCCAAACCATTCTATGGCTTCTCTGAACACAAGCAGCTGTAATTTCAGCATCTGTCCAAATACAACATCAAACAAATTATGTGAAAATTCGTATTTTTTAAACTGTACCTTCTTTTTTTTTCAGAGAGCAGTGAACAACAATTTCCCTTTTTCTTCTCACGACAACAGACACTGTCTACAAAACTTTGGAGAGTATTTTGATTCTGTAAGTACCCAGCACTGGTAAAAATTAAGCAAGTCCATGCCTCTCAATCTGCTAGAGATTAAAGACAGCGTCTTTTAACTCCTCTGCAAAAAAATAAAGATACTGAAGATTGTGAGGAAAGAAAAATGTAAACAGGGAAGAAAAACACTCTTTCAATTGATGTAGGTAGGGATAGCACTCTGCTGTGTACCTGGCACAGCAGTATACATAGTCCTTGAGAGGGGCAAAATTCAAGGGGACCAAAACTCCCATTATTTGCGTCTCTGAAATGCATTTTCTAGTGACCCTGGGCATTGTAGGTTTTTGTTTAAGAGTGTAACAGACTAAGCTTATTTCACTTTACTCTTTTTCTAAGGAAAAAGGGCAGTAAAATAGTAACTGTCTTGCTGAATTGGAGAAGAATACAGAGAGGTTGTATTTAAAAATGTGCAGGAACACATATGGCATACATGAATCCTTAACACCTGATACAGATACATGAGAATTCCCCCAAAACCTTCTCTCCAGCCAAACCAAAACCACCAAAACCTGAATGCTCATTTTCTCCCATCCCCCATTTTGGCCTCAAACAGGCCAGATTCACTGCGACCTGCAACCTTGAAGGCCATGGCCTACCGCATGGTATTCCTACATAGTTACTTAGTTACCCAGATAAGGATCCCTCTGGAGAGCTGAAAAGGCAGGGGGGAAACAGAACGAACTGACCTTACTTCTTACTTTTTAAATGTTTGCAGGCTTAGGGGATTGAATAACAAAATTATGATCTCTGGGGCCATCCAGTTTGTCCCTTATGAAGGATCTTGGTCTTTGTAGGGTTTTTTTTAGGGAGTTTGGAATAACCTGGAACCTCTCAAATCACCACACTGGGTTTTATGTCTTAGCATGGTTTTATATACAGTTATGTGCTCTATTAGTGGTAAAGGTGATTTGCCTTGTGATGAACATTTTGTTGACTCAGCCACTCAGAATTCACAGTCTCACACATTTGGTTCAGACTCCTCTTTATTGTGTTTAACCAAAATCCATAGGACAACCACTATATATCTCCAGAATGTGTTATTTCCCAGTCCACATCTCTTTTTAATATACCTCTTTAGATGTTGCAGAAGCCACAACTCTTAATAGAATTTTTAATTGTTTGGGTTTTTTTAACGTGTGCAACAGTTTGTTTTCCCACTTTTCTTAGATGGTTGACATCTTTCTAAGCAGCAAAATAAATCATGCAGCTCACGAGATAACGAGTAGAGGAGGAAGGAGCAAATTGAGATAGTGAAAATTTGTCTGACTTTGGGCTCTTTTAGCCCTGATTTTTTGCTATTCATTATTCCCTGAGTGTTCTCCATTTCTGTGCACTTTGTGCAGCATCTCATAGTTTCAGTGATACTGATCAACCATAATTCCAAATAAATTTTCTGTACGCTATGGAGTGTGAAAATCAAGCCTCATCTCTGTGTTTGGACACACAAGGGGTAGCTTTGAAGATCCAGATTTTATGGTCTGTCTCAGTTTCTTTATTGCAGGTTGAACATAAAATTATTAACCTATTTCTTTGGGTTACTCTGAAGCTTCATTTAGCACAGTACAGCTACATAGCCTTGAGTATAGAGTATGCTACAGAAGTGCAAACTGTAAGTGGTTTATTAGTACTAAGAGGTGGAAGGTCAACAGATTTCCCATTATATCTGCAACTAGAAGCATTCATACAGGCAAGTCTGACAATATTATTTTTAACTTGCTAGAGATCAACCCTGAGTTCTTGAAATCACTGTGGTAACAGCTTGGTTAACTTCCCTGTGGGGTAGTGACTGTTGCAAGATTCATCTGTGAAGCTGTGATTCCAAGTCATATGTTTACAGGGATTTTTCCTTCCACTTTTTGATCTAGGGTATGGGTCGGAGGAAGGTGGAACCAGAAAGGCGGCAACAGAACTCACAGAACTTCCAGCTACAGGCTCATGGAGCGGTTCCTAGCAGCAAGAATGGCTCAACCATTTATCAGACATCATTTGTGAAAAATCAAAAAGCTGAGGGTCCGTTTTACCGGCGGTATCCAAAACACCACTCGGAAAAATGGTGCAGTGGCAAACACGCTCCTGAGAGTGAAAAAAAGCTGCAACCAAACACGTCACCTTGATTATAAAAAGATCTTCGCAATGCCACCTCCTCAGGGCATTTTCCTGAGAGCTGAACTACTTGTTGCTCAAATGGCTAATGAAATAAACATTTGTATAAAGTGAATGTGGTAGCACAGTTGAGAGTTCATTGAAATGAGCTATCATGTTACTCTAAAGACACATTACTATAAAAAAGTTAATGAAGAGGAGCATTATAAGGAAAACATGATTGTACATCTCTCTAGAAATACCTCACTTAGCAGAACAGAGGTACTGATTGTACCTGTGTTATTTGATATTGACTGACCCTCATCCTGATACAAAAGCTCCTTCAGCTTCAGAATCTGTGGCATGACTGTATCTCAAGCAGCTGACAGCATCTGTGTTGACAGAAGTGTATGATGGAACTGGATCCTTCGGAGTTGTCCACACAGGAGCCAAAACTGAGCTCAGGTAAGAGAGAAATTTACTGACAAGTTTCATGGCTGTGAAGAAAAGTCACTGCCCACTCACTAGTGAAAATAGATAAAAAGAAGCTGCATAACAGATTGCTGTGCAAAATTAGTAATATTTGGTTGTAACACAGCAGTTGTGTAAGGAAGGAAAGAAGGGGTCTTGTAAGAAATGTTTGCATGCCTGTGTCAGCACCCATACAATGTGACTCTACCCATGTGCATCATTTGTGTCAGTGAAGGGAAAAGAACTGAAGGTAAGAGGGGAAGCTGCATGAAAGTTTGAGTTTGAAGTGGACCTGATCTGAAAAGAAGTCATAATTTTACAGTTACATGTCTGTAAGGAACTGAATTCTGGCCCAATCATCTAAGCACTCTGCTCCCAGGATCCTGACTCACTGTAGAATATGGAAAGCATTAGAGTCAGACCTCCCAATAGTGTGTTTCCCTCTCCTGCATAATTTCTATTAGTATCAGTAAAATAATAAACTATCTAGCTTGAAATACACTAGAAATAAGCTCGCTGCTATGCAAAATAATGTTGACTTTAAAAATTTAAGCAGATGTTTATAGGATAATTTCCTTTGTTTACAAGATAAATAGAAAAGTAAACCCTAACCCCTTAGAATTCCCTGCCTTGATACTGAACTATGTTAAGAAAGTATTTGTGCTTCTCAGTGAACAGCTCTGTAGTTCTGTATCAGCAACTGCTTGTGCTTTTATTTGTGTGCCATCAGAGTAGATATTTTTAAGGCTATTCCTCCAAACATGGAATAATTCTATTCTGGATTCTGAAACTGAATTCAAAACTATTTTTTTTTCTTTCATGAAGTTCCTCTTACTGAAGTGGAAATGCAAAAACATTAATGGACAGTGTTAAAACAGATGAAAAGCTGAGAAACACAGAGCTATTAAAAATAATTATTTTTTTCTCAAAGTAAAGACAGCCTGACAACTCCAGAGTCACAATTTCCAGAGCTTTAGCCAAAAATTTAATCTCCAAAGTAATTCTGAAGTGTGTGCCAATCACATGGTAGATGAAGTACCCCATACTGTCTTGGCATACTCAAGAGGGCAATTTTGGGCCTCCATCAGAAGGAAGAAACACATTCTTGCTACATTGGTAATGTTTATCTGTGGTCTAGCATTGCAACTGGATCTGGTGAAATAAATTGCTCTAGTTTGTTATGCCCTAAAACACCAACAGAAAGATTCCAGATTTCTTCCCCCCCCCGCCCCGCCCTTCTTTTGTTCCTTCACATTTTGATCCAAACATGATTGGGGTTTATTGAGTACATGTGAATTAATATATAGAATTCCAGAATCCCAGCATAGTAGGGGTTAGATGGGATCTGTGGAGATCAGCTAGTCCTGGTTCACATGACCTTCTGGTAAGCTACAAGTCAGCTTTTAGAGTGCTCTTATTTCTAAAATGTTGTGAGCTTTCAAATGGTTTTAATAGTCAATGGCACCCTGATAGACAAACTGTGGTTGTTGTATGCTAGGAGGCAAGATTCAAAGTCAGCATTTTGTTTACTTGGTGTCTAAAGAAGCTTAAAGAAATGCTTGAAGCCTGTGGGGCGGGTTGAATTGAGAGGGACTGCTGCTGCTCATGGAGCTTGACTCCCAAGTCATCTGCTGCTAATCTAATCACTCCATGTTCATAATCTAATCACTCCATGCAATTGGAATGTTGTTTTTTAGCCTGTACTTTCAAGGTTAGTCTAAGTGGAATCACTTGATAGAAATGTTGCACTGAAGATGAGCCCTTTTTCTTCCCTGGGCTGCACAGTTATGGCACCTGTACTGCCATATATCTGTCTAAACCTGGAACTGGTGCTGATTTATTGACAGTGGTAAAGTGTAGATAATATTAAGGTTCTATAAATGCTCTTATACTGGTTTCTCTTTTCACTAGTTGAGCAAAATATTTGATGGTTGCCGATGCTGAATCAAAAATATAGGCCTGTATCTAGTAGAAATGTTTATGTGGATACAGTGGTTGACATAAAATTCCTGAAATTAAGTAGAAACAGTGGATTAGGCATCTCCAACTTTAAATCTCAGTCAGCAAACCTTTTTTTTTAACTATTCCTTGTTCCTCCCTGCTGCTTCTGCATTATCTAATGAGTAGTAGATGCCAAGCACAGAGATCTCTTGTCTCTAGAGTGAGAAAGGACTACATAGAGATGCCTCATCCCTTACTTTATGCCTGCCTCTCCAACAAAGTAATGAAATAATGAGCTGTTAAAACATTGTCTCTGGAATATCTAATTAAAAGGAAGTCTATTCAACAGGGAAGTAATCCTAACTGACCTTAATGTGGATGTATGGCAATAGTGGGTGTGAGTGAACCGTTAAAGTACCCAATTTATAACTCAAGCAGACAACTGTGTGGCATTTGTGAAAAGCATGTTGCCAGCTTGCTTTTCTCAGATCACTTCAGTAAATTCACCTGGAAGCAAAGTATCCCAAATTATCATTTCTTAAATAGGGTGTACATAAAATTGCAGTTTGAAATAGGTAAGTTTCAGCCAAACAGGACCAAGTAAGCGCTGCTTGGAGAGGACCTCTGGACATGTCTAGTCCAGCTTCTTGCTCAGGCCTGACCCTTGGCAGCACAGAATCAGCTGAGATTTGTTTCAGTGTCTAGAAAGCCTCTAAAGAGGGAGCTTGCACAACTTCTCCACCTGACCTGTTCCGGCAGTACAGTGCAGTCCTAGAGGAAAATATTTTGCTAATAACCATCCCAAAATTCGCATCCTGCTCTGTGACTGCTATCTTTTAGTGCATCATTGGACACTACCGAAAAGTTTGGCTGGATCCCCTTTGCAAGTATTCCGCAAGTATTCACAAACTGCTCTTAGCCACAGCTCTACCAGACCAAAGAAACAATTTTCTTCAGTGTCCTCACAAGTCTTGTAGCTCTGATCCTTCTTGTATATTACTGGATCCTGTCCCATTTCTCTGCAACCCAAAGTCTGTCACAGTATGCCAATTTCAGCCTACAATATTCAGGGAATAAAATCTCTCAGTCTGATGGTGGGAAGTGATTCTCAAAGCCTTGATCTGTCAGTGGGCTGAAATCATCTGTTTGGGCAGTCTGTAAAACAGTGTTTAAAAAACACCCAAACATCTGGGCGAGCTTGCATTTTCTCCTTTCTGAAGTTGTGCAGCTGATTCTGTACATAGCAGAAGTGGAAACTGGAATTTACAGGGTATTGTCAACTGAAATTTACAGAGACTACTCCAGAAGTTCAGTGTCCTTCTTGTGTTCGGGGCCCCACAGTTGGATGCAGTATTTCTAAAAGTAACATCTGTGCAAAACAACATTATCACTGTGAACATGATGTATACCTTTCAATATCAATGTTATGAGGATGTGTAGGCTTAAGTGGAAAAAGTGCCCAAGTATTTGTAAATGCATGAGTTTCTGATATCTATCTATCTGACCCATCACAAACATATCAGGCTAATGTTGCATCTCTGTAAGTGGGGAGCACACTGAAGGTGGAACTAGTGTCAAATCCTCCATTTTTATCTTCTTCCTGTTTACTTCAAAGAGCTCCCATAAAGAAAACTCTCCTGGATGTCTCAGAGGAGACACATGTCATCTGTGCATGCTATTTATGCTTTTTCCCTGACAAATAGCATGATGATAACCCATGCCAGCAAATGGAGGCAGTTTGTTGCTGTGGAGGAGTAATGAGAATTTATACATAAGCATGGTTGGACATTAGGAAAAATTTCTTTACTCAAAGAGTGGTCAAGGATTGAAACAAGCTGCTGAAGGAGGTGGTGGAGTTACCATCCCTGGAGGTGTTCAAGAAACACGTGGACGTGACACTTTGGGCCATGGTTTAATGACCATAGTAGTCTTAGGTTGATGCTCTTAGAAGGCTTTTCCAATCAAAACAATTCCATGGTTCTATGATATGTATATTTGAACTCCTGTTAACTGTTGGCATATGCTGAAGACACCCAAGTCTCAAAAGTCTACCACGGGTGCTTAAAATCCTACTTAAATGCTACTTCTGGACAAGTATGAAGCACCTTCATCTTGACAACACCAAATTTAAACCTGTGTCAGGCAAAAGGTCCACAAATTAATTATTCTCATGTCACCACTGTGCTTTCAACTGGGAGGATGCTCAGACACATCAAATTCTTCGGAGGATACATGAAGAGCAGTTATTATTATGTCTGTATGTAAGAGCTTAATTATTACAACACCCATATGAAATAGGTTCTATTCTTTCCTCTCTTCTTACATTATTTCAGGGATGGGGTTATGGCTTATTACACCGTGGTACACGTCTTCACATTCCTCTTCTTGAAGCTGTCTCATGTGCCTGGAATATTTTCATGTTCATTAAATCAGCAAGAGAAAGCTTCCATGTATTCATGATGGTCTAGCCCAGGAATTAGGACACCCACGAAAGAAATGGAGTTACTTTGGTCAGACCCTTTATATGTTTCAAATTTGCAGTAAACAATTCTGGTGATCCCAGCACAAGAAGTACATCAGACTTCTGGAGTGGGTCCAGAGGAGGCCCTGCAGATGATCAGAGGGATGGAGCACCTCTCCTATGAGGACAGAGTACAATAATTGGGGCTGTTCAGCCTGGAGAAGGCTCTGGGGAGACCTTGGAGCAGACTTTCAATACCTGAAGGGAGCCTACAAGAAAGCTGGGGAGGGCTTCTTACAAGGGTTTGTTGTGATGGGACAAGGAACAATTGTTTTGAGTTGGAAGAAGGGAGATTTAGAGTGGATATTAGAAAGAAATTCTTTACAGTGAAGATGGTGACACACTGGAACAAATTGCCTAGAGAGGTCATGAATGCCCCAACCTCCCCAAGGTGTTCAAGGCCAGGCTGAACAAGGCCTTGAGCAACCTGGTCTAGAGGAAGATGTTCCTGCCAATGCTAGGGGAGTTGGAACTAGATGATCTTTAAGGTCTCTTCCAACCCAAACCACTCTATGATTTTATGACTCTATAATTAACGGAAGCAAGGACTGAAACTCAGGTCTGCCTGCTCACTGATGAGCGTCCAGATCTCTAGAGAACAGGAGAAAACCTTGTGCTTGCTTTCAAGTCCACTGTTTCGCTGTTTCACACAACGTGTAGCAGCTCTGTCAGGAGTATACCATAATTGTTTCTTCAGGTTATGTGAACCAATTTGGAAAATCAGGAGAATCTTAGGAGTAACTTTTTTCATTTCCCTTACTGTGGGATGTGTAGAAGTAGTGGTATGAAGATCATAAAGCACTACCTTAATAGCAATTAATTAATCCTTACAGAAGCCCCATGAAGTATTTAAGTAGTAGTACTCATTCTGCAGATGACTTTGATGGTGGCATGCTGTACTGAGGGTGATCACTGTCAGCAACCAAGCCATGAATGGAAGATGAAAGAGTCCTGACTCCTCAACTTCTGCTGTAACAAGCACTTCTTTCCCTGCACACAGATTTGCTGTGGCGTATTTAGAGCTTCATTAGAGACCTAGTTGGCTGCCAGTGTATTATTTTAAGAAATTAGAGAATCCTAGCATGGTGGGGGTTGGAAGGGACCTCTAGAGATCATCTAGTCCAGCCCCCCAGCTAAAACAGGGTCACCCAGGGCTGGTTGCTCAGGATCACAACGAACAGGCAGGCTTGGAATCTCTCCAGAAGAGACTCCACAGCCTCTCTGTGCAGCCTGTTCCACTGCCCTGAAACCTTCACGGCAAAGAGTTTTTTCCTTGTGTTTAGACTAATGGCTGTGTGTATGTTTTTATGATCCCTTTCCATAGCCTATGAAGGGAGAGATAAAGGACTCAAAGCATGGAATTTCTGAAACAGAAGGTGACTTTTTAGATTTAAAATGAGCATCCTCTATCCCTTCCTCATCCCTTCCAAAAATAAAGGCCCTGGTTAGTATAGTCCAGTATATTCTAAAGCTACAAATGGAGAGTGTCTGCCACATGCACAGACCAACAGAAGTATCAAGTACTGTGCTCAGATGTAAATTGTTGTGGGATCAGGCTCTATAATACTAAGCAGACATTCATGCCTCAAATGGCGTTTTAGGCATGCATTAATGACCCTGAGCGACAGACCTTCTCATCTTATTGCTTAATTAATCAATGGCCCAGTGGCACGTTGGCAGGGCTCTTTTTCAAGCTGTGCCTCCCCTCAGATGGCAATCAGATGGTATATGGCTCTATCTACTTATGGGAAAGTCAAAACCCCATAAATAAAGTTTAATTTCCTGATTCCCCTAGGATACAGAGATTCTTTTTAACAATGCTTCTTCAGTTGAGTTGAAATTAAAAAAGCAGCATGATCAACATATTGCCTAATATTTCATGGATGGAATTGAGTACCAGGTTTAAAGACTTCAAGAAAAAAGGGAGAGGGAAAGAAGACTGATGAGGGAAAGACTTAATACAGAAGGAGAATGTTTCTCATAAAAATGCCTAATTCTAGTTTTGTTAGTGGTGTTAAACTCTGCATTGTCAGCTCTTAAACATTACTGTGAAGGTTTTCTGTGCATGTGTAGTGTCAGTTTTCACTTGGTCAGGCACCGGAATAGATTGCCCAGGAAGGTTAGTGTCCCTGGAGGTGTCTGAGAAATGTGTGGACGTGGCACTTCAGGATATGGTTTAATGGCTATGGTGGTGTTAGGTCAAGAACTGGACTCGATGGTCTTAGAAGTGTTTTCCAGCAAAGCAATTGTATGATTCTAAATGAAGCTCGCAATCATTTGGAGCAAAATGAACGTTTAATCTCGGTATTTTGGAACCTGCAGTACAGCCAGATGCCATAGGAGGGCAGATGTGCCGAACGGCTTTATTTTGACCTGTGAGTGCTACATTAGTGTTAAGATCCACGGTAGTGATATGAACTACCAGATTTATTCTGGTATCTGTGAGCTCTCAGTCATGTCAGAGAAAGACAACAACTTGATTCAAACACAAATGGAAATACGTCCTGTGGGTTTATGAATTTAGATATCTTTTCCCAGTCATTAGTTTTTGATGCTTATGAAGTTCAAAGATTTTTTAGTCCACAGTTATTTTGTTTTGCTTTTGAGAGCCCGCAGTCTGACTACAGTTTGTATTTAATCACAGACAATATCCAGCAATTTAACAAATTGAATTCTTTAGTTTACTACTTATATTTAAGTCAACTCTTTCTAGCATCAGGTTTTCAGTATGTGCTAATTATGCCAGTTTTCTTTATGCTTCGAGTTAAATTCAAGCCTAAATATAAAAGAGCTGTAACCTCTGGGTTAAATAATTCCTTGTGAAATCTGAAATTCCATTCAGTCTCTATTTGCCTTTTCAAGTGGGTGAAGAAATGAATGGAACTTTCTAGTAGAAGAAATGTGTGTCTGTACTTTTTTCATGGCTTAGATGATCCCTTCTTGTAGAGTAATTGGGAGGGACCCCGATACAGGCCAAGTTTCTGCATGCTGAGCTTGTGCTGAGGTCCTCACTGCTGGATTCAGAAACACTGTCTCGGAAAACAGTTGTGATCTCCTCAGTCTGTCCCTTTGGCTCTGTTGTTTCTGACCTCTGAGCATCACAAAAGGGGGACTCCTGCAGAGTTATTAAGCAGAGGCTGTCCTGCAACCTGGGAATTCTGCTTTCCTGTCAGGATTGTAGGACAAAGGCTTTTTGATGGGCAAAACTATTTCTTCTGTGACTAGAGACAAATTTCCAGCATCCTGTGCTGAAAGAAGAAGATGAACATTTCATCTATCTCGTATAACGAAGTCCCTGAAGTAGAAGAGGGCTTGTTAAAGCAGTGAAGACATTAAGAGGCACAATTTCTAGGACAAATCCAATCCTTCAGATACAGGAATGACTCCTTAGCAGCCTGACCTTGTATTGCTGTTCCGCTGACCCGACTTGTTCCCCTTGAGACTGGCTCAGTCTCTCTCCAAATACACAGTAGCACCTGCGGAAGAGATTCAGACAGATTTTCTGCAGCATGAAGCAGCTCTAAACTGCTGTGGAAGCAAATATCCTAAGGTCATGAGAGGATGATGTGCAAGAGTGGTATTCTGTTGTGCCTAGCCCAAACAACCCACAGAAGGCAATCTCTGCTGTACTCTGAAGGTAGCTGTCAGAAGGACTGTTAGCTGATCAGTCAGCCCTTTCTTGCAGAAGTGGAATGTTTTGTCCAGTATCCTTCTTTTATTGCACAGTTTAAGACTACCAAGTTGTCCCAAAACTATGCCCCAAAACTTAAGGAGAAAGATCCTCATCACCTCCATTCTCTCCCTTATTCTCTGGTTACTCTTTCATTTAAATTATCTAGATTCTGATCTAACTGCCAAAGTAGGTATCAGAAGGCAATAGGCAGCTGTCATACAGGCAAAGATCCTGCTGAGATCTGTAAGACTAATTTCAAGTGTCAGAACACAAGCCAGCTGATCATTTTATTTGTCTTCATGTGCAGGTGTCTTCTTGGGTAAATTCAGAATAGTCTGAGCCCATTGCCCAGTATATGATCTAAACACTGGCATCCCATACAGGAATAGAGTCTGTCCCAACTGTTGATGTCTGTAGCATGCTGTGCATAGGAAGTCTCTGCTCATGTTTCTTTGCTCTCTAGTAACAAGAATCTGCAGCTTTCTTTCTATCATGAAAACCTCTCTTCCATTTTCCTGACTGTAAGCTAAGAGGATTGTAGCACCTCTCCTGTGAGTTCAAGCTGATAGAATTGGGGTTGTTAGCCTAGAGAAAAGAAGACTGTAGGGAGACCTTATTGTGGCCTTTCAGTACTTAAAGGGAGTCTCTAAGAAAGCTGAGGACAATCTCTTTAGCAGAGCTTGATGTGACAGAACAAGGGATGATGTTTTTAAACTCAAAGAGGGGTATTCAGACTAGAAAGAAGAAAGGGTTTTTTTTACACTGAAGGTGGTGAAACACTGTCCCAGGTTGCCCAGAAAGGTGGTAGATGCTGCATCCCTGGGAATATTCCAGGTCAGGTTGTTTGGGGCTCTGAGCAGCCTGCTCTAGTTGCAGATGTCCCTGCTGACTGCAGCGGGATTGGACTAAATGACCTTTAAAGGTTCCTTCCAACCCAAACCATTGTGTGACTCTTATGATTCTATGCCACCATTGCTCTCTAATGAAGATTCAAAAACTTCTATAGGCAGCTATGTTTTGCTGTTTCTTCCCTATTTCTCTCTGCTTCCATTTAACTCCCCCAGTAGAATTTGGGCAATGCACGTCTGGAAATACTGCATGTGCTCTGACACAAACCAATACCTTCGGCACTAATAATAAATTAGACACAGTGGGAATTTCAGCTTGTTCTTTAGTCCAAGGTGATATAATGGAAGTCATTCATAATGAAGGCAAAAAGTAATTGTTATGCAGTATTTTGGTATTAAACATGCCTCCTCAAATTACCCAGAGTATAAAGAGAATGTTTTCCGAGCTTTGTTACAACCATGGTTGAGCAAAATGCATGTGAATGTCCTCTGTTTTGCATAAATAGGATTTCTGAATGTACAAACCATTTGTATTGTGTTAAGCTCCCTCCAGCCTTCCTACCTCACAAGACATATCATAGTTTTGTCATTAATCAAAACAAAGCCAAAATCAATAAACATGCATAATCAGCAGTCTCTGATTCTACTATGCAAATCCACCTCATATGGAGGAAATGTTTTGGAATCTTAAATAGTTTCACTCTTTTTTTTCCCCCTCTCAGAAGTCCCTGAGCCTTTTAATTTTAATATTTTATGCATTGCAGTACAAAAAGTTCCTATATCGGAGATAACAAGTTAAAAGATAAATGCTGGATGAATCCCTTAATATTTTTTGTTTACTTTGTTGACTTTAAAGGCAGTTTAGGCATCTGAAAGGCTGGCAGTTACTTGACCTTTGCAGGCCCAATCCTGCAAGAGCAGTTGTTCTGACATGCACTTTCCAGCTGGTACCAGAGCACGGGCAGCCGAGTCTCTGGGCTGTGTGCCAGGGCCATTTGTTAATTAGTGAAAATCAGGTGTCCGTGATGTGTGAGGAGATCGAAGGGTTACCTTACAGCAGCAAAGAAATGATGTTTAGCCAGTAGGAGTCTGCATCCTTGCTGGGGCTGAGATAGTGATGGGTACATGCAGCTCCATGGAGCAAGAGCACTATTTGAATAGAATAGAATCAACTAGGTTGGAAAAGACCTCCAAGATCATCCCATCCAACCTAATTCTATTCTTTCTTCAGCCTACTATCTACCAGTACCCCCAGGTCTCTTTCTGCCTGGCTGCTCTCCAGCCACTGTCCCCAGCCTGTAGTGCTGCTTGGGGTTGTTGTGGCCAAAGTGTACAACTCTGCACTTGGCCTTGTTAAATCTCATCCTTTTAGCCTCTGCCCACCCATCCAACCTGTCAAAGTCCCTTTGCGGGGCTCTCCTACCCTCCAACAGATCCACACCTGCTTGTAGCTTGATGCCATCTGCAAACTTACTGATGCTGGACTGGTGATTTCTCTCAATCACATTCCTCGATTTCGTGTTTGGAAACAATTTCATAGAGATTGAAGTGAGGCTGAGTGGCTTGTAATATCCTGGATCCTCCTTCTTGAAAATGGAGTTAACACTTGCTTTTTAACTCCTTCATAATCCCCCTGCTCCAATGCCTTGTATATACTTACATCTGAGCTTAGTTAGGAGCTCCTCATTCACTCTTCCAGGACTCCTACCACCTTTGTGAGGCAAAGGGCCAGTGCGTCTAGCTGGCACCACGATTTCAGAGTGGGAGCATGTTGTAATTTTCTGTCTGAAGCACTGAAGGCTGCCACAATTATTTATTTTGGGTGCTTTAGGCCATGTAACCATTATTTTTCATCAAGGAAAACCACCTCCTAGAGACTATAAAGCCCGATGTTCAGCACTGCTCTTGAGGTACCTTTTATGATACACATGGCAGCAGGCACTTGAGCCCTGCTTCAAACCTTAATCAAAACTCAGCCCTTCTCACATGCCAGCAGATGATGTGTATTATTACTGATGCATACTTAGTGCTGTCCTGTTTCAAATTCCTTAGCAAACATCTACATTATGATACAAGGAACATTAGGTTGGACTGGATGATCTTGGAGGTCTTTTCCAACCTGATTGATTCTATTCTATTCTATTCTATTCTATTCTATTACCATCTGAGACACATTCAGGTTTCAGAGTCTTACACTGCTACTGTTAAAAGCCTCTCTTGGTTCACGGCTCAAGTAAATGTTGCAGATTCCTTTAATCTGAATCACATATTCCTAACAAGTAAGCTGTGATGGGGTAAATCTTAGCACCAACCACTCTACCTCATTCTGAAGCAGTGCATGTCCATAGCAAGTACAAAATACAGACCTTAGACACATCGACAATAAAAGGATTAAAATAAGGCAAAACTCTACAAAGGTGAAAGTTGGAGGAAAAGAAGGATGAAGAAGATCAGTGGGAGAAAAGCCAGGCTGCAATTAAGTTGAAAAAGTTCCTTGTTTGCTAGTCAAATAATAAGCCGTGTCAGAGCTGTAGAATTGGCTATTCCAGCATAATTGCATCTCTTGTGTATCTGTGGGACTCGGCTAACCACAGGCACGATCCTCTCGTGAGAGTCATCCCCTCTGAGCTGATTTATTAGAAATGTGAAGAGTTTAAAGGTGTGATGTTTATTTTATATCCTAATGAAATAAAGGCATCAGCAATCACAGATTGAGAAACACAGTTTCAAACTATGAGAGACTTTGAGGCTTATTAATTTGCTGTGGATGGGTTTCTGTTTGCCAAGTCATGCTTCTGTACATGTGCTCAATGCTTGTTTTCACAACCATGTTGTGTAAAAGCATGAAATAACATTTGATATGCCTTTGGTGGAAATAGGAGAAGAATGGTAGATGCCCCTCAGTACCTGAAGGGAGCCTGCAAGAAAGCTGGAGGGGATACATTTTGGAATGGGTTGTAGTGATAGGGCAAGAGGGAATGGATTTAAGCTAGAGGAGGGTGGATTTAGACTGGATAATAAAAATAAATTCTTTACAGTAAGGGTGGTGAAATGCTGGAACAAGTTATGGATGCCTCCTCCCTGGAGATGTTCATAGAGTCCTAGGGGTTGGTAGGGCCCTTTGGAGATCATCTAGTCCACCTCCTCTTCCAAAGCATCATCACCTAGGGCAGGACACACAGAAACATATCCGCAGGTGGGGTTTAAAAATCTCTGGTGAAGGAGACTCCATTACTTCTCTGGGCAGCCTGTGCCAGGGCTCCATCACTCTTACAAAATTTTTCTGGACGTGAAAAAGAAGGTGAAGATGTTGAGATGAAGAAGGGGAAGAAGAAGTGACATTTGTGACATTTCAAGCCAGAACACCTCGTGATATTCTTCACTTAAACTGCTTTACTGCTGCTGCACAGTGCTTGATATGTGTTTTCCCACCTCTCTGCACCTTAACCACACTGTTTATCAGAGGGTGGTGGTCTCTGGCAGCAGTAAGCTCTACCAGTAGAACTCTGGGTGTTTCTCTTCTGTCACTTGCTATGTTGCATGCACAAAATATAATGTTGAGTCTTCTCAACATGGTCATTCTTTATTTTAACTGTAATTTCTCATTTTGCTAAGTATGAGGCACCATTGTGATCTGCTGTGTCATGCACGCAAATTCTACTTCACATCTTGTTGCACTCAGTTGTTTTCAGAAAGGGAAAAGTAAAATCCATCAGCCAGACCAGGAGAATCTATCTGGTTTTGGCAAGGGTGGTAGAAGAAATACGGCTGAGGCCATTTCTTTATTACTTGTGGAAGGTATTCAAATAAATAAGGAACTTGACAGAATGAGAGTAGTGATGTGAGTGATTAATATTTTTAAAGCTCTTGGGTTTCTCTGGCTCAGACTTTCTGCACAAGGGTGGAGTATTAACATGAATCATAAGCATGGAGCTTCAGTCTCCAGGACCGTCGGCCTGGCACCTCCTATCATTGCTTCATTTCAAAAGGAGGGAATAAACCAGAAATTACCTGATAATCTTGCAGGAATATTGCAGAAGGAAATAAGTTGTGGAGTAAAGGAAAGCATCATCTTCTCATGCATGATCTTCTCATCCAGTACTGTAAGTTTTAACATCAGTGTGTACTGCTCCTCAAAGGGATGATACTCACTAGAGTTATTAATTCCTGGCTCCAGGGACTGCCATTTATGTTTAGGCTTGCACAGCCTTTTGCGTTTTGAAAATATTTTTTCCCATGAGACTTCTGAAATGCATTGAAGAGAATAAATGGACCTTGCTCCACCCTGGAGAGGTATAATTAACTACTTGGCAAAGATGGGATTGGAACCAAAAGACACCCCCCCCCCCCCCCCCCCCCCCCNCCCCTTTTATCTCCTCACCCTTCTCTAAACACTTTCATGACCTTGTTTGGAAAAGTTTTGCCCAAGTAATGTCAAACAGAGGACTTTTTTTCCCATGTCCTCCCCCAGTTTGTTGCACAGTGTGGTCTGTTTTAAATAAGCTGCACAGTGCAGTCATTTAAGGAAATGAAGATATTTCATAGCACGCTTAGCATTTGCATTTGAATATAGGCCACCCTGCTGTTTGATTAAACTGGAGTTTAAGAAAACTCGAAGACTAGAGGTTCATGTGCAGTGCAGCACTTCACACTCAGATTGCAAAGGTTGTTGAAGGAAAAAAAAATGATAATATCCTTGGAAGTACATGACTAATGAGAATATATATAGCACTTCTGAGACAGCTCAAATATATAATTATTGTGAAGATTTCACAGACACATAAATATAATGATCTTCAGCTAAGTAAATTGCTACCTACCTATGAAATAAATATGGTCCCTTCAGAATTTGAAATAATTCAGTGCTGTAGGTGATGGGAAATGATTCACCTTAGCTGTTATCTCTGGAACAGTAATATAGAAATATATCTGCCAGTACTGTTACATTTACATTGTTCTTCATATCCTGTGGAGTTTGTCAGAAGATCTGTGGTCCCTGCTGATTTCCACCCCCTTATTTTGATAAGGCTCCACACAGCATGGCTCAACAATGGCTTGGAGCAGCTAATATTGTTTACCACAGTAGGCATCTCAGCCATAATATTTTTCCAAGAAACACTGATGTGTTTAAAGGTCAGGTTGATACTGATTTGACTGCTAAACATGAATTCATTTTTCTAGGAGCAGAAGGGTATACATGCCTTGGGATAAAGGTTAAATTGTTGTTTATGCACTCAATAGGTGGAAAACACAAGGCTTTAATACACAAATCATAATAGCCTGTTCTGGTCAGCCAGGGAGATGTGGTGCTTTACATGAAATGGAAGCTCTGAATCCACAGCCCTTTTTCTGACTATTACTACAGAAAAAAGCTCACTGGAAACTTCCATCCTTGCCCAAAAGATCTTTTTAACCAGTTGAAACTTTTTTCTGGGTACAGCAGTCCAAGACTCTTCCAGGACTTTCAGCAGCACTAGTAAAATTGGATTGTGTTCAGAGAGACTGGCCCCTCTTGCTGTGGTAAGAGGTAATGAAGGGAGGGAGAGATGGACAGCCCTACAAATTTGGATTTGCTGTCTTTCCATCTTCAGTGAAGTGGGAGCGATGTAGTGGTGTCCACATTTCCCAAAAAGAAAAGGTCTTCCTCTCCTTTTTTAGCTACCACCTCTCCTGTTGAGGTGCTTCTTCCCTTGGCAGTGGAATCATGGTCAGTAAGGCTGGGTTAGTCATGGACATTCTAGCAGGCAGTTGGATTCGAAGGAAGGTGAGACATATTCTGATAGCTTTAACTGCTCCCACCCCAGGAAGGCAAAACTTTGCCAGGACATTCTCTGTTCGTAATTTCTTAGAGGTAGCACATCAAAGCTTTGTCTCTCTGTATTTCCCTCTGAGCTTCATCTGTGGTGTTCTTCAGGTCAGGTGAAGAGGGTAGCACATCCTGAAACTTAGAAGGAACCTCTACAACATGAGTACACATAGAGAGCAAAGATATGTATGCACATCCACATAGGTACCCATCTCATCATTCTTCCCTGAATTCCATTTTTGGGGTGCTTATTTAAGCATCATTTTCTTGAGCCTCTAAGAAATCTTGCTGCTCTTAGAAGAGATCTTCACCAAAGCCCATGCTTAGTTTTGTGGGAAGTGTTTTTTTACTTCTACTTACTCTTTTGTGCACTGTATTTCCACCAGTCATCCCCCCACCCTTTCTCATTTCTATCCTTGTCTTCCAGCCTCTAATGGTCTGAGCCATCTCTTCTTTGCCATCCTGTTTATACTTTTCCTTCCAACTTTCTTCTTTCTGTAGTTAGATTTTTTTGATGCCATGTTAGAAGGAGGCAATTGGGGGAGGTTAACATACTTTCCAAATAAATAATCAGTGCTCTCTGATCACATTACATGTCTCTTTAACCACATGTTTGGGAGTTTTGGGATAGGGCTTTGGGGGCTCTTTAGGCATCTAGAGAAGACTGTGTTACAGGTCGTCCTGTCGTGCTGTTTTCAGTACATTATTCAGCTTCTGTCTTCACTTGAGCAATGGGATACCTCTGCAGTAGACCAGCACCAGCTCCTTTAAGATCACAAGTTTACTTATCAACACTGATAAGCACATAATTTCTGCTTTTAACTTTGCTATGTAAAAGGATCAGTTCTTTTCACTGTTTAACTTCCATCGATTCCTTTGAGTTGCAAACACTGCTTGAAAGCCTCAAAGTCCATCCAGGATTGTTCCTACTGGATTAGTTTATAAATGTGTTCTAGATTTGTTAAAGTATTTTATTTCTACAGATTTTGTTTCTGCATAGACTCCAGTCCTGGCACAGCAGTTCAGCTCACTTCTTTGATCCCATTTTCAGTGGGGTTCTCTGACAACTTGACCATCTTGGCATTCACTTTGAGAACAGATGGAGAAAACAGTCCGTAATACAACTGTTGGCCTAAAAGCAAAGACTCTGGTAGTGCCATGAATGGCTTGCTGGCTGACATCAACAGCACAGGATGCTGTATTTGATTAGCTTTGCTTTCACAAGAGAGGCTCACAGTATTGTTTTGAAGAATGTGTTCAGTTGTTGTAGCAAACTTAAAAATCCCCCCTGGCTACAGAAATAGAATGTTCAAGTGAAATGACCACCATGTCAGGGATAGAAAGCTTTGCAAAATGTTCTGTCTACAGATCACCCTCAATCCTGAAGCAGTATCCATTCAGAAAAACTTTGGATTTCTTTTTTTTATTTCATATTCTGCAGACAGATAAATCTAGAAGCCCTGCAGGAAGATTTCTGACTGAGCAAACAAAGCCTGACTGCATTTTGGTTTGGTATTTTAGCTCGACAGTACAAATACTTGTGTCAAAGATCTTGGCTTGAATCCTGGAATTATTTCAGATGTGATGGTGTGATAATAAGGAGAAAAATCCTCCCTAGGCTTTCATGCCTGCTTCATTTCTGCCAGGTTGCCATTGCTGTCTTACTAAAGAGGGAAAGCTGAAAAGCTAATGTGATATTCCAGATGTTCTTATTGGAAGATGATTTCCATGGATGTTCTGTAAGAAAACATCTTCACTGTTTTTAAAAGGTAAACATGACACAGAAAATTAAAAAACAGGAAAACCAGAACTGGACTGGAAATGAGAACTTTCATTTTCTCTCTGCAGTATGCTTTCCTTCTTTCACCCCTGATCCTTAGGCCAAGGACTCCCATGGCCCCTTTCCTATCCTTAGTATTAATCATTCCCCTACACTGATAACTTCTAATTGCTTTCTTAGAAAGTCATATCTCTGAATTCCTGATAAGTGGTACTTTATCCCTGAAAACTAAGCAGGAGTGACAGCCACTTGATAGATTAATTCCAGATATGTATTTCACAGGGATAAGTCCGTATTTCTTAAACATTTTAATAAGAATTTTTAAATGCCAGGAAAATAGGTATTGTATCTACTGTCTACTCTTGCTGGTCTACTTCTAAGGAATTTCAGTGAGTGTTTACATTTGGTTGTTATTTTAGGAATAGAATTTCTTACAGGAAGAGCACTGTGGTGCTGGAATGTGTCCAGGAAAGGGCAGTGAAGCTGGTGAAGGGTCTGGAGAACAGATCTGGTGAGGAGCAGCTGGGGGAACTGGAATTGTTCACTGGAGAAAAGGAGGTTGAGGGAAAACCTCACTGTCTGTAACTCCCTGAAAGGAGGTTGGAGCCAGGTGGGTGTTGTTCTCTTCTCCCTCATAACAAGTGATAGGACAAGAGGAAACAGCCTCAGATTGTGCCATGGGAGGTTTAATTGGACATTGAGAAAAATGTCTTTACTGAAAAGGTTGTCAATCCCTGGAACAGGCTGTTGAGCAAAGTGGTGGAGTCTCTATCCCTGGAGGTATTGAAAAGCCATATAGATGTACTACTGAAGCATGGTTTAGTGGTGACTTGGCAGTACTGGGTTAGTGCTTGGATTCAGTGATCTTAAAGGTTTTTTTCCAACCTAAACAATTCTATATTTCTATGATTCTATAATCCTACAGATTTTTATAGCAATCAGAAAACTGAAAAATATGAAATGAATATAATTCTGTGTTATGGTTATTCTAAACTAGAAAGAAGAAAAAGCTTCATCTGTTTAGAGATAGTAGGTTTCTTTTCCGTTTCAGTAGTAACACATTCACCACAAAGTGTGAGATTAAATATTACTTATACAAAATGGAAGATACGATTTCATTTTTTGTTTACTGGTTAATCCTCATTACAACAGTGTCTGAACATTTTTGAGTCACCCTGTAAATGACATAACAGACATCTGTCATAGTTTTCCTGTCTCTTGACATCTGTCATAGTTTTCCTGTCCCTTCTTATGGAGCTTTGTTTATGCACTTAATATTTTGGCTTGGTACAGTCTTGATTAGATACTTCCCCTATCCCCCCCCCCCCCAAAAAAAATGTACTCAGCAAGCAAATGAACCACACACAGGGTACTGAAAGCAGACTGCAAAGTATATGATGAATTTTTGGTTGCTGAATTGCTGATCAGAAAAGTAGATTGATAGCTTTGCATCTGTTTTTCACCAGAGCTTTTATCATTGCTAAATAAGCTCTCTCTTTAATGGAAACATGGAAAGCTTAATAGGTAACAAAGACATAAAACCACAATACAAAGCCTGGTTTTATAGGCTGAGGCATAGTATTGCATTGCCACATTAAAACTGCCTTGAAAGGAGCTGAAAACCCCCAGTGCTTTGTCAATAAGAGCACAATACAAACCTGTAACTGTGAGATGTTGCCTGGGCAAGTTTAAGGCCTCTATAATAGTAAAAGGAAAACAAACATTTCAGATTTAAAATGAAGAAGAAGGGAAGAGAATGTGGTTCTTGTTAATAGTATGAGGCAAGGGTTGTAGACACCTTCAGATTAAAAAGCCAATTAATATTTATTTCATATCAAAGTAGATTGCTAATTAGGACTGTACTCTTCCCATCCCCCAGGGAAATAATCAGATGAGTGAATCTCATCTGGAAAGTTCACATGGCAATGAGAAGCTCATCATGAAGATAAAACCAGGAAAGAACCTGGATGACCTGATGAGGTGTTTAGGCTATCTCAAAGACTTTGCTCTCTAATGGGGTTTTAAAAGACCTGGTATTAGGGAATTTATTTTGCTGGTTTTCTGGTGACAGTTTCTAAAAGGCCATGATTATATATAGCTCAGTCACTTGTCGGTGTCCTTTCATTAACGTGCCTAAAGAATCTTAATTGCTCAATCAGAATAGCAGATTTTGCTTCTGCTGGTAAAGTTTAAGAGGTTATTGAAACCAAAAATGGAAAATGGAAATCCTGTCCAAACAGGTGCAGCAGAAAGAACAAATTATTACAGGAAAAAGTCAAGCAAGACTAAGATGGAAATTGAAGAGCAAACAACTGAAGATAAAAGATAAAGAAGAAATTGTTTCAAATATACCAAAAGCAAGAGAGGTAGTGAGAAGGGGCAGAGGCAATACTGGTTATTGATATGTCAGCATTGATATGGCTGAAATAAACCAAAACCCTGGGAAACATCCGATAAGCTAAACTAGATGGACTTCAACGTTTTGATGTTTGAACTATTCAGTAAAACACACAGGGTTTGCTACCCTTTGGGGACAATGCCACCTTCATAGAATCACAGAATTGTTTAGGCTGGAAGAGACCTTTAAGATCATCGAGTCCAACCTTCAACCTAAGACCGCCATGGCCATTAAAACCTTGTACTGAAGAGCCATGTCCACATGTTTCTTGAACACCCTCACCACCTTCCTGGGCAAACTATTCCGATGCCTGACCACTCTTCCAGTCAGTATTTTTTTCCTAATATCCAAGCTAATCCTTGCCTAGCACAACACAATTTCAGGCCATTTCCTCTCTTTCTATCACCTAACACTGGGGAGAAGAGATGGACACTCACCTGACTCCAACCTCTTTTCAGGGAGTTGTAGAGAGCAGTGAGGTCTCCCCTTATCCTCCTTTTGTCCAGACTAAACAATCCCAGTTCCTTCAGCTGCTCCTCATAGGACTTGTTCTCTAGACCCTTCACCAGCTTTATGAATGTTATGGTCATGCAGTAAAAATTCTCTGTACCTTTAAACACTCAAGTGATTAATCAATCCTGTCTTTGGTATAGAGATATCAGTAGATCTAATGTGTGGGAATGATGTGAAATTTTCTGCTAATTAAGATTTTCCCCCTATTTTGTGGAGTTTTGACCAATTTTTGTCTCTGTGTGTGCAGTAGCAATTTGTTTTCCATTGGAAAATACCATCTCTTGCTGGTCTTCCCAACAGCATCATCAAGGTCATCTCCGTTGAGAAGTAAATGTTTGGGATTTGGATTTATGTCTTTTAAAAAATTAAATAAATTCTTGGGGAAAATTCCTGCTTCCAACCAGATATAATAATGACTGCACTGTGTGACATAAAGGGAAAATATAGCTGCTGTGAAAATTGTGCCTTTCTGGTTTAGTGGAATTTCTTTGTAATGGTTAAGTAGCTGTCAAGAGTTAGAGCTGGGCTGGCCACTAGATGAGTCTCTGTGAACCCATCTGCCTTTCCAAAGGGAAAAGAAAGGGAATAAGGGAGGGAGACTGATGGGCTAAGAAACTCAACCAGCTGGGATGGAAAGAAGAACAATAACATGAAATTGATACAAATAGATAAAAAACAAAATGAAACCTAATCCCTGGTGGCAATGACGTCACCATTGTCACTACTGAAGCTGTGGATGGGCACTGAGAAAGTCTCAAATTGGACTCAGCAGCAGATGGGAACTGGATTCAGGAGCTGCATTCTGGAACTGGATGCAGGAAGACACAGATCAGGATCAAAGGCATAATGATCAGAGTCCTCTGTGGACACTCAGCATTGAAGAAGAGGCTTCACCCTGATGATCCTTCAGTGTTATCCTGAAGATGATGTCAATGGGATGGAACCTCCTGTTGGTCAGTTTAGGGTCACTTGTCTTGTCCACTCCTCCACTCAGATGACACTTCTGACTTACTGCACTCCAATGTGGAACACAAGATTTAGCAGTGCCCTTAGTATGCACTCCAGCCCTTGGCAGTAACTTGGACCATCAGCAATCTCACTGACAGAAGGAGCCTCTGACTGTGCAAATATGCCCTGAACTTCAGAAAGCACCTCACTGAGCAAAACTGAGCTGGGAAGACACAGCACTGAAAAAGATTAGTTCTGGTGTAGCTCAAACCATTACAGTAGTTAAGATAGTAAATTTAGACTTTCAAATGTCTGTGATAAACTGGTAAAAGAACTAAATTGTCAGAGGAGCTGATTTTTCTTCATTTCTGTGACTACATTTTCATGTGGAAAACAAGCAGTGAAACCCATCAGATCAACAGTCAACTTCCAGTGTGATAAAAAAATGAATATAAATGTATTCTAAGGATTCATAGCACATCTCCTTCAGTCTCTTAACACTCTGGATATGATGGGAACAAAAAGATGCTTACATTTACAGATGAAATTTACATCTCCTTAGTGACAATCTAGGGAGGCTGATGAAATTTCAAGGGAACGAATATACATGGGTCTTTGAAATCACAAAAGAAATTAAATTAGGTGTTAAAGTTGCATTAAAGCACATTTAAAAGAATTATTCTAAGTAACTACATGGATGTAACACAGAGTGTGTCTAAATTCATTCCAGACCCTCAGGAAAAGATCCAGAAGTCCCTCTAAGGAGATTAATGGATAACCTTTCAGGTGTCTACCTTCCAGTAGCTCAATAAAAAGCTGCTTTCAGAATTGGGTAAAGGGAAAACTGAACTATTATCATGTCTTGCATTGATTCTCTGTGCAGTGTTACCTGGTTTACTTCACTTGATTCTGATCAACCTGTGTTAGGAAGAGTATAGGGAAAACAGAAGGGCTAACATACATTGCTGCAGCCATGGGGGAAAGCTTCCCCAAAACATTTTAGTAACAATCAATAAATTCAACTCTCTCATCCAGAGGGACCTGGACAAACTTGAGAAGTGGCCTGTGTGAAACTCAAGAGATGGAACAAGGCCAAGTGCAAGGTCTTCCTTCTGGGTCAAGGCAATCCTGTAGCCTGAGGGAGGAAGGGATTTGGAGCAGCCCTGCAGAGAAGGGCTTGGGAATGTTGGTAGGTGAAAAGCTGAACATTCTCCAGCAATGTGTACTCGTAGCCCAGACCCAATGGTGTCCTGGGCCACATCCCTAGCAGCAGGGGCAGCAGGTGGAGGGAGGGGATTCTGCCCCATTGCTCCACTCTGCCAAGACCCTCACCTGCAGTGGCTGGAGCCAGTTCTGGAGTTCTCGGCACAGGGGAGACATTAACCTCTTGGAGTGGAGACAGAGGAGGCCACAGAAATGACGGGAGAGCTGGAACCCTCTGCTGTGAGGCCAGGCTGAGAGAATTGGTGTTGTCCAGCCCAGAGAAGAGAATGCTCCAGAGAGACCTTCTGGTGGCCTTTCAGTACTTAAAAGGGCTGATAAGAACGGTGGGGACAGGCTTTTTAGCAGGGCCTGTTGTGACAGGACAATGGGTGATGGTTTTAAACTAAAAGAGGGAGATTTGGACTAGATAGAAGGAAGATTATTTTTATTTTTCTTTTTAATGAGAGTGGTAAAACATTGGCTGAGGTTGTCCAGAGAGGTGATAGATGCCCTATCCCTTGAACCATTCCAGGTCAGGTTGTCTGGGGGCTTGAGCAATCTTCTCTAGTTGCAGATATCCCTTCTGACAGCGAGGGAATTGGACTAGACCTTTAAAAGTGCCCTCCCACCCAAACCATTCTATGAGTCTACGATTTCAAAGGAAATCTGTTAAGTTTAGTGAAAGAACCATACCACTAACATGACATTTTCCTGTGTGAGTGTGTATTTAAACTTCTTCAGATTGATTCTTTGGTGATTTATGGACTACAATGTGCTTCAAGGTATTTGTGTGAGAAGAGGTGCATAGCTGGATATTTTTTTCTTTCTTTAAATGCCCTGTTTGCTATTTCAGATTTAACTGACAGACACACATCGTCTCCTAGAAGCTTACTGTCATTAAGTCAGTAGCAAGATATCTAGCATGGTTTGCCATTGTCCTTAAAACAATAATTAGACAGTGCAGTGGAGTCAACCCCAGTGGAATTTGGGTATATCTGCTTTATAACCTGTAAGACCCAGGTCTTAATTACATGGTGGGAGCAGTTGCTTTAGCACTTCAGTCCATTTTGCTGGGTGTTGACATTACTAAATTATCCCATGTTCTTAAATGCAAAGTAGCTGATTTTTCCTAAATGCCTTTCTTGGCAAGCCAGAGATAAATTGGTCTGGTTCCAGTTTTTGTGAAGGGCTTTGTCCTTTAATGGTCCTGAAATTAATCCTAGTAATTCCACCTGAGAGGATGGCACTTCTAAAAAGCATGGAACAGAGTTGTGCATTGTGCTGCTTGCAGGCATTTACAAATACTCTGCTCTTTTTCAAACAGAAATTTCTCCAGTTATTTAAGAAGCAAGATATAAATAGATGAATGTCATTAAAGAGCAGCCTTCCTGTCTTTGAATTTAATGGTGCAGATTTAGACAAAGTGGAGGACAGTTTGTCCTAGAAGAATGCAAGTTCATTTTCATCAGAATTAGAGCCCTTTAAATAGATGATAGTTACACATTTGAAAGTTTATATGTATGTGAGATAGGTAGATAGGTAGGTAGGTAGATAGATAGAGAAGTAGTTAGATAGATATGATTTTTTTAATACATCTCCAAGCCACACTCCTTAGTCAATCTTAATTCTTAGACCAATCCTTTGGAATAAGAGACTATAACCTGCCTTATATGGTGAAGCTCTGAGGATCATTGTTTGGGGATCTGCAGCCTACTTCCTTTCTCCTTTATTTAAGGCAGTTGTTAGGCACAGGATCTCAGTAGCTGTTCTGATTTTTTAACTGTTTAGGGGGGGCAGAGCAGAACCTAAGTCTGCTGCTCATTCCCAAGATATCTTCATAGAGATTTTTTGGGGATCTTGTGGGTTTTTTAGGTCTATGATCTCACAGTGAGAGAGTATTACTTTGTACAAAGTATTACTTTGAAACAAAGTGGGTACTGTCTTTAACAAAGAGGAGGATGTAGCACAAGCCCTTGAAGAACCAAGCCTGCAAGGCACTAATTCCAAGAGCTGGACTGGATGTCCAATGCTGCCACTCTTTTCGTCTTTTCTTCCATGAACATATAGATGCCACCTCTACCTCCCCCACATCAGTCTGGAGTTACAGTGAGGATTCTGTCATACCCTGAGTGCAGGGCGAGATGACCGTTGCCTCTCTGTTCCTTTCTAGTCCTGAAGGACCTGAAGGACCAAGAGAGTCCAGTGACATGCAGCAGCCTAAGAAGAGAGATCTTTACGTTGCACTGCTTCACAAGGGCCCCTCTGAGCATCACATACAGCAGTGAGCAGTGCGTATGAGTTCAGACTCGTCACTACTTGTCCCTTCTTGGTCTGTTTGTTATATGAAAGGAATACACAGTGTGGTACAGAACAAAGCTGTTCAAGAAATGAGTGGGCATGGCACACAGACACGGTTAAATGGCCATGCTGGTCTTAGGCTGAGTTCTGTCTGTTCCAAGCAAAACAGGTGTATGATTCCCTGTTTGCAGTAGATGGCGCTGCTGTAAACTTTTGCAATAGTGACCACACAACTCATCCCTCCGGAGGTACCAAAGGCAAGTTGGTGCATCTATACACACTCTCTTAGGGCACGAGTGTTTATCACACATTTCCCAAAGGCTTTTCTACCTGAAAAGACTTCAGAACAAATATCTACCCTTACTTAACATAGGATAGTGTATATTTGATCACCATAATTACACCTACGTATATGAATTCATAAGTAAAATGCTGCAAAAAGTTACTCAACAATATACCAGTTCCATCGTTTAAGATCCAAAAGACATCAGCCTTGGTGCCTTCAAGGAAAGACTTCCTTTACTGGCCAGAAAAAAAGGGAATTAAATCAGTATGAACAAACCAGTAAGAAATCTGCAGTAGTGTATCAGAAAAAAAGGAGGCACTATGCCTGTTCCCTTTCACTTGGTTATGGTGTCAGCAGATCTTTATAGAGAGCTTTAAGGGATCTACAGTCCTTTTGCCTGCTTTCTGTGAAGGTGATTAGTTACAATTCTGTGATGCCAGGCTGTATCATGTAAGGTTAATGAATGTCTTTCAAACTCTCTTCCCAAATGCTCTTTCTCTGTCTTCACCACACAAACAATGAAGAAAGAACTCTTCAAAGAGTTAAACTTTTGATGCAGAATCTGAACCTTTTTCCTAAAATCTGAGGTAACCAATGGATGTGTTAACACTGTCCTTAATCAGCAGGATCCTGTTTCTTCCAGAGGCCTCAAAGAGTCTGGATTTGAAACAAGGAAGTATTTATCAGGTAGAAGATTAGCAGTAGATTACAGTGTCACCTGCATCAGATTTCAGGTGGCATGATGTGCTACTTTTAAATTAATGCAACTAAAGTCCCATCAGACCTCAGCTGGAACAAACCTATCAGAGCAGGTGGACTTTCACCTCTCTTTTGCAATGAGGGCAATTAAGTAAAAGCAAAAGGCACAATACTGTTTTCACCTCTGTCTTCCTGATGTGGAGCTCTGCCTTTGTTGCTTTGGGAGTGGAAGCATTTGTGTAGAGTAACACACGGAGGCAGGCAAAGCCAATCCTCCAAAGAGAGACTTTTGTGTGTGTGTTTGTCTTCCTGGTTATCTTTGATGGGAACAGGGACAATATCATAAAGTAGTTAAAAGTTTGTTTTACAAGGGAACTAAAATTTAAGCCCACGATGCTGCCAAAAGGAGGGTCTTGTCTGTCTCCTGGTTTCTCTGTCCAGTGGTCTGGTCTGTCCAGCAATGACAGTGTTGCTTAAGTAATTATGCAAATGCTCAGAGCAGCAAACTGGTGACAATGAAAGCACACTCATCCAAGAAAGGAAAAAGAAAGATTTGTTTCTTGCATGGACCACTAAAGCTGTAACAGGAAAAGCATTGCAGATACACACTTGAGATGAAAAGGTCAGATCACCCCTTCCAGAGCTAGTGTGGTCTTAAACATGCTTCAGCTGGCTGCCACACTGTGCCCATAGATACCAAAACATCAAGTAAAATTTACTGGCTAACTCCAAAATGGAGTTCCCAAAACCTTTAACTTCCTGATTACACAGACCCGAATTTACCTACCCAGGACTTTAAATACTTTTGTTTCTTGCTTGTGTTTGCTGATTGCCTGAGAATCCTCCTTGATCTGTCAGATTTGACAAGAACAACTGAAAACCTCCAACTGTGACTCACACCTGATACTTCTAAACATTCAGAAGTGTAGCTGTGGAAGTGTGGAGGGGCACCAGAAAGAGGGAAGCAATCAGAATACTAAAATGCCTCGCTGTGATCAGAGTACTCCTACAAGTAAATGTAATGTGTTGCGCAAATGGAGATGGATGTTTGATTTCCTCCTTTGAATAGGGAAATTCAGATCTCATCTCTCAAGTGATTTCTTTGAGCTGTAGATTGATGGGACAGGAGCATTATTAATTTTTCCTGTTCAAGATTAATTAGTCCAGTGAACACTAACAGGAACAGGAGTCCACAATTTGGTAAATTGGGCACTCAGTTTGAAAGTAAAAAGGCTGAATGGGATCTGTCTTAAATGTAATGCCTGTTTGGCTTGACATACAGAGTGGGGATTCTCTAAAGACAGCCTAAAACCTATTCTCCATTGAATTGTCGTGTCTCTGGGAAGTTATGAAATCCTACTTACCCTAAAATCAGACCTTTCCATGATTTATTGGAGGATCACAACTTGTGCTTGTTGTAGCATTTGTAATACAGAGCTCTGCGGTGGTTACCATGTGAGTAAGAAAGGCAAGCCTTTGAACAGAATGAATGCCTTGGGTTAACTTTCCCTTGTTTTGTGTGTGTTTGTTTGCATTGTAACTGAAATCAAAACCTACCAGGACAGTAGACAGATGGAAATCTCAAGTTTCAGGCAATCCCCTGTGAGAAGTGTATGTACAGAAATGGCTTTGCTTGATTCTGCTGAAAGATTGTTTGGCTCAATCTGATTAGTGCTAACTGAACTCCATCTACTTCTGGAAGATAGCAAAAAAATGGGACTATTTTCCCATAATTGTGGTTAAATAATTGCCCTGTGGCTGCATTTCTGGTGTCAAAATTAACTAAATATATTTTGCATTGCTTTTATTGCCACTGGCAAGTGAGCAAGTCACTAATAGTAACCGAGCTGTTGTGTAATCAAAACTAATCCATACTCATGGTAAGAATTAGAGTCAAAAGCCTATAATCCTACTGTAGGCTGCATTCCTCTGTAGGTTGCCTCTTAATATCTCTTGCCTTTTCCTCCTTGTGAACTATTTTCTGTATTTTTAGATTAAATTCTTGGCCTAATATTTGTATTGTTATTTTTTTTTTTTCAGTTTTTTCTTTCCATGGAGAATGTGTTCTTTGACTTTGCCTCGGTGCCCTCTTCATTAAATAGCAGCCTGCCAGTATGTCTTCAAAGACAATCACAGTCCTGGCAGCACTTAGACGTTTCATTGCAACCCTTGCTCTATTTGCTGCATTGCTCACATTCCAGATTTTCAGATTCCTGCCTTCTTTCTGAGACTCTCAGCTTTTATTTAATAACGTAAAAGGAAATAAAGTCTTTGTGGCTGTGGAGAAAGGTCTACCATAAAGGCCTATAAAAGACAGAAAAATAAAAGACCTTCAAATTCAGTCCTGTGTTTTTGCAGACCTGATTCAGAAGCTTTGAATACTTCCAGCTTAGTATCTTAACATTTGATTTACAATGGAGTGTAGTGAAAGGGGACATTGTGCACATAGAATCATAGAATTGTTTAGGCTGGAAAAGACTTTTAAGATCATCGAGTTCAGCCATTAACACAGCACTACAAAGTCCCGCTGCTAAGCCATGTCCCTCAGCACCACATCTACATGTCTTTTAAATCACTCTATGGATGATGATTCAACCACACCCTGGGGAGTCTGTTTCAGGGCTTTTGGGGAAGAAATTGTTCCAAATGTCCCCTGGTGCACCTTGAGGCTATTTCCTCTTATGCTATCACTTGTTCCCTGGGAGAAGAGATCGACCTCTATCTTGCTCCAGCCTCCTTTCAGGGAGCTGTAGAGAGCCAGAAGGTCCCCCCTCAGCCTCCTTTTCTCCAGGCTAAACAACCCCAGTTGCCAAAGCCACTCCTCACCAAGACCTATTCTCCAGACCCTTTATCATCTTTCTTGTCGTTCTCTGGACCTGTTTCAGCACCTCAACATCCGTTTTGTAGTGAGATGTAGCACTCATAGATGTTTTCAAAGGATTTCCTTTTTGTCATTGCTGAAGAAATTCATCAAAGTCCTCTGTGCTAAGCTGTTCACTGGTTAGTGATAACAGTTGCTGGATATTTGCCGTAGGTCTTTGATAGACTGAGCGTATCAAATCTGCGGTGAATAGATACCAGATGTTCTTTGGTTTCCTTTACAGAGTCATTGCTTTGGAATAGGTTGCATCAGTTGTGATCCCTCGTGTATGGCTTTGGTGCCCATACTGGAATGGGCTGTAGATCCATCCACTGTGCTCACCCATCCCTACGAGCAGTTAACACCTTAAACTGGAGAAAACAGACAGCAGGCAAAGCACAGACTCGCAGACTATTCACCACCTCTGTGCATGGTTCTGTGGGAAAATTCTTCTTCAAGACCTGTCACTGATCATCTTACAGCCTGGAGCATGAGAGTGAATAACTTCTTATTATCTTGATTTGAATGGACACAAGCTCTGTAAAAGGTAGAGGAGGCCCTCTCTCTCTTGATTGTGTGCCTGACCTGGGGATGGAGTGGCGGGGGGGCTTTGCAGAGACAGTCAGCCTCTTTGGGTAATAAGATGCCAAGAAAACAGTGGAGAGCAGCACAGTAAGCCAGCCCAGATGGGTCTCACCGTGCTCTGCTGTGAGTGGATGACTGCTGTAACATAGCTGGTGGTGCTCAGTGGGAGAATCAATCAGAAAAAGCATTGCCTAAACTGAAATGAAGTATTTCCCCTGCACTTTTTCCTTCTCCCTTTCTCCATCTGCACATTTCTGACTGACCCAGGTAATAGGAGAAATCCAGTGCCACTGAACCTCTGCTCTCTGCTCTGCTTTGTGCCCAGCACTCCTTCAAGCTGGGGAGGAGACTCCTGCATGGGAACCTCTGTGTGGGAGTCACAGTTCCTGCCTTTGCTATTATCATTAATAGGTTTGGGCTTGTTGTAACTTGTTCTGTGGGAAGGAAGCAGACCAGCACTGCAACTTGGCGTGATGATGTACAGGTAGGGTCAGCCCATCATATTGGAAATTCCCAGGTGAACTTTGAGCAAGGACAGATGGACCATCATGGAATCCCAGTATAGTAGGGATTAAAAGGGACCTCTGGAGATCATTTAGTCCAACCACCCTGCCACAGCAGGGTCACTCTGAGCAGGCTGCCCAGCATCACAATGTTCAGGGGGGTTTGGAATCTCCAGAGAAGGAGACTCCACAACTTCTCTGGGCAGCCTGCTTTGGGGCTCTGTCATCCTCACAGCAAACTTCCTGTGTCCTGGTTTATGCCTGTTGCTCCACTGGGAACCACTGAAAAGAGTCCAGCTCTAGGCAACAATTAAGACCTAGGTCAGGCCTACTGATCACCAGAAGTCAATTCATTACTTTTCTTTCCTTTCTCCCTTATGTGTTTTTTATTTAGAGCTACTCAATTTCTACTTAGAGCTGCTCAATTTCAGGTATTTTGCCTTTCTGAAACTTCATCTAATTATTGCAAATACAGTTTCAGAGATTGAAGAACTGTAAAAGGAATCACACATCCCATATTGTCAAAGAACAGCCAGCATATGAAACAAAGCTGCTTTAAAATCTTCCTTCTTTCTGCCTGAAATTAACAACCAGAATAGTTTAAATTTTCAGAGTACAATGTTAAAACTCAGTTAAAACTGAGTCTCTGCTATTATCAATGATGGAAGAGGAAGTTTGTAGATAAGACATGAATTGGTGATCAGTTTGGTCAGAAAACAAGATTTATGTGTAGTCTGCAGTGCACTCATGCAGGTTTAAACTGTACTGAAACTATTCACTTTTATATTAAGGTTATGTACTGCTGGTGGAACTATGATCAGCATCTGTCAGATTTGTTGGCTTACTTGTGGTTGTTTTGGGTGGAAAAGGAGAATAGAAAAAAATTGTTTATGAAGTTTTGAACTTGTTAGAGCTTCAGGTAGCAAACTCTCAGATGGATAGGGTGCCAGTTTATTCTTTCATCTGCAACAATCAACACTTCATCATCACAGAATGATACCAGTCGAAAGAGACCTCTGGAGATCATCTAGGCCAAGCCCCCTGTCAGAGCAGGTTTACCTAGAGCAGGTTGCACTTGCCTTGTAATCTGGAAACTTAATTACTATCATTACTTACTACCACTGAGGAGCAATTTCCCATCACTTCTCCTTCCCTAACACAATACATGTACTAAACTCCATGCTCGGTGTCAAAATTAAGTCTCTGGAGCCTCAGACAGATGCTTTGGCTTTGCCCCTTCATCAGATGTATCCTGTAGCATTGCCTTTTGTTATATGCTGCCTCCTCTGTTGCCAAATAAACTATGGTAGTGAAGTGTGAAACCAAAACCACTTGATAGACTCTGTCTTGAAGTCACAAGGAATTAAAATTAAAAGCTTCATTGTCTAACTAAGAATGCTGATTGCTTGTCATCAGCAACCACAGATAAACAATAGTTTGACAATCTCTCCCTGTGCATAACCATGAATGAAGATTCTTAACACAGCATAAATTCTCTTCATTCTCTTTTTTTTCCCTTTTTTTTTTTTTAAGTTATTAAGACTTTTGTCTCTTTTGGAGTCCAACTACTCGCCTAGAACTCAAAATCGCAGCACTCCTCCCATATCCAATAGCAGTTATCTCTTCTGGCACCTCGTTTGTTTTTTCAGCCCTGAGAGACAATAAAAAACCAAAAAACCAACAACCCAGAAGACACAGAACTATAAATATAAAGATATCAGAGGGAAGACACAGCAGATGAGTGTAATGAATGGCAAAAGATGATTCATCAGGAAGGAAATGTCAGCATATATTATACATAGGAGACACACGGCTTTTTAAAGTCAACAGTTTATTTTGCTGAACTTTGTTCTCTGCAAGCATTCATGCTTGAATGTGCTTCATATCTGTTAGCATCTGATAATAAAGACTGAATTGGTGAATATTATGGTGAATTTCCAACAGTTCACTTCTTTGCCTCTTCTTTCCCCTGCATACATTTTCTAAACCATAGCAGTTAATGCTCATGGTTCTGAACAATCCCCTTCATGTGAGTAGATTTGTTTTAGTAAAAATCTTGCACTGAGTTGCATATAATACATCTCTTTTGCAAATGGAGGTGCCTTGGACAGCAATAAACATCCTCTTCCTGCTACCAAGAGTTTGGCTCTCTGATCTGTCTTCAACTTATATTTGTCTCACTCTCATGTCACTGGTGGTAGGAACTGGTATTTGGAATCATAGAGTTGTTTAAGCTGGAGGAGACCTTTAAGATCATCGAGTCCAACAATTAACAGAGCACTACCAGGTCACCACTAGGTTGTATTTCTAAGCATGGCATTTACATAGCTTTTAAATCCCTCCAGGGGAGATAATTCAAGCACTGCCCTGGGCAGCCTGTTCCAGAGCTTGACAGGCCTTTTGAGGAAGAAATTGTTCCTAATATTTAACTGTTCCTAATATTTAATTGTTCCTAATATTTGCTCCTCTGGTGCAACTTGAAACTGTTTCCTCTTGTCTCATCACTTGTTACTACAGAAAAGAGATTGACTCACACCTGACTCCAACCTCCTTTCAGCTAATTATGTAGAGAGTTCAAAAGTCTCCCCTCAGCCTTCTCTTCTTCATGCTGAACCACCCCAGTTCCCTCAGTCATTCTGCACAAGACCTGCCCTACGGACCCTTAACCAGCTTTGTTGCCGTTCTCTAGACCCAGGCTATGCAGACAGGGTGAAACAATGAGAGCCAGCAGAAAATTAGAACAGCTCCACCAGCAGAGACTTTGCAGCATTTTGCACACATTCAATGGCACAAAAAGGGGTTTTCTCCTACTCCAGCTTTCAAGAACTCACTGAAGAGTAATTTTCTATTTAAACTAAGTAGAAATTTTAAACTGGCTTAAACCATTTTATCAGTCAACATTTGTGCCTTCTGTCAAAGAGCTAAACCTTGCCCTCCATACATTTGCAATTTCTTTTAAAGTCAGTTTACAGGATGTGGATGGCCCATATGCTGCTTCCAGCAAATCTGTTGCTTCGTTTAAGCCAGAAAGGGTCACTGAATCGAGTTCAGTCCTGCATGTGACATATACTCCGGAATTTGACCTGCCTATCTTATTTTGGAGTGCAATCACTCTTCACTGAGGAGGAAGAATCCAAGTTCTATTTATTAAAAAAGTCTTTGTCCTCCTACAGCAGGAGAAAATAGTCAGAGATAATCTTTATCTCCCAGTTTTGTGATATTACAGAGAAGTGGCTATCCTGAAAGCTGGCTTTCAAGTAGGATGGAAAAATAATCAGGGAGTTTCCTCACAAAATTCTGTTTATAAATTTTAATTAATTGGAAAATATGAACACACACGCACACACACAAAATAACTTGAGTTCATGTAATTGTGATCACTACAAAGAAACTTTAAATGAATTACATATGGCTTTTTTTGTCAACAAAATGTTCATAATGCCTCAAATGACAAATACATTTAGCTGGAGTGTACAATAAAGTGATGAGCAAGTCAAGAAAGCAAGTCAAAATTAAGAGATTATTCTGGTTTTGGAGGATGCGCACAAATTGCAGCTGTTGATAGAGGAGCACAGTCATCAGAAACAGTGGATCAGTCTGCACATAACAAGGACTAGACTCAAAGTGGGAGGAAAACTCTCAGTAACAACAATGGGAGCATTGTTGGGAAAGATGCAGAGACCCCCATCTGTTGAAGACATGTGACTGGGTCACACAGAGAAATGCAGAAGAGAACTGTGCATGCTGGAGAGCAATCTGGTCCTCAGCTGAGAGAAGATTTGAGCTAAAGACAGACTGGACCTGCCATCTGAACACCTTTCTAACAGGGATAAAAAGAAATAAGAAAAGATACTAAAAAGGAACTTCACATAAAAAGTTCTCACTTCTTTAGTGGATGGAGTGACCTTTCCAGAAACTCTTACACATTTTCAGCCTCTGAGTCGTAGGTTTGAAATATGAATTTAAAAGGGGTGGGGGAGAGGAGGCAGAAGGGGAGTGTGTCATTTCTTTTGGTATTTTGTTTCCAGCTCCATCCTTTGATCTCTGCAGCAGTGTAGTTCAGACAATCTGTAGAAATATTGCTAAACCAAGTTACTTTGTTATATTTTACTTCAGCCATTTGTCAGCATATGCCATAAAAAATTTCGTTTTCTCTCTTGATCTTTATCAGAGATTTCTGTTTCTCTTTGATGTCTCCCTCCTTATTTGACATTTGGGTCTGGTTTCCCATTTAATTATCTAACTCTCTATTGCTATTTTGGTTTAAAAGTTCACCACAATATTTTACTTCTCCTCTGTACTCCAGCTGAGGAACAAGAAAACGATGAGGGCAGTCATCATGTCAGAAGCTTTGCGCCCAAGCTCTCCTGTGAACACAAAGGAGTCCAGACCTATTGGTCATTCAGTGTGGGCTGTAAATGTGTGCTCAAATGCTAGGTCTTCTAAATCAAGATGGTGGGATGACTCACACAATTGGAGTGCTGTAATCAATGGCTACAGACTCTTCAGGAGAGACAGGCAAGAGAGAAGGGGTGGAGGTGTGGCCCTATGTATTAGCGATGCTCTGGATGTCGTGGAAGTAGAGATTAAGGATGATCAAGTTCAGTTCCTCTGGGTAAGAATTAGCAGGAAGGCCAACAAGACTGACATCCTGGTTGGAGTCTGTTATAGACCACCCAACCAGGAAGAAGAGGTTATTTTTCTTTAAGCAGCTGGAGGCTGCCTCAGGATCACTTCCCCTTGTTCTTGTGGGCAACTTTAATCTGCCAGACATTTGCTGGGACTTTAACACTGCAGAGAAGAGGCAGTCTAGAAGGTTCCTGGAGTGTATGGAGGACAACTTCTTATCTCAGCTGTTACGTGAGCCAAAAGGGGTGCAGTCCTGCTTGACCTCCTGTTCACAAATAGGGGCTGGTGGGAGATATGGTGGTCGGAGGCTGCCTGGGGTCCAGTGACCATGAAATTATAGTGTTTTCAATATATGGGAAACAAGGAGGGGCATCAGCAAAACCTCCACACTGGACTTCTGAAGGGCAGAGAAGAATTCTGGCCACTGTTTCTTGCTCTGAGGTACAAGGCAAGTTAGAAGAACTTTTCTATGGGTGATCTGAGACAGAGGATCAAAATATTTCCATTAGTGATTATTAAGAGCAGACGTGAGCCCGTGTACAGCTACAGGGTAAGTCCTGGCATATGGGCTGAGTGTCTTTAGTGGAGGGTGCAGAGCTCCATCTGGCAGCCCCAAAGAAGCATGTCTACTGGGAACCCACAACACAACCACTTTGCAGACTGAACATACTGTGCTTCCGGGTGGGTGACCTCCTCCCTCACCTCAAATTTGGCAGCCAGATTAGATCAGTGGTGGGAAATGCTAGGTTTGATCAAACCGGTTTTGTTTTCTTGGGTGTTTCCCCTCTCCCTCCCTCCTTTGAAATGAAATCTTTGAAACTAAAGAAGAAACTAGAGAAGTGATGGTCTGAAGTTCTTACAATCAGCAGTCAGAGTGTTTGTCTAGAATGAAGCAGACCTGGGTTCAACCTTTTCTTTTTGCCTGTCTTCGACTGGCAAAATAACCCAACTTCTGAGATATTTGGAGGTGGATTTGGACATGTGGAGATATTTTCATGTATTTGCTGAGTCTCTTTATTGTTAATCCAGTTCTTCTTTGTAAGTACAGAATATTGATGGAGCAGAAGACTGTCAGAGTGACTCCCTGGCATAATGTTTTAAGACAAAACAAGTATTTTCTACTCTTTGCATTGCAATAGCTTGGTTTTGTCTGCCAGATTTTTATCTGTGGCACTTCTCACAAGATGGTGCTTGAAAATACACTTCTTTAGAGACAGGCAGGAAATATTCTCATCCCTCTGGATTCCCTGCACGTGTCCAAGACTGGAAAATCTCGTGTACCATACCTGGACAGGGTTGTGAGTCAGTTTGCTGTCTGTGTGGACATAAGGCTCTGCACTTGTCTACCTCACCCCAATTCACCTTGTCTACCAACTTAAACTGGGATTTAACCATGAATCCCAATTTTGAAACTTGAGACAGATGTCTCATAAAAAGTGTAAATAAAATCAATTGTGGTTGAGAAGAAGCTGTTCCCTAGCTCTTCCTTCTTTCTCATATAGATTGTTGTTTCTGGGATAATTGTAGAATTCTTTGGGTAGTACAAGGAATTTGATTCCAAGATGTTAGGTATGAAGGAGTATCCTCTTATTTTCCCATCAAGCTGTATTCTAGCTGAAATCATTCAAGATTTGTTGGGAAATATCCAGGTTATTCTTCAGTGTTCAGAGGTTGGAGAACGGTCAACTTTGTTAATTAGGAAGGGGTCATGATTTTATGAAGCATGATTTTAAATACAGGAAGGAGTTTGAATGCTGAAAGTGATGGTTTTCAGTAATTTTTTTTTTCCAGTAATATTTTCTTGGTGCAATTCTGTTCAAGTCAACTTTTAGCATATATAAAATGCCTTATCTCTAATGGACAGCAAAGGTAATGCATGAATGACTGGAGCATCTCTCTGAGGAGAGAAGGATGAAAAGACCTGGGACTGTTTAGCCTGGATAGAACTGAGGGGGGATCTTCTCAATGCTGATCAATACCTAAAAAGTAGGTGTCAAGAGAATGGGTTCAGATTCTTTTCAGTACCCAGTGATAGGACAAAGGGCAGAAATTAGAACCCAGGAGGTTCCATCTAAACATGAGAAAAACCTTGCTTCCTGTGAGGGTGCTGGAACCCTGGAGCAGGCTGCCCATGGAGATTCTGGAGTCTTCCCCTGTGGAGAGATTCCAAACCCTCCTGGCCATTGTGATTCTGGGCAATTTGCTCTGGGTGACTGGTTTAGCAAGGGGGTTGGTCTAGTTGATCTCCAAAGGTCCGTTCCAACCTCCACCATTCTGTGACTCTGTGATTTTGGCAGATCTCGGAGCTTGTTCTAACAACAGGCTTCACATCCTTCACACAGAAAGGATCCTTCCTCTTCAGATGACTTTTGAGCTGTGTTTACTTCCCTGTCGTCATGTGTTTCCCCGTGGAGCAGGGAGTTTGTGTTTGTTTTGTAGCCCTGCACTGCTGGTAAACAGACCACTAACACCTTTCTAGGCTTGCTTTCAAAGTTACCACAGGGTAAAAAGAGAGCCCAGGCTTTAAGGAGTTTACATGCTCAGAAGGACAGCGGCAGAAAAACAAAGAAACTTAATCTGGGACAGACAAAGAAGAAGGGGAGGGAGGGCCATGATGTAGCTATAATGAGAAACGGCAAGATTGACATGAAAAAGATGGGACAGGCAGCAGAGTATAAATAGTAGCTGCAGTTTATTTGTAACTTTCATTTTTAGGTGGGGATGATTGACACATGGATGGGCTGGATGAAGGTAACCTCCCTGATCTTTAACTTGCAGGTCACATGGAGAAAACTTTGAGAAAATACTCCAACATGTAGATGTCAAATTGAGTGACAGCTGCGTGTGAGGTGAATTGCATTTACTGGCTTTTTTACATGCATCACTTCACAGAAATGATGGCTGCCATTTGAACAAAAAGACATCCTTCCCGACCAGGGTCAGCAAACTGACAGTGCCCACCCATTAATAGAAAACACTGTCATTTAAAATAAAATGCTGTGGAGAAAACTTCACAAATCTATTAGCCAACACAGCAGATACTATCAGTTTATGCACATGAATTACTGTATACCATTCCAGTGTTAATGTACAGCGCAGTGTGTGGCACCATTTTCATCTGTAACAATATATATAGAATGCCATATGGCTGACAGCATGTACTACACATGTCAGGCTCTTCTGTTTTCTAGCTCTGTACATCTTATTTGCTTCTGTCTAATTATCTTGTTCCACTGAGGGGAGGGAGAGAAAATACTGGAAGCCAATGAGAATTCAAAAACCAAGGGCAACGCATAGTGCCAGTTACTTAATTCCAGTGTTAATGTGTCTCTGCAGTATTTCTTCAGAGATGCAATTGGACAGCCGTTGCTTGAGGTGGAATGTGCTGCTGTAATAAAGGCTCTAACTGTGGCAGTAAACAAAAAAAAGATTAAAAAGAAAACAACCAGGAAGAAAAGCAAATGAAAAAGAATAGCTCTGCTTTACCTTGTCCACTTATATTGTTTAATTCCAGGCTTAACTTTTCCAGCTATTAGAACACGCACATATTGCTTCCAATCCTTAGCTCTCGTGGCTAAAAGTAGTATCTGGATTTTCTACCCAGCAGAAGAAAAATATTACCGAAGAGAAATGCTACAAAATTAGACCCCCCTGAATCTGAAATGATCTAAGGAGCTCCTCAAAAATTTAAGTCTTGAATTTAAGTTTTTCTGAGAGATTTTGTATTGTTTAAAGATCAAAGCTCCAGAATTTGTCTTCTGAGATTTAGTCCTGGGTCATCTGTCAGTCACTGTCTCCCTCATAAAGGACAGAGGTGATTACCAGTGCCCTCCTCCTTGCTGCACTCCCCTCTGGTTGAGCACCTACTCCACTAAGAAATGTATTTTCCTAGACTGTGACAAGAAAGCTCCCATCTGTTCTGTAAGGGAAACTGAAGAGAGAGAAGAAATGGGACAACCGCTAATTTGTAAAGATCTTGAATGGGGAAGAGCTACTCAGCTCTGCTTTTCCTGCAGTGGTTGTGGTGATGGAGTCAAAGATGGTTGAGAGATTGCAGAACAGCTTAGAGGGTTTGGGATGTATAGGTGCTTGAGACTCTTCTTGGATTTTCATTCATTTATGAAACACATGCATGCATTGCTTGCATGTAGTGCATGTGTCACTTCAGGACATAGTTTTGTGGTCATGGTGGTCTTGACAGTTGAACTCAGTGGGATTTATATATAGATTCTGGATGAATCCCTTGTGATAACCCTTGCGGAAGAGTTATTAAGCTGGAGTTGAAATGACCTTGTACTTCATATGTGAGGGGTAACTTGTCAAGCATTGAGTACATCTAGGTGGTGCTGCCCAATCAGGGCATGGAAGGGACTGGAGAGGTTGAGGATATGTGACTGGTGCAAATGTTTCCTCTGTGTTCTTGCAGGGATGAGAAGCAAAACCCTTAACTCTGTGGTTAGAAAAAATCGGTTGGTCCATCGTCAGCTTAAAATAGTAACTTTTTGGATCATTAACTTTTACTATTTGCTGCTTTTGCAATGAAGATCAATGCCAGGCTGAAGAGTCAGTGTAGTTGAAATGAATTATCAAACTGGTCAGGAAAAGCCAAAGGCACAAACAACTGACAGGCTGACAGATGCTAAATAGCACTAGTTGACATTAGTGTGCATACGTAATACATTCATGAGTTGGACCCATAAAACTAACTCCATTTTCAATCCACCCAGCAGGATCTTTTTTCTTTCTTTTCAGGAAAGAAAAGCTTAATCCACAAATGTAGTGTTTTGAGCTGCTGTGATATGGTACCTATAGTCTACTCAGCTGGGATGTTCCGAAAGAGGGCATTCTTTGATCGACAAGGCTCAACTTTCTTCCTCAATGTTCTCAACAGCAAAATAATTTTTATAGTAGAAATCTCATTGAAAATTCAGGATGCAGCCAAAGTTAACAGCACTCTGCTCTGTTGTATGAGGAACTCTTGCCATTTTTTCTCTTAAATCTAATTAAACATGACTATCCATTTAGGAAAAGAATGCCTAGTATTGTTTTCCAAAAGTTTTCTTAATTCAGTATATTACCACATTATATCAGGCCATTTTGCTCAGTGATTGGGCCATTTCTGCTCAACTTCCAACATGACTGCATCTGGAGTTTCCTACTCCCAGAAATGTGTGTTCTTCCCATGAGTTGTATCGATTCCAAGTACATGGTATTTCATTAACACACGTTTTCTTCTTGTTCATGTTTGTGTTGATTGTGTCAGATTCCTTCTGCACAAATTCCTTGGTAATTATAAGGAGGAAGTATGTTCCACACTCCCATTTTGGTGTGAAACCTGTTCCAGCAAATGTCATATATTTCCTCTCTCCCAGCTTTAAAGTGGGGGATTTAATTTTCACACCCAAAGGTGTGTGAGATTCCAAAACAGGGGCATAGTGCAGTGAGACAAAAATAGAGAATTTGTTAACATAGGCAATAGGAATATACAATACAATGAAAACCAGAAGATTTGAACTCTTTGAAAACCAGTCTGAAGAGTGTTTGGTTTCCTCACTGACCATGTCTGCAGTGAGATGTGAGGTTGTCTTGAAGTTTCAGAGACAACAGCCCCTGTCTCAGTGATGGAGATGCCATGGCAGAACTTTCTCTGCCTCCTGCTCACTGCAAATACTCTGGTATCTGGTAGCACTGAGGCACAGAAAGATTTCTTGTGGATAGAAGAAGTCATAGTCCTAGTTTTCATTTAAAAACAAACCAAACAAAAAAAAAAAAAAGTAGTTGCAAAGTTGAGAAAGAGATGACAAAAAACACTGAAATACTTTGGGGGAAAAAAATGGCTTTAGGCAGAAAAGGACTGGGTGGCCCTGGAACCACTGAAAGGACAAATGAGGTGTGATCTCCCATGTGTATGCTCACTCCATAATACAAACAAGATTACCTTTGCTCTATGTTTCTATATTTTTGCCCCCAAAATGGTAATTTAGCATAATGAAAATACCAGCACATTTGAGTCTGAGTATCTCACTGAATAACTACAGTGTTATACATATCTATACATTTATAAATAGATATAGATATAGATATAGAACAGGTATAGATATAATGAATTAAATTTGACTCACCCATGATCATGGAGATTCAGCCATCCCAAAATGCATAGTTGACAAAGATGTGGTCTGAATGGAAAAAAAAAGCTGCTTATTTGTCCATGGCAAATTACAGGATCAAGTTCTCTGTTTCATTACTGCAATCCATAGTACTTTGGTTATTTGAGCATCATTCCCTTGGCTTTCTGGCAGGGTAGCCAGAAATCTCTGTCAGACTGATCAGACTGAGGAGTATTTTGGTATTGAATAAATTATTGTTATGACATCTTGAAAATAACACTGAGGTAGGGTGCCCTCTAGACAAAGACAGATGAGGCAGTTGCCTGGAGCAGAAGGCTGTGAGAAGGGAGATGTCCATGGCCCTTAGCCACTCCCTGCTTTGCTACAGCAAAACTCCTGATAGCCAGAGCAGGTTATGCTGCTAAGCAAACCATGATCCTGGGGAGAAAGCATGGCAAGTGTGGCCAACAGGAATAGGATGTAAGGGAGACCCCAAAAGCAATAGTAAATTTCTTTCTTTTTCATCCCATGGTCAGCAAAGAGCCAGACAGTCTCTGCGAGGTCCCCTTCCTGTACCCTGGTTTTCTACTCCAAATATGCTCTCTGCCTTATTTCCTTCTATCCTGCTCCTCACAGGCACAGAATCATAGAATCATAGGGCTTGGAAAGGACCACTGAAAATCATCTAGTCCAGCGCCCCTGCCAAAGTAGGCCTACCTAAGTCATAGTAATGTGTGAGGCATGGCCCAGCTGCAGCTCTGGCCAGACTTTGTGCTCAAATCTCCAGGATAAGAACATTCAATATTGCCAGAACTGCTGGGGAACCTGTGACATGTATCTGTGATGATTAGGATGCCTGCATAATGGCTATCATTTTGTGACAGTAATATCTCAATAAGCTGACCTGCAAGAATAATACCTCCAATGCCTCTCCTGGACCTTATGAGCATACCTCCTGCAGCTAAACCTATATGTTAGCTACTGAAATACCCTTCCTTGTTAGTTGATAATGCTGGGTTTTCCCTTCCCTCCAGTCTTTGGCTATAAGGAGACATTACAGAGCATCTCTATTTCTGTCTGAGCAAATGACTGTGTGTATTGGTGTTTGTGTTCAGGCTGGCTTCTGGGTAATATTAATCACTAATTCTAATGAAGTTAGTGGTTTGGGTCCCATTTCTGTGTTGCAGTTTTGTACAGAGTGCTTACATTCTTAGGATGAAAGGTTCAGAATGAATGTGAGGTGTAATCTGTAATGGATATGAATAGCTCACTTATTGAAAACAGTGAGAGTGATTAGCTTCAGCTGCTTGGACATTCATTCTGGTCATAGGCACTTACAAGAAAGCAGAAAGCCTGCAGGGAAATCGTGCCAGTCCTTTCCATCTGCCCTTTCCATCTTAAGACTGCAAGAGCGATTCCATACATGGAATGAGTTTCCATATGGGTAGACTGTAGTGACCCTGTATAATTTTTAGTTGTGTATGTGTTGTAAAGTATATGTGGATCTGAGTGGCTTCCTCTGCTGCTGCCAAATAGCTCAATACTGACACAGATGGGGAATGGGGAGTCCATGGGACTACACTTCTGATGAGCCAGGTGGAGACACTTCTGTGGTTTCCATACCTCATGCTTCTTGGGAGAGGAAGCTTCTTACACCTATGGACTTTGCGACTTGAGCAAGCTTTTTCCTGTAAAACCTTTACAGTTGTGACAAGGGAGAGGCTATTGTAAAGAGGAGAAATTACCTCTCTTGTAACAGAGTCACTGAAATGTGGAAGCCTAGATAAGTGTGAGACAGATCCTGAAAGGAGTCTAGGAGGGAAACGTTCTGTTCATCCATTCTAGATTCTGTGGTCTTTCTATGACCCTTGATGTGAAACACTTAGAATCTGGATAAGAGAAAACAGTGTTAAGTTGCATGAGGGAAGGTTTAGTCTGGACAACAGGAAAAATTTCTTCACCAAAAGGGTTGTCAAGGCCTTGAACAGGCTGCTCAGAGAATCATAGAATGGTTTAGGTTGGAAGGAACATCAAAGAACATCTAGTTCCAACTCCCTGCTGTAGGCAAGAACACCTCCTACTAGAACAGGTCGCTCAAAGCCTCATCCAGTCTAGCCTTGAACACCTCCTGGGAGCATCCACTGGGCAAACTGTTCCAGTGTTTCACCACCCTCATTGTAAAGAACTTCTTCCTAACATCCGGTTTAAATCTCCCCTCTTCCAATTTAAACCCAAGCGGTGGTGTCCTTATCTCTGGAAGGGTTTAAAAAACATGAGGATGCAGTGCTGAGGTTTAGTGGTGACTTGGCAGTGCTGGGTTAAGTGTTGGACTCAATGATCTTAGAAGTCTCTTCCAGTGGACACAATTCCATGATTTAATGGGTCCTGCATCAGCCTTTACTCCAGGTCCTGTTGCTTAGTCTTCAGGACATGTTGTGTGTGCTGTAGAGCTTGCCTCTCTTGCTGCAATTATCTGTTTTTTTGTAGGTGACACATCTCTGCCTTCTGTTCTGTCTCTGCAACACTCATACCCCTCAAACCCAGTTCACTTATGGGGAATAAAGCTGCAGACCAGCTGTTTCTGGCCTCCCTTATGCAGCAGCCTTCTGTTTCTCCCCAAGCTCCAAAGTTCCTCATGCCAGTCTCTCTGTCTGTACTATCTCCTCTGGACTTCGGTTGCATGTGAAAATTCAGTTCCTTCTACTTCACTCCTTGAAGAACATGTGCCTGTTCTGGCACAGGATGTGTATCTGTGCTTCTAGTTCTCTTTATCCAAATACCACTCTGTTTCTACTTTTTCCATTAACATTTAATCTGCTGTTGGAACTGCCTGCTCTGGGGTCATATTTCCAGTCTTGTGTAGCTGGCTGCTCAGTGGGAAAGAGTTCCCTGAACAACTGCAGCCATAAATGCTCTTTGGCACCCAGATGTGTGTCCTTTTGTTTCTCATGCTGTGCATGTGCTGTCTCTCACAATCATGTACCAAGCGTGGACAGGTACAGGGGCACATGCTGCTGTTATTTCTTTGCTGGCTCTGGAGAGGGGCTGCTTCATAAGGAACAAACTGACTCAGCTACACCGAGAGCATCACAAAGGAGACCTTCCCAAAGTCAGTGACAGCTCTGTTCTTTGCTTCAGTATTGACTGGCTCACAAGTGCACAATTTGCTGTCCTTGCAGACAGAGATATGGCTGAGAGCTTCCCACCAGGAGGCTGTATGTTGGCACTGTGCTGTTTGTTAAGCAAATGATTCTCAGACAGGTAGGCTGGTTTAGGAAGCCAATCTTGATGTGACAAACCCAAGTTTACACCATTGTGCTGTTAATCCTTCTCCGTGTTAGATTGCTCTTCCAGAGTGGCCTTGGCTTGCAGAAGGTAAATGCAGAGGTCTTGATTCTTGGTGGTGCTTTTCACCTTGTTCCTGTAAGCGAGGAAAGCATTTAATGCGTTTTACTCCAAAAAAATTCAGATATGCAAGGAAAATGCTTCCCAAGGGATTTCCTGCTGCCCCAACAGCTGTATTCCTTTCCTGCTGCTCTTCTTCATACATGGTATGCTTAAATTGTGCAAGGGGTCTGTAGATTCAAAAGCTGTAAAGGGGGACTTTTCTCTTATTGAATTACTTTATTAGTTTTCCTCTTATCTGTACCAGATGCTAAATAATGCTATTAAATTTGGATTTGATTTTTATTGGTTTAGTCTTATAACATTCAGAATCTTGGCTAATCTTAAGAGTGTTTGTTTGGGAGTTTGGGAGCCTTACTCATTATTTAGTCCAAAATACTCAAAAATATCTGTCACTTCTGGGGCCCTGTGAGCTTCATTTGTATTTTCTGGACTTGGCTTTTTGCAGCAGTGCATAGCATCCTGCTTCTACTGCTGAGAGCAACTTCAGAGTATTCCCATCCTGAGCAGTGGAGAAGTCTCCACACTGCACTGAGCGCCAAGTTCACGATAGGTAGGAAATAAGGAGTGATCTCTTGTGAGGTCAGGGTCAAGAGCACAAGTCTTATGAGGAGCATCTGAGGGAACTGGGGGAGAAGTCTGGTGAAAAAAGAAGCTTGGAGGAGACCTCACTCTCTACAACTACCTGAAAGGAGGCTAGAGTGAGGTGGCACTTGGTCTCTTCTGCCAAGTAACAAGTGATAGGATGAAAGAAAATGGCCACTCCTCACATGACCTATTATCCAGACCCTTCACCAGCTTCATTGCCTTTTTTCTGGATCAACTCCAGCACCTTAATGTTTTTATTAAAATGAGGGGCCCAAAACTGAACACAGTACTCAAGGTGTGGCCTCAAGTGTGGTTTTGGCCTCATTTTATAGCCAAGAAGGAGATCTGCTCTCAAGAGAGACAAGATGAAGCAAGGTGGAGGTTTTACTTCCCCTCTGAATTTCTGAAGTGAAAAGGATTCATCTTTCCTCACACAGAATCATAGAATCAGTCAGGGTTGGAAGGGACCACAAGGATCATCTAGTTCCGACCCTCCTGCCATGGGCAGGGACACCCTACCCTAGATCAGGCTGGCCAGAGCCCCATCCAGCCTGGCCTTAAACACCTCCAGGGATGGAGCCTCAACCACCTCCCTGGGCAACCCATTCCAAGGTCTCACCACTCTCATGGTGAAGAACTTCCTCCTCACATCCAGCCTGAACCTAACCATCTTCAGCTTCGCTCCATTCCCCCTAGTAAGGCCCATGATACAATCTAGGAAACATCAAAGAGTCAATGTGAAGTTTAAACACACACCCACAGAGATGAATGTCATGGGCAGTTGCATGCTTTCTTCAATAATGCTCTAAGTTAATACATATGACTAGCAGAAATCAACAGCAGCTTGATTGCCAAACAGCCAGCTTTGTGAAGCAAACTGCCTTTACTTCTCATCATGAGTTCAAAGTGTGGCCATAATCCTGGACACTATAGAGCTAGGTGGTCACACAGCCGTGTGCTTGAAGGGAAAGGACATCTAGTGCAAAACCTGTTGCAGGTTGCCAAGCCTTTCCATGCTGATGATAAATATTCATGCAATGAATGCAGAGTGGAAGGAGGCATCTTCCTTGATGAACTGAGGGCTAAATGCTATGACTGCATTATTTAGACTGCTTGATTCTAAGGGGTTATGATATTTAGTGCCTGTTGCAGAGCAGAGAGATAGAGTAGATCTTCCCAAAGATCAAAGTGTGTCTCTAGGCCAGCCAGTAAATTAGCAGAGATTATAAACAAGTGCACAGTCATTGATGTCTTGAGAGCTTGGCTCAAGAAATCAGTTTTCTTTTCTCCTTCCTGTTCTGAGTCTCTTTCTCAAATAGATTACATTTTTACATTTAAAGACAATATTCATGGACTTCCTAAGAATGAGTATTTCAGCAGGACATGCTCTGATCGCATCACTGCCAGTTGTGTATAGTCTTATTATGGACTGATGCTTCCCCGTGATACAGAGTCACGGAGACCGGTGCCAGCGATGGGTGTCTGGGGAATCATATCGCTTACCTAATTTCATCATATTTTATAGCAACTATAGCCTCCATATGATTTTTTGGGGCAGAATGGGAGCTCTTTGAAGCTCTGTTATGAGAAGCAATGAGTGTATGAAGCAAAATAAAAGAAAATGAGTGCACACTTCACTATCCTGAAAGAAGTGATTATGGCTATGGTGGGGGAAAGTAAATATAAAATGAATCACACTACGCCAGAAATTGCAAATAAAAAAAAATCCAAGAATAAACACCCATTTCATGAAGGGATTTGAAGTTAAATTTTAATATCCAAGCTGGGAGAGAAGTCAGAATTGTGTCTGTGCAGAAGATGCAACAGAGCTCTCATTTACTGGAGTCTGTAGATTGTAAAAGCCACCATTGAAAAACTGCTTTAGAAGTTTCTGGTTTTTCCATGAAACAGAAAGGAAAAATAATTTCAGGCCAGAGTTTTCTGCACCATTCAACTTTAGAAAAATGCTTTGGGTAGAAGTTACACAATGGAAATAACTGAATAGGATTATACTATCAAGTCAAAGACTGTTCTCTAGTGTCAGTGGAGATAACAGCATTAAGTTTTCAGAGGTGACTTTGATTCGTTCATCTTAGTGCACTATGACAGGAAGTTTCTGCTGCCATCCCAGTGGATGCTCAGATCTAGTCAGTCTGAAAAGTATAAACCCGGTGAGAGGTTCCTCAGAGGAAGGAAAGACTCAGAGCATATGAAATACAATGAGCAGATCAGTTGATGATGTTTTCTTCTTGTCCGTCTGCTCCTAGTTGTGTACTGAATGTCTCAGAGAATGTCGCGATTCTTCGTGTGGCAGCTCTTGGGCAGCTGAGTCAATTTTTGTTAGGAATGTGCTACCTACTCCTTTAGAGCTATTCTGAATCTCAGACCAAGTCCTCTAGCCCCCTGAATTCAATGAAACAGACTTTTAAACTTGTTTTCTTTTTTTCCTTTGCAGTGTAAAAAGATTGACTCCCTTAGTTTTACTTCTTGTTTAAATGAGGATTTGCCATCACAAAAATACTACCCCGAGCTGTCTGGTAAAACCAGTACAGGCTTGATAAGTTGGGTAATCTGAGTGGTATGAATATCCTATTGAGTGGACAGTCTTGACTTTGTGTGGTGGGAGCATATCCTGTGTTTGAGTTGGACATAGAATCATGGGGTTCCAGAATCACAGAACAGTAGGGGTTGGAAGTGACCTCTAGAGATTATCTAGTCTAATGCCTCTGAAAAGCAGACAGAGCAGGTTGCACTGGATTGCAATGTCCAGGAAGGTTTGTAATCTCTCCTGAGAGGAAGACTCCACAACTTCTCTAGACAACCTGGACCAGTGCTTGATCACCTTCACTGCAAAGTTTTTCCTCACGTTCAGATGGAGCCTCCTGTGTTTCAGTTTGTGCCCATTGCTCCCTGTCCATGGGAGCACAGTGGGGTGATGTCTTATATGGAGTGTAGTGTTTTGTGACCAGTCACTGAAGCCTGTGTGATTCCAGGGTGAGATATTACCAGCCCTCAGCACTGTTTCAAGTGAATTGTAGGTTCTTTTTAATAACTTCATCCGTGCCAATGACTTGAAGGAAGCCAAAGATGTCACAAAGATGCCATGAAGCAAAATTTGACTGAAAAGTGCTAGATGAAACACTATGCCAGAAGTATCTTGTTGCCAAAGAACAACTGTGCTAATATGAGATGTGTCGCCATGACACACTGCTGAAATGCTTCACTCTTCACTGGAGGGACTTTAGATGTGCCTTTGCCTTTTATCTCCGTGTGCTATGACTGGTAGGACTAACCGGGACTGGCACCTAGCACCGGCAGAGGAGTTCATTTTCTTGTGTAGATCAGCATGTTCTGAGTTGGCTCCAAGGCACAGATTCCTTGAACTGAAACAATACTACAAGTTGTAGACAAGTTGGTTGACCACCCAAGCTGCCACAGGGAAATTGGACATGAAAGTTTACAGAACAATGCCCCGTCTTTGACGACATTAACATTATGGTGAGGAAATCCAGGCTGTAAGAAGTCCCTGAGGATACCTATCACAACGTTATGCTACACGAAGGAGATTGCTAGCTGTAAAAGAGAGTGTCTGCTTTGCTTGCACCGTTACCCAACTTCGATGAGTGACATACCACGAAGTGACATGTACCATGCTGGCCAGAGTGCACAGCTTCTGCAGCGTAATTCCTAAGGGCTCAGCACTGAGAGCTTCATTTTGGCGAGCATCTTAAGCTGTAACATCTGCTCAGAACTGTAGCAAAAGTGATGTTATTAGTTCTTACAGAAGGAAATTCCTGCTCCCCGTGTGCATTCCTTTGGAATTTGCTTTCTCTCTCTGGATGTAGAGGATTTAATGAATGACAAAATACCATGTCAAGAACAGGTCTGATAATTGATGCTTTTCCATATGGAGAGGAGTAGGTTATTTGAGGAATTTCTCTGCTTGAAATGTGTGTCTTATTTCCTAAAGTGTTTCTCAGAGAGATTAAAATTTGGACATTATGGTGGTGTGCTTTTCCACCTACTCCATACAAAATATTTAAGATTTAATGTGATGCTCTCTGCAACGTCAGTTGGTGCCAAATTTTCCAACATCTTATGCTGCTTTTCCTGCTACTTAAACACCAAGCCCTTTAATTTCCTCTCTGTCTTTGTTCATAGCTCTTGATTACTCACTTTGGTTGTTACACAGTGTAGCTGTTTGCTTTATTGTTAAGATCCATCTGAGGACAAGCTAGGTTGAATGGCCAGTGCCGTGTAAACGTGTGTGACTAATCCGTCTGATATGGTGCTGTTTGGTCTTTAATATTCTGGGCTGGAAGATAATGCCTGAATGCTCCTATAAGAAGGGATGGGAAAGAAGCAAGAAGCAGCTTCCTTTGGATCTGAAAAATAATCTTGAAAGGCTATCAGGTGGTAAACTGAGATTTGAACCAGTCACTAAAATATGTTTGTCAGGGTTTCTTTTGGAAGGAGTGGTTGAGTCAACCTTTCATTCAGGTTTCAGTGCTCTGGGTATACTTACATAGCTAAATTACCCCTTTCGTGTTTCTACACAGGAGAACACTTACACACTTAAATATTTTATCTCTTAAAACATGCAAAAAAATGTGCCCTTGTCTGCTGTGGTGGAAATGTGGGAGAGTCCTACCTGAATTATCTGTCATGATATGTTTGCTCCCTGTCACTAGATTGCTACTCTGGTTTTCAGGTTTTTTTCTGAGTGAGGAAACATCTATATGAATCACAGATTGCACTTGAATGTGTGTCTTATGAAAACAAATGAATTAAATCAGTAAAAAAACATTTGCCCTCAAAAATGTAGATGCTAAATATTACTAGTATAGTAGTGGCCATCAAGGTGGTGAATGCCTTATCCCTACAATTATTTAAAGCCAGGTTTAATGGGGCTTTGAGCAACCTGGTCTAGTGGAAGGTTGCCCTGTCCATGCCAGGGAGGTGGGAATTAGATGATCCTTAAGGTTCATTCCACCCCAAAGCATTCTGTGATTCTATAGTAACACGGTGTGAAAAGTGATGGGAAATTCAAAGATGTAACAGTAATAGTATGGTCAGCAGGACTAGGGCAGTGGTTGTCACCCTGCACTCAGCACTGGTGAGGTCACACCTCAAATACTGAGTTCAGTTTTGAGCCCCTCACTGGCCTTGAAACAGGCTGTCCAGGGCAGTGTTGGGGAGTCACCATCCTTGGAGAAATTTAAAAGAGATATATCTGTGCTGCTGAGGGATATGCTAGTGTTGGGCTAATGGCTGGACTCACTGATTTTAAAGGTCTTTCCTTAAATTATTCTATGATTCCATGTTTGAGTCAACCATGGAAGAATCCTTTTCCTTTGGGGAACATGGTATTGACCAAGTTCCTCCTGGCACCTGAGTTCAGAGGGGAAATATGAAACACTGTGCTTGCAAAATAATGAGACACTAAGCAATCAGAGAGAAACACAACACATCTGTTTCTGTGCAGTTTTGTTCTTTTGGTAGGTGCCTCATCCTGAGCCACAGACGGGTCTGGTGGGGCAGAGCTGGCAATAAGCTGCTCACTCTCTTCTCGTGCTCCAACCTGCCGGTGCAGGCAAAGAGGACGTGCTGTGGCACGTCTCCATCGCCTGGGCCACCACATCACCACGTCTGATGGGCCGTGAGCTGATTCATATTGATCGGGATGCTGCTGACACCCGCTCAAAGCTCCCGCTCCCATCGCCATAGCAACCAAGAGCCCGAATACTTGTCCGCATACTTTGGGAACCTCATTAAATCAGGCAGCAGGACAGCAGCTGTGGTCTCAATGTGTTTTGCTGACAGACGGGAACTTGTTTTATGATGCTCAGGTGATTTTTGGCCCTCTCTAGGCCAAACTGTTGAAAATGTAGGGAGAGTGGGACAGATGGCAGAACAAATAAATATTGCCAATATGTTTAGTGTGCGCACATCTTCTGAGAGGTGCAAAGCGACTGCGCGCAGTTTGATCAACGCTGCTAATTCTAAACAAAGCATAAAGGAAGGATAAACGAGTACAGCTGATCTGAGGAGGTGGTGGTGATGGTGGTGAAAGATTTATTTAAGAAGCTGATTTTAAAACCGGATTGGTTGAACTAAAGGCTTGTAGAAGATCTCAGAAAGTGTTGCACAGATATAAAGAGTTAAAGCGCTCTTATTTTGATATGTAATCAATAAAATTGTGTATCAGGAATAGTGTGACCAGCAGGACCAAAGAAGTGATTCCTCTGTACTCTGCACTGGCGAGGCCACACCTTGAATAGTGGGTTCAGTTTCAGGCTCCTCAATACAAGAAAGACATTGAGGTGCTGGAACAGGTCCAAGGGCAGTGATGCTGGTGAAGGTCTTGTGAGGAGCAGCTGAGGAAACTGGGGTTGTTTACTCTGGAGAAAAGAAGGCTGAGGGGAGACCACCTGGCTTTCTACAACTCCCTGAAAAGAGGTGGTAAATGGGGCACGAGTTGGGTCTCTTCTCCCTGGTAACAAGTGACAGGACAAGAGGAAGTGGACTCACCAGAGGAGGTTTAGGTTGGATACTGGAATAAACTTCATCACAGAAAGGGTTCTTGAACACTGGAACAGGCTACCCAGGGAGCTGCTTTGGTTGCAGCCCAGTACTGGACTCTGTGTTGAAAATTGGCATGTTTCTCTTTTCTTTGCAAGTTTGTTTTCCCATCCACCGTCATCCTTCTTTGTGCATTTGGAATTGAAAATAAACACTGTGCTTTATATAGTTTGTGATCGAGGACACTTGCTATGCAGCTAATTTTATTCCACCCATTGAAAAGAAAAATGATACAAATACCTTTTTTTGACTGTGTGAATAAGATGAGTGAAAAGAATCTAAATTTAATGACCAAATCTGAGTTGACTTTCTCCTGCAGTAAACTCAAGGGACTCTGCTTAAGTAACTAATGTACACAGAATCAGGCTTTAAATGTGGTCGTTTTACCTGAGAGAGCTGAAGGACCGACTTAATGGCATTCTCCATGAATCCTGCACAAAAGGGGGATAATGCTGCTACATATGCAGATAATGTGTGATCATAAACTGCAAGTATCTGTGTGATAAAAATGGCTTCTGGTTGCCAGCACAACCTGTGAGCTCAAGGAAAGCTACTGGGATGTTTCTGTAGCCAAAATGCTGCACTAGCACTGCTGATAAGCAGCCTCTCTGGGTCAAGTTTTCCTTTTTCAAGTGGAGCAACAAAATGTTTCTGGCACATGCTTGTCAGGTCTGCTCACCTCCACCCCAGGGGTAATTTGTAACTGTAGGCATTGACCATAGAAACATACACTGTAGAGTTGACTGTGATAGAGCTACAGTCTGAGTCACAGGTCAGTGTTAGTCTCTACAGCAAATATCCAAAATTATATCATATAAAGGAAGAGAAAATCTTATTTTTAAAGGCCAGTCATTAGTAACTGACACTGTCAAAGGTTAGGACTGGGCTGGCCACTAGAGAAGTGACAGATGTTCTCCATGAACCCCTCTGACTTCCCAAAGGGAAGAGAAGGAGAAGAAGGCAGAGAGACTGATGGGCTGGCAAAGAAACTAAACCAGCTGGAATGGAAATAAGAACAATTTGATGAAATAGAGACAGATAGAAACCAGTATGGAACCCAAGCACTGATGGCAGTGATATCACCATTATCACCAATGATGCTGTGGGCAGACTCTGGGGATGTCTCAGAGTGGACTCAGTGGCAGACAGGAACTGGATTCAGGAGCAGGATTCTGGAGCTTGTGGATTTGAATTGGATGCAGAAGTGAGAACGTCCTCCTAGGACACAAGCCATTGAAAAGGAGACTTGACTTCAGCTTTATTCTGGAGATGAAATCCATAAGATGAAATCCCTTGTTGGGCAGTTTAGGGTCACCTGGCCTGTCTGTTCCTCCCTGCAGAATCACAAAATGACAGAATTAACCAGGTTAGAAAAGGCCTCTGAGATCATCAAATCCAACCTGTCACCTGACTCTTCTAATTAACTAAACCATGGCACTAAGTGCCTCATCCAGCCTCCTCTTAAACACCTCCAGGGATGGTGACTCCACCACCTCCCTGGCCAGCCCATTCCAATGCCAATCACTCTTTCTGCGAAGAACTTCTTCCTAACTTCCAGCCTAAACGTGCCCTGGCACAGTTTGAGACTGTGTCCTCTTGTTCTATCACTGGGTGCCTCAAAGAAGAGACCAACCCCTGCCTAGGTACAACCTCCTTTCAGGAAGTTGTAGAGAGCAATAAACTCTCCCCTGAGCCTGCACTTCTCCAGGCTGAACACCCCCAGCTCCCTCAGCCACTCTTCACAGGGCTGTGCTCCAGCCACCTCACCAGCCTTGTTGCCCTTCTCTGGACGTCTTTTGAGGGGCCCAGAAGTGGACACAGTACTCAAGGTGTGGCCTAACCAGTGCTGAGTAGAGGGGCAGAATGACTTCCCTGGTCCTGCTGGCCACTATCCTGATACAGGCCAGGATGCCATTGGCCTTCTTGGCCACCTGGGCACACTGCTGGCTCATGCTCAGTCAGCTGTCAGCCAGTACCCCCAGGACCCTCTCTTGCTGACAGCTCTCCATCGACTCTGTCCCCAGCCAGTTGCAGGCGCCATCTCTTACTTACTGCACTCCAACATAGCACACAAGATTTAGTAGTTCCCTTAGTCTGCACCTCAGCCCTTGGCAGTACCTTTGAGCATCAGCTTTCTCACTGCTAGTGGTTGTGCAAACTGGCCCTGAACTTCAGAAAATGCTTCACTGATCAAAGACTGAGCTGAGGTTTAATTTGGATGTGAGAAACCATTTCTTCCCCAAAAGGGCTGTAAAGCCCTGGAGCAGGCTGCGCAGGGCAGTGGTGGGTGGAGTCCCCATCCCTGGAGGGGTTTCTAAGTCATGTAGATGTGGTGCTGAGGGATATGGTTTAGCAGTGACCTGGCAGTGCTGGGTTAATGGTTGGACTTGGTGATCTTTATGGTCTTTTCCCAGGAGGATAATTCCTTGATTCTATTCCATGATTCTGAGAAGTCAAATCACTGAACGGAATTAGTTGTGGTCTAGCTCAAGCCAAGACAGACACAATTAGGACAGTGACAGAAGCTATCCATTTCACAAGCAACAGATTGCGATGTTCAGAAACTGACAATAGCTTTATCCCTTTCCTGTGTTCATTCTATGGGTTCTTTCTTAACATATAAATATTTGTGTTGTGTAATTAAAATAAATTAATAGATTCCCAAAACCCCTGTATTAATTGAAAATTACTCTTAGTAAAACCAATTAAGGGGCAAGTAATTGTTTTACTTTGTATCAGTGCTTTTCAATTGGCTTTTTAAATTGAGGAGCAAAATACAGCCCAGTGAATGCACCTGTGTTTCTAAGGAAGCATTTCCACATGGAAAAAAAACCACCAAACAAGAACCCTTTCAAATGATAACAAGTGAAACCCAATCCAGCGTACATTTTAGCACTTATGCACAAAGATATTGCCCAGATCTCATCAACTTAGTGCCATGGCCTAGTTGACTGGATAGGGCTGGGTGCTAGGTTGGACTGGATGATCTTGAAGGTCTCTTCCAACTTGGTTGATTCTATGATTCTAACTTCTGCAAGAATTCAGCAAAGTTGTAACATTTCCATATGTACTCATGGACTTTGCTGAAGAGTCAACTTAGGACAAAGCCAGTGACAAATCATTAAGTCCAACCATTCTCTAAATCTACCAAGGCTTCTGCTAAACCATGCCACTCAGCACCACATCTGTGCCTCTTTTAAACACCTCAAGAGATGTAGGTTCAACCACTTCTCTGGAGAACCTGTTCAGTATTTGAGAACCCTTTCAGTGAAGAAGTTTCTTCTAATACCCAGCATAAAACTGCCCTGGTTAATTTTGAGACAATTTACTCTTATTCTATTATATAAGGGAGATCAGTCCCCTTCCTCACTCCAACCTCCTTTCAGGGAGTTAGAGAGAAAGAGAAGGTCTCCCCTCAGCCTTCTTTTCTCCACACTGAACAATCCCATTTCCCTCAGTTGCTCCTCACCAGACCTGTTCTCCAGACCCTTTACGAGCTTCATTGCCCTTCTCAGGACCAGTTCCAGCACCTCAATATCTTTCTTGTAGTGAGGGCCCCCAAACTAACTGGGAAGGTGGTGTCTGTTCTGCTTTCTACTGACCCAGGGCTAGTTTGTACATCTTATGAGGAAAGCCCTGGCCACTTTGAAAAGTCCTATCAAATAGCTCAAAGCCTCAGTGGCATCAGTTGGACTTATCTGGATGCACTATTGGTGAAGCAGGAAGTGAATGTGTTCCTCAACAGCCGTGCAACTCTACAGATTCCCTTTCAGGCACTAGCATACCTTTAAAATTAATCTCTTTTAAATGAAATGTTGACTTAATAATGATGTTTAATGAGGTCTAATGTATCCTGAGATGCTGGCAGGAGAAGGGTTGCTCTGCAGCTGAGGAGGGTGGGGAGGTAATTAGCAAAGACAATCAAACTTTCATTAGTATTAATAAAGCCTGCAAGTTAGAATATTTTGATGCAAACAACTGTTCTTTCTGTTTCCAAAGACCATTCTTTCCTATCAGCACATCTTTTAAAGATGCTTTATTGTGTGGGTTTCTAGTTGACACCACATGTAATAGATTTCTTGGTAATAGACTTTAACCATTAAAGAGGGGGATGTATGCTGTTATTTTCTGCAGCTAAATGACTGAAGGTGAAGCTGAGTGAATTTAATGCATTAAGAAAGGTAATTATCAGATAATCTTGATTGCCAAGTTTCTTCCTGCTCCAACAAAAGAAACAGTGGTGGCATAATCTGTGTGTGTGAGCATCTCATTTTTCCTTTAGTACTTCGATTTGGGTTTGACTGCAGTGCACAGCAATGTTTCTATCTTATTTTTGTGTTTTTCTTCTAATGGTTCCTCTGTATTTCTCATCTGTTTCCTTGTTCATCCCCATAAATCACACTTCTTCTACCAGCTCCTTTTCTCCAAGTAATAATGATATGGTCAAATGGATTGCTGTGCATTAAGGGCTAGAGGGGAAAAATTGGCAAATTTTCCAGTAACAGATTTTTTTTTCTCCTTTTGTGAAGGCTGGGTTGTACGTTTGTCACAGCTTTTGCAAATCTTCCTTCTCAGCAGTCGTGCATCAAAGGTGTAGAACTGCAAACGAATTATTTTGATTACTGCTGCCCAGGGAAGGTCTCCAAGGATGGGAGGTGGCAGGCTAAGCTACTGTCCACTCCTGCCAGGCCAAAACCTACTCCCAGGGAAGTGAGACATTAGGAAGTTTCCCACTGAGTTCTGTGCAGTTAGGATTTAACATGTAAAACACAGACATTTTTCTTTAAAAATCAAAAATCAGGCTGCCCTGTGCTCGTGGTGCTTGACTTGCACTTTTGGTGACATTAGCATTTCACTTGCCTGCACTAAACCAGTATTTACTTAAGAGAGAGAAATAAGACAAAGTGAAGGACACCTGAGGAGACAACAAGAAATAAAAGAAAATAAATTATTTCCAGATATATTTGGATCATCAAAGACAGAAACACCTTGACCCTTCCTCAGGTCTTTACTTTTCTCTGATAGATCCTTACAAGACAGACTCTGCTTCCTGACTGTGAAAGCCTTAGAAGTAGGATGATAAGGATAAAACTGAGAGAAAATAGTCAAAACCAAATAGACATCATAATTTCTGCAGGATGTTTTAATCAGTTCATAAAACCCCACACTACAAGGCATGTGGGGTTTCTTTCCACCATGCTTCTCAACTGGAAGGGGAGATGGTTAGGGCAGAAAGAGTTTCTGGACTGGAAGGTCTCTCTGTGTGCTTGTCTCCTTCATGTTTTGGTCCAACAAACTGTATCTTACTTGAGCTTGGCAGTTTCCTCAGGCCGTTACATAGTCTCAGCCTCAAATTCCACTCTCTTGGGTACAAAGTGACAGCTTGTTTATTGTAGACCTTTATTTTCGGTCTCTTCAAGCCTGCCTGCCTGGGAAAGTCACTATGAATCTGGATTTCCAGTGCAAAACCTGTTTTTGCTGACTCCTTTCCTGGCTATTCCTGCTGCCCGCTGAACCTGCACCTGGCAAACCTTACACTCAACTATGTGCAGGTGCCTTCAGAGCACAACAGCAAGGCCGCAGGGACACAGCAGCTCCTCTATTAGAAAGCCCTGAGTAAGCCTGCACCAGCTGTGCACGTTCCTCCTATCCCTTCTGTCAAAGCAATTTTTCAACGAATCAGTGTCTTTTGATCTCAAGGCTGTCCATTTTGGCAAATAACCTTGTCATCAGTGGCTGGTACTTTGGAGTCAATCCTTGTGCCTCAATTACATGATGTTCTTCTTTCAGAGGTTGCTCATCTAGACTGCTCTTACCTTTCTTGCTGCAGTCTTCATCAATCCTTTTGATCTAGCCCTGCAGCAATAACTCCTCACAAACAAAACCATGCTCTTACAAAATGATACAGCAGTTTTTCACTTTTCTGTGTCCCTCAATTAACTTAACCGAGGCCAGAATAAGTGAACTCCTGGTTTATTGTTCCTGGAGTATATGAAGGGACTCTTTTAAAATGTTTTTGTTTTTCTAAATAGAAAAGTAAGATAAATCTTTCAGGTATCCTTGGCTGCAACAAAGATATGTAGATATATCTGGTTTTCGTAAGCACATATAATCCAATGAGGTTCTTCTTTCTCATCTCATGTTCTGAATCTACCTTTGAGGGTCTGCATTTGCCTTGAAAGCAATTTAGAGCCTGTATTCTCCCCTCTTCTCCCTCTTTCCTTTGTTACCCACCCCATAGGTATCTTCTTCTGCCCCATGCAAAGGTCCTTCAGAAAATTACAGCTAGCACTGTATCTTTGAAAGTAAAGGAAGAGGTGGAATTAATTCTGTAAATTGGATAATTGCAAAGGGCAGAGGAAAAAAAAAGATTAAAGAAAAAAGAGAGAGGTGTTCTTTTTTGCTACAAGACAATAAGGTCTTAGAAGAAAAGCTTGAGGTTTACTTAATTAACAAAAGCAGAAGATCCATCTCAGGATGGATGTCTTTGGGCACTATGCTGCTGTGGGGCTGGCCAGCTTCCATTGCAGAGCACTTGGCTTTAATTTTCTGCAGTCCTAATTAGGTCTTCCCACACCTTCTGAACTCTTTGGTGTTCCTGGTTTGGAATCCCTCTGCCTCCTTGGTGCTGGGGAGACAGACTGATCTCTTGTTATCCCTGAATACTTACTGTTATCTCAGTTTCCCTGTAGACCAAGTTTTAGAGGAGTGCAAACCTTTGCTCAGAGAATTCCCAGAGGCATTTCCTCAGCCATGCTGCTTCCCTCTGCCATCTCCAAACAAAGGGATGTTCCCTCTCCTTTTTCCTTTTGGCTGCCTCTGTGCCTGCTAGCATAGAGCAGGGCTATGCAAGGAGCTATGCAGGAGCTGGGCTTTCCCCAGGCTTAGTGCAGCTATGGAGCCAATCCCTTGTTCATCACTGAACCAATCCACACTGGGCCTTTCCATGTGACCTGAGGTAGCTCAAAGTCCAAGAGCTGGGAATCCCCAAGGGAAATAGTAGCTTAAATCATAAAAATATCCATGAAAACATCAAATAGCCACTAAGCGTTGCTGTATTTATACAAAAGCAAAAGTGGAGTTGCCAGATAGAAGGAAGGCAAAGTACTTGCCATGGAGGGCATATAAAATAGTCTCTTATTTTAATTGGAGTAATTATTCATGGGACTCCAGATGTTTCTGAAAAAGAAAGGACAAACCCCTCTGCCTGGCAATGAATAGCGACATAAATTGTCTGAGTTCCTTGTGTCAGAGGGGCAGAATGGATCTGCTGATCAATATCTCTCCAGGTTTATAAAATAATGTTAATAGCTATCGCTGTCAATAGCTCTATGGAAAATAATTTAATAGAAGATTATTGTCATTCTATGACTTTTTTTGAAGCCCCATTCATTAGAATTATATCCTTCTGCAAGTTGTCTGCCGAAAGGGCTTTGAAAAGGACTCCCTGCTGTACTCAATTCTATAGGCCTTCAGAGGAAACTCCATGGAGCTGTATTACAATTCTATAGATTTCATTCCTAGAGCTTTCTATGGGATTTTCTTTCTGGGAGGATATATGTGAGAGATCTGATGCTCTACTTGGAAGTGCTTTTAGCATTCAGTAGTTTCCATCCTTTTTTGATTGTGGGCTAGCAAAAAACATTCCCACTAGAACATGTGTGCTCTTGTATTGAATTTAAACTCAGTGGCTATAGATTTAACTGCTTGGTATGGGAATTAGAAGTTGACAGACTCCAGTGGATCTGTGGACAACACATTGGGAACTGCTGATTTCATTCTTTCGTTTACACTGGCCACAGAATGGAAAATGTAACCACCACTGCCTGTGTGGGTGAACAACTGAGAATAGCTGCCTCCATGTTTGAACTTCTCACACATCACTGTAATCATCGCCACCTTCATTTATTAATTCACGCAGATTCACGTCTGCTTTTCCAAAGCAAAGATCTGGCTGAAATTGTCCCCTGAAGTGGGAAAACAGGAGCAGTTTTAAACCAGCAGCAGTATGACTGCCATGCGGTAAGTTTCAGGGAAATGGAATTGGGAGAGTGGAGAGGATGCTCAAGGAAGAAAATATCCCCAGGCTGCTGCAAAACTCAAATACAGCAAATAAAGAATCTGCAGCTGTAGTATTGAAGTGCAGTGTGTGTGTGTCTGATGGCTGTGTTCAGTGCTGGGTTCTTATCAATACTCATTAAAATAGGAAAATCAGTGAAGTTTAGTTTTTCAGAGATGAGCATTTTGACCCCATTTTGTTGTTGAAGGACAGAAGAAGATCTTTACAATATTGCAGATAATTAGATTTTCTTGACTTCCAGACAGCATTTGTTGTATCTCTGTGAGTAAGCCAGGCCAGTCGTTTCTGAAAGTGTTCTTGCTGGCTTTGAGAAATCATACAGATGAAGGAGCACGAGTTTTGAATTATCCTGATGCAAACCGATTCTCCAGGCAGGCTAAACTTTTTCTTCTTTTTATCTTGTAGGAACTTTGTAAGTCCTCATGAATCAGTGCATTCAGAATCTTATGGAACAAGTTCAAAACTGCCAAAAAGGTCTATTCAATATTGAATATGCTTGCCCAGTGAATAGCAGAGAGGAAAATCCAGTGTCTGCCAAAAGAATGTAGAAAGAACTGATAAACCAAGCTGAAATCAGTTCTTTCAATTCCAAAAGGTTTCGGGTTTTTTTATTATTAAAAAAAAAAAAAAAAAAAAAAAAAAAAAGAAAAGAAAAAAGAAAGTAAAAAGACATTAACAGAAAATCCTCAGTTGACAGTTTCTCTTCAACAGCACTTTTGTAGCCATTTAAACAAAACAATGCAAAGCAGCTTTCTGGAGGACGCTGGCAGAACATACTGCAGCTTTCAAACTTCTCACAGACTGCTGAGAAATGAAATGTTTGACTGAGAAGCTGATGTGGGTTTGGCAACATTGCTTAATTGATAGTGTGAAAAAGAAAGAGGATTCTCTTTCCACCATCTGCAAGAGTAACAGGGAGCAGGTCTTTGTCTAACAGCATCTGTAGCTTTTCTTCCACCTCTGCCTCAGCAAAGTAGGTTAATTGCAAGGAAATGGTCCAGCACATGTTCCTGGATGGATCAAAGAGTGCGAATTTCCTTTCAGGTTTAATGACTAATATGAAATTTCTCTTTGGTCTTTCCTTGTTCTTGTTAGAAAAAAAGATTGTTTAGAAATCAAGTTGTGGCAGGGGCTGCTAGGACAGACCGCTGAGGTCTCCGCTGTGCTGTAATCACAGAATCACAGAGTGATGGGGGTTGGAAGGGACTACTGAAGATCCTGTAGTCCAAACTCCTGCTGAAGCAAGGGCACCCAGAGCAGATTGCCCAGGATCACAATGTCCAGGTGGGTTCAGAGAAGCAGAGTCCACAACCTCTCTGGACAGCCTGCTCCAGGACTCTAGCAAGCTCACAGGAAACAAGTTTTCCCTGATTTTCAGATGGACCTTTCTTTGTTCCAGTTTGTGCCCACTGCCTCTTGTCCCGTTACTGGGCCCCACAGCCTATACCACACCACGCCAGGCAGAGGTCAGGTGTACATATATCCAAAGTTACCCGAAATCTACCTCTTTATGTTTAGGTCTCTTTTTTTTTTTCCCCCACAGATAGATCTAGTCCCTGAAATTACTTGTGTGCTTTTTGACGATGTGCTCTGTCCTCTCACTTTGATTAAGAGGATTTTCTCATCCTTGAACAAAGACAAGAGCTGTCTTGACAGTCCAGAGTATGGCCAGTTTATTCCAACATCCTGTCTCTGGCAGTAGCTGATACAGGGAAAATGCAAGAAATACCAGCAAGGCCAGTTAATGGATGAGCCAGCCCAATTCAAAACACTTCTTCCCAGTACTCATAAATTGTAAAATAAATAAAGTCCTGTGACAGAAAGTTTTAAATCTCCTAGATTAAAAAAAAAAAGGCTGACATTTATTTTATTTTCAGGTTACAAAAGACTGATCTCTTCTGGAGTTTTCCACACTTACCTCAGCTCCTTCCTTGTTTTCCTTTTTCATATGGAATGGGACTGATCTTGCCCAGCTAGCTGATGCTGGTCCCTATCTAGCCCAACTTAAGAAAAGAATAGTTCCCCAATCAAATTACTTGATCATCTGTGTGACCAGACTTAGGACCAGAGCACTTAGGTGTCCCGTTTTTATATGATAGAATTTTGCAGAAAGCCTTGAATAAGCACAGAAGTTTTATCCCACCAGCACTTCAGGTGCTAGGACAGGGAAGTGGTGGAGTCGCCGTCCCTGGAGGTGTTCAAGCAAAGCCTGGATGAGGCACTTAGTGCCATGGTCTAGATGACTGGGTAGGGCTGGGTGATAGGTTGGACTGAACGAGCTTGGAGGTCTCTTCCAACCTGGTTGATTCTATGATTCTATGACAGTTCCTACTGTTGTATAAACATCATCTGTGAAAATAATTTCATATGATGGGGGTGTTTGTGCCTAAGAAGCCACACTGAGCATTGCCATTATTGGCTTAATCCTCCTTGGTATCCATCCATCTGAGTTCCATTCCCAGTCTGCCTTCAGGCATGTCACCTACAATTAGTAAATCATCCTTAGCAACTCTATTTTTTTCCATACATGTAATTTTGGCTTAATTATGTTCAAAAAGGGAGGCAGTATGATTGTACTAACTGGAAATATTTGTGTACTATGCTTGCTATACAAAGCCTATATTTCTAATCTCTCCTTTATTGACTAGCATACATCATGCCGCTCAGACACAGCTGTAATCCTAATAAATCTGTACCCAGAAGTAGAGAAGCCATGCCTTGGTCTAGCAACCAGTTATAGTTTAAGTAATGAATGCAATTGAGGTTAGTGGACAATTCACAAGCAGAAAAAAGCGAGTGAAATGTATGGAAAATTTGTTTTCACGAGGACCCCTGAGCACACAGCTTGTCCTCCTTGCTCTTTAGCTGTAGTCCAACATCAGTGCTAAAAAGTCTGCTCTTGTTTTTCTCCTATTTTACAATGGGAGACCTGCTCAAACAAGGACCAGGCTGAAAACCGGTGAAGTGCCTGTCCATCAGCAATGCTGGGAACATCACTTCTCTTTGGGAGTGTGATGGGGTTGTGGGAGAATCCGAACTAGAGTTTATGAGACTTGGGTGAGGAAATAGAGGTTCTTTAGCCTGGACAAAAGGAGATTCAGGAGAGACCTTCTCACTCTCTAAAATGCTCTGAAAGCAGATTGGAGCCAGGAGGGACATGGTTTAGTGGTGACTTGGAAGTGCTGGGTTAACAGTTGGACTTGATCTTAAAGATCTCTTTCATTCTACACAATTCTATGATTCTGTGACTGTAACAATTCTATGTACACCTCTCCAGAATGAACAGTCTGAAGAGGGTATCACTTTGTACATCTCTTTGAGTTGACTTTCTCTTTTACTAGAACTAGGTGAAAATGGCAGATTATTGCTGTGCAGCTTCCTCATGTAGCAGTCAAGGCTTTCACTTGGTGTGCCCTCCAGCTCACAATGAGGAAGAAGGGAGTCAGCTGGGCCTGGCAAAAGCTGGCAAACCATTTCCCTTTAGGTGCATCAGCACTCATGTCAACAGCAGTGTGATGGAATGACAATATTTTATGCACAGCTCCTAAATGCTAGTACATCTCTCTTAATTTTTACACGCTGTAGCTAGAATTCAGACTTCTAAAATGTCAAAGCTGCAATTGTACTTTGCAAAAATTTATACCTTCAAAAAAATATAGGGACTCTGTTTGATGCATTGTTTGATTATGTCAAGTCCTAAGTAAGCAAATTCATTTTCTTAAAATGGTGCAAACCAGAGGAAGACATTTCAATGTCCTGACCTCAGAGGAGATGACCCCCTACTCCTGCAACTTATAGTTAAGAGTCTGTCATTGAAATTGCCAGAAGTGTCTCTTCATTCTAGGTGTTTCTTGTTTTGACTTCAGCAGTCTAATAAGAAAAAATCAGTTTTCTTGCAGGTTTGTGTCTGGAAAAATCACAGCAACCTGTTGTGACTGGTATAGATCTGGGAGAGAAATTATAGTGATGTTTTGATGTGCAGTGCTAGTGGTAACTCTTGTGTCATCAACACCCAGTGCTGAAGGCAGTGATATCTTCACCAGGAGAGGAATTACATAAACTGGCATGTAATAAATAAATCCAGTCTGGATTGTAAATCCCTTCAGCATTCTTCACAGAATTTTGTCATCCTCACTGGCCTGTAGAGGTTTAGTGTCTTCTCTGTACTTTTCTCTTCCCTAATAAGAAATTGGAATCAAACAGAAGACAGGAAAGTTCTAAAATCCTGGGGGTTTTTTGATATATAATTGAAATTTAGGGGTTTATTTTTGCTTCCTAGAAACCTACCTATTTTAGGGGTGGTTAATTGATAGGCTGAAGAAAAGGCTGCAGAGGCAGCAAAGTGTGATTCAGTAGAAGCCTTTTTTAAAACTTCGAATGTTTGTTTTATTTTGATAATAGAATCATTTTGCATGGAAAAGACCTTTCAGATCATCAAGTACAACCATTATCTAAGTCTGCCAAGGCTGGTGCTAAACCATGCCCTTCAGCACCACAGCTCTGCCTCTTTTAAATACCTTCAGGGATGAGGATTCAACCACCTCCCTGGGGAACCCATTCCAGTGTTTGAGAAGTTTCAGTGAAGAAGCTGTTTCTAATATCCAACCTAAACTTCCTCTATGGCAACTTGAGTCCATTTCCTCTGATCCTATCATTTGTTGAGGGGGGAAAGATCAACCCTCACCTCACTCCAACCTCCTTTCAGGGAGATGTAGAGACCCCTCAGGTGTGTCTGCCCTCAGCCTCCACTTCTCCATACCAAACAATATCAGTTCCCTCATCTGCTCCTCACCAGACCTGTTCTCCAGACCCTTCACCAGCTTCATTGCCCTTATGTAGACCTGTTTAAAGTTTTGAAAAGCAATTCCACATAAAAGTAGACATTTCTTTTTGCTTTTAGCAAATTTCAAGTTTACGGAAGTCTGCTGCTATCACTACTCCACTATTGTAGAAATGTGTCACTTCTTACTACTTCTACACTGTATTTGAAAGCAAGCATCACCTTTCTTACCACCTCTTTATAACAGAAGAAACTTCTTCAATACAGATTAAATACAGATTCAAGACAGATAAAAATAGCTCATCACACTTTATGTTGTCTCTTTTTTATTGGGACCAAAAATTATGCTTGGGACAGAGTGATGATTCTGAAGGAGAGGTTTGTCGACTTGTACTACCCGGGAGTTCCTGTGGTGGAGATAAATCAGGCAGTAGAAGCAGCACCATCGGAGAAGTCTGCAGCAAGCACATCTGTGCTGGGCAGAGCATCCTTGCTCAGTGTAGAGACACAGCAGTAACATTATCCACCTCCTCTAACGATGTGCTGCAGGCAAGCAGGGAGGCTTCCCGTGGGTCACCCCTCATTAGTTGATGAAATGGTGGCCAAGCAACACACCTTTCCTGGCTGGGGTCTGGTGCCCTTCTCCAGCTAGTGCAGACAGCACCTGCCCCTGCTCCCTAGGACACCTTATGGCTCCAGCCAGGCTTCCTTCCTTTCCCTTTACTTTTGCTCCTTCTTAGATATGTTTCATAATTCACACTTGGCTAAACCTCCCCTGGATACGAGCGTGTTTCTGTACGTTTTCCAGCTCCTCATGTGGTGTGCTGTGCAGTTAGCTCATTCTTTCTGTTGGATAGAGCCTCAATACATTAAAAAACGGATTAGTATGTGCAAGCACACAAAAAAATCAGAGTACTGTAGAGCACTTAATTGGCCAACTGCTGTCAACCATTTCAGCGCTTGCATCTTCCTAGCTACTTGTACTGTATTGTTAGAGGAGAATAAATCATTTGACACAACTAGGTTTTAGAAAAATATGTGAAAACCAGCCAGGCAAAAAATCAGTTGAAACGTATGAAATTTTCCATCTGAGCACTCTCTGCTAAGAGAAAACATTTCGGTGAGGTGCAATATTTAATCTTGTTGTAAAATAAATAGTTTACTATATAAAAGCACTCAGGGTGTGATTTTTAAAATGTGGTGTAATTTTATTTCCAGTTTTCAGGTTCGCATTGAGAAATGCTGGAACACGACAAATAAGGTCCACGCAAACTTGTGTGTTGGAAATAATCTCGCTGCAGTTGGGTTGTATCAAGCACACGCAGGAGTTTCAGTCTATGAAACACTTAAACCAATAGAGATCTGCAAATGTGGCTAACACAGAGCAGAGCCCATCCTGCTTTTATACAAAGCCTTCCCTAAGTACATAACCTGGGGAAAATGTTTTTCCTCGGTTTCCACAGTTGTTTCCTAGGAGGGTGCTCAAGCTCTGGGGCAGGTTGCCCAGAGAAGCTGTGGAGTCTCCTCTGAAGAGACTCCAAACCCACCTGGACATTGTGATCCTGGGCAACCTACTGTGGATGACCTTGCTTTAGCAGGGGAGTTGGTCTAGATAACCTCTGTAAAGCCCTTCCAATCCACACTCTTCTGCAATTCTGTGATTTATACTGGAAATGGTGCATTTGCACTAGCTCAAAGTAGGAAGCAGAGCAATGATGGATTCAAGATCTGAGCCCAGGTGACTGTTCCCATGTTCTGCCAAGCTGCTGCATAGTACATGCTGGTGCTTGGGACCTCTGGCCCCTGGTTATTTGTATGTTTAGAGCATGTCACAAAACTACAATTTTTTTGGAAGATACGCATAAAGGGCTAATTACAAACTGTCCCAGTTTGAGCTAGACCACAATGAGTTCAGTTCAGAGCTTTGACTTCTCAGCTCAGTCTCTGCTCAGTGAGGCACTTTCTGAAGTTCAGAGCAGGTTTGCAGAGCCAGGGGCTCCATGTGTCCACGAGAAAGCTGATGGTCAAAGTTACCGCCAAGGGCTGGGATGCAGACCAAGGGCACTGCTCAAGCTTGTGTGCTGCATTGAAGTGAAGGAAGTAAAAGGTGGCACGTGTTGGAAGGAGTGGGTGGGACAGGTGTTTAGGTGTTCCTAAAATGACCAACAAGGAATTCTATTCCATAGCTGTCATCTTCAGGATAAAACAGAGGCATCATCAGGGTCAAGCCTCTTCTTCGATGACTGATGTCTAAGAAGGACTCTGTTCTGCCTCCAATTGTAATCTGTGAGTTCCTGAATCCAGTTCCAGAATCCAGCTCCTGAATCAGGATGCAATCTATCACAGTGTTCACTCTGTGACTTCCCCAGTGCCTGCCCACAGCATTAGTAGTGATGGTAATATCATTGCCCTCAGGGTTTGGGTTCCATATTGGTTTGTATGTCTTTGTTCTTATTTCCATTTCAGCTGCTTTAGTTTCTTTGTCAGTGCATCAGTCTCTCTCCCTTCTTCCCTTTCTCTTCCTTTATGGAAGGCAGAAGCATTCATGGAGAGCTCATCAAGAGACCAACTCAGGCCTCCTAGCCCTTGACACAGACTCAGCTTTTTTGGTAGAGATTTAAATACAGGAAAAAAGTCTGTAATACCTGAAGGAATGCATTGAAAATGTCTACTACAGAATGTGGTGGACTTGGCAGTGTTAACAGTTGGACTTGATAATCTTTTTAAATCAAAACAATTCCATAATTCTATTTTGCTAATTCAGTTATTAAAACCACAAGGATTTTGCAACACATACAAGAATGCACCTAGTCATGTCTCATTGAAGTCTCAATCTTGAAAACTGTAGAGAACAGCAGATGTTGCTCTGAACTGGGCAATGTTTTGCTCTGAAGTTTCATGATCTGCAGAAAAGACAGAGCTGTTTCTGACATCAATACATGACCAGTACCATCCAGCAGTAAGTGGCTCCACATGCATTCTCTTAATTGTGAGCTGTCGTATTGAGATTAAATTGGGCATTAAATTAAAGAGAGATTAAATTGTGACCTGAGGTGTAGTAAAGTCACATAGGCACTTAAATATAAACCTCATTGTTTATTGGGAATAAAAGAGCTCATGTTGCTTCATTTGTAGGATTCGGTTTACTCTTCATAATGTAGAACAAGAAAATGTAAGAATAACATCTGACTGGGTGTGGTCTGTATTTGCTCTCAAAGGCAGAGTGAAAGGAAAAGGTTCAGGAGGCTTTCTTGTGATCTTCCAGCTGCTTCTGCAACATTCTGCACTGTCCCCTTGGAAAAGCCTCTGTGCACTGCTGAGTATCTTGGGATCTAGTCCACCTAAACTGGGCTCATCCTTTCTGAATGTGTAGAGGAGTAGATTTCATGGTTGGAGGGTGTTTTATCATTGCTTTGGTAGCTTGAACATCAAATATGTATTTTGGTCCTTTAACAGGAGGGTGCGGGTGCTGAGAAGGGTGTATGGGTGTGGGGCAAGTGATGAGCAGCAGGTCCACACAGGCTGAGGTTTGGTAAGTGCAGCATCTGGAGGAGACTGCAGGTGACAGCCCCCGTTTCCCACTGAATTTAAGACTGGAGTGGGATGGACAGCCCTTGTCTCCTCCCACAGGAGCAGGACGTTGCCAAGCAGCTAATGTGCAGTATCTTGTTTCTTCGAGAGGCCTTGTCTTCTGACTCCCACCAAATCCCTGCCAGTGCACATAACCTCTGATTGAAAGAAGAGAGATGCAGTCTGACACTGCTCCTCAAAGCTTGCTGATCTTTGTATTAATGACCCAGTCTTTGGGGTTATTTTGTTCCTGCTTGTACTACCATGTTTTCATCTCTGCTTGAAATATTCCTTCGCTCTGTGTTTTGTTATTGCTCCATAGTTGGTCTCCATTATCTTAAAGATCTTTTCCAATCTAAATGATTATGTGATTTTATATGTATATATATATATATCAGTCACTGTCCAGCTGGAATTTCCAGCCATGACTGGGAGGAAGATAATGCACACTCATGCAAAGCCCTGAGGCATTTTTAGGAACGTTATCACTAAGTGCAGAATATAGACCTGGCCCAATTCTGCTCTAAAACCAGCATGTCATTGCCCTGCATGGACCCTAGCTGAGCTACGAATTCTGTTAATGAAGCTTGACTTTCCTTTGTGAATGTACAAACAGGGTAGTCCTGACACAAGTTAGACTCAAGGATCTTAAAGATCTTTTTCCAAATGAAACAATCTTCTGATTCTATGATAGGAACAGGAGGGTGGACCACTGCTTAGCCTGTGCCTGGCTAAAAGCAGTATCTGAAATTTCAGCCCATTATATTTCCTGTTCTTTTGAGGCTGAAAATAATGTTGATGTCGAATGTGGCATAAAGTTAAACAATCAAGACACATAGTGAATTTTGGTCTTTTAAGTATTGTCAGGCAGAGAACTGGATAACCTTGGATGGGTTTGATAGCTTGCTTGAGACAAAAGGCTGAAGTAGTGTATAATCTGGAATAAATCTTGAAGGTTTCTGACTCCCTGTCCAGTGCTCAGCTCATTAGACCATGTTTCCTCACCACTTCAAATAAGCAGTTCTACAGTTTGCTCATTTAAAACCCTTTTGTTCCTATTGCTCCATTTCTTATTTATGAGAATGTTAAATTAAGCATTTGCCTTAAATTAAATCATGTAAGTCTGTGATATACTTTTCATTTCCACAAACATTTTGAACTGAACCCTGTCATACAAACAATTAAAACAAAGAGCAAACTCATACATATTCTAGACATTGAGCAATCAGCCTCTGCAACGAAATGCAGTTGTGTTCACAAAAAGATAAATTATGAAATTAGGTAATTAAAAAGCATACCCAGTATGAGCTGATGTAGAAGAGCTCCATGAGATCAGTTCTCAAACCACAGACCTGTGAAGAAGATGATACAAAGACTCTCACAGCAAAAGCCTCCCACAAATGGGCATGAGCTATAGGCATGAATTACTGTAATTACAATTCATTTAGGAAAATTAGGCTGCATATTACTCATAGATTTGAGAGTGGTATAGGTGTTTGAAAAGAAAAGGTGATGATCCCCATACTCAGGAGATGGTGGATGGTTCAGTAAGTCAGGCAGTGGGATCCCCAGGATGGACCCTGGCCATCAAAGCTTGACAGGGGGCTCCAACATGAGAACCTGCCTTGAACTGCCAGGAGATTATTCAAGATTTAGATAATTTCTATCAGCTTCTGAGCCAGATCCTGGGCTAAGCTGTACTTTGTGCAAATCCATGAGCTTGCAGTCTTGGAAATCAGAGCAAAATGGGATCAGTTTATGCGGAGTTAACTTTGTAACAGGCAGTAAGTACTTGATCATGTTTTCATTTGATCTAAATTTGCTTGCTTCATCCTCCACTTAGTTGCAGTTGTACAGTATATGTATTATCTCACTCTAAGATTGTTTCTGTACTTATCTAGAGGTACTTTTTTTTATACCTCTCCACCTGCAAGCTGAGTGGCATGCTTTTCTAAACATAGAGGTTTTGGGGTTAAATGCTCCAGTAGTTCTCTGGCTGTTCCTGGGCTTGAAGTAAAGTTTTTCTCTGCTATTTCCCCACTGACCTTTTTAAAAACTGAAATGACTTTGTGCTCCTTGTTAGGTTTGCAAAAGACTCCTGCATTTCACCCCACTCTAGTAGCATATTATAAATATTTCCTTTGATGTCTGTCTTGACTTCATTCCCTCCCACTCTCTCCTTTCCCAGAATGGTGTACTGTTCCCTTTCTTTTTCATCCACACCATGGCTGCTTATCATCAGCCCAAAGCTGGGAGGTGGTTCCCTTTAGCATGTAAATAAAGCAACACTCTTTCCAGCAAGTAGCTCAGGCTGGCATTATATGCCAGAAACTCTCATCCACACAATGATGAGTTCAAGTTGGGCATTGTGAGAAGGGTTTTTTCTTTCTCAGTAGGAAAGGTGATCAGTCTGCAATTAGCCCTCTCCTTCCTCAGCCTTTTGTCATTTTATTTTTGCTAGTTTCTCATCTCCCGCGGCCAAAGGCGAAGGTAACTTTTTTTGGAATCCATTTAATGTGACTGTCCTCCCCTTATCCAGCCCTGCATAAAATCAGCTTGTCTTTCAGCTGACAGTAAATGATGTAGCATTAGAGCAATATTTGGAAAGATGTGCTTAGAGTTCACTATTCTAGTCAGATGAGTGGGGAACATGCTTTTGCATTTTAATTTGAAATTCAGTGAATATTTTGAATGCCACAGCATGTCCATAACATTATTTAAAAGATCCTGTGCACCCAGGCATGTAATGATTGACATTGGCTGTAACTTGATGCAATGTTGCACAGTTTTAATTCTTTGTGGAGCAGTGTTATCTTTGATCACTTCGTATTCACTGAAAAAAAATCCCACAATTGCAATCCCACGTTATGTTTCAGTGAGGATGCCAAGTTCTCTATGGTACGTAGCTATTCAAGGCACTTTGTCCACCCTCAGGCTGCTCATTAAAGTGACGGCAGTTTCTACTTTAATGAATAAGGTAGAGAACAAATTCCCAACTTCATTCATAGACATTGAATAGGAAAAAGGAGTGGGTTCTTTTTTCAGTTCTCAACTTCTTTGTTTTCTTGGAAATTGTGTAAATGTGTTCATAACCATGCCCAGAACTCCATGCGCATGCAAAAACCATCCTAGTTACAAATTTTGAACTTGAGTCCTGGTTTCTTATTATTCAGACTCCATTCTTTGACCAGCATCTCCACCCTGGATTTCATTTCTACAGTTATCTGTCCATATTGCAAGAGGTAAGAGTAGGAAGGTGTCTGATGAAGGAAGCCTTAATTCCTTCTTTCAATTCTCTGGTTTTCCCTCACTGATCGTCAGTACTGTGCCAGAAAGCCTTTCCACACAAAAATAATACTCCTTGCTTGCAGTGGCTGCCATTTAAAAGACTGCATGTACCCACAGTTACACAGCAGGAGCTGGAAAGCTGCTGCACATTTCCTCTGGGGTTAAAATATAGCACTTTAAGGTAAAGCATGAACTAAGTGCATCACTGAAGTGCTGCACAAGTGTGATCAGTTAGTGTCAGGGACAGAGCACCCCACTCATGCTCTTGCCTGTTATCCACGTGCCTTTCAACCTGAATGCTTTCTTTTGACCACTGAAATTCCTGGGTTTGCTGTGAAAAACTCCTTTTTTCTGCTCATTACCCAAAGTTTGGGAATAACTGTGGCTGCCAAGTGGAGGTTTTAGAAGGCAGTGTTGAGCTGCTCCTCAAAACTGGGTTAAGAAGCACATGGATTTTATATTGTGCACATGTTTATTCCTATCCTTCTTGCAAGACACATGAACAGGCTTTTTGGGGCGCCCACAACTGCCCTGGCTGATAACAACTGGGGGGACGCACCCACTTGGGGCACTGTCATGAGCATTGAGCTCACTCTGGTGGTGGAAGGTTTTCCTTTGGGCTCCATTTCAGCTTGTGCTCAAACTCCAGAAATGAGCAGCAAGAGCTGCTTAAAGGCCTCTCCAGCCCCCCAGCACTCTGGTAACATGTCCTTTGCACTTCCCCAAGTTCATACAATCCCTGTGTGTCTTTTCCACAAGGCCAAGCCATGGGGCAGTTGGAGACCAAACAAGAGGACCCTGTCTCCATCTTTCCCTGCCCACAGCTCTTTGGACCAGATCCATCTTTTCTGATTTTTACTCTGGCTGAGGGGTGCAAATTCTCTTCCTTAGTGCACAGTGATTTTTACCCAGTTATATAAAACCAGAGATTTTTTTCCTAAAGAAAAAACAAAGCTAGATATTGAAGTAGAAAAGGCTTTGCTATTTAATAGTATTAAATAACTACACATGGCTGCAGTAGACTAAGGAATTATTTTAATATTATTTTCATTTGCATGTATTCCCTTAAAATCCTCTCACCGAAGCATGAGATTTTAGAGGAAAAGCTGAAATATTTAATCATTGAATAAAATCAGCTCTTGCCTTGTATTTGTCATCATCCTGGATTTTACACACCAGAAAACCTTTATAGACTAATAAGAATCCAGAAGGAAGTCCTACTTTTTTCCACCTACGCTAAAACACCTTCACCCCTAAAAGTCTTCACCTTTATCGGTAGGCTTTGAGGCTCCCCGAACCAGAAGTTGGCCTGGGCACTAAGGAATTCATGCCTCATCATTGTATTTTGATAGAAAACATGTTTGGCTACAAAATGTGATTTATGGTTGCAACTGGAAGTAGGACCATACACACCTGAGTCAGAAATGTTAAATAAATACCAAAAATTGTGCAGGGTTTTGGTTTTTTTTCTGGAAGGATCTTTCTATGTTCAGTAACTTTATGTTTGCAAGTTGGTACCTTTGCCTCTGCTTCATGTAAACATCAACAGAGAAATGTGAATGTTGATTTCAGTTTCCAGTCATGATTTTCAGCATTTGACAGGTTACTCTACTTCATAAAAGGATTTTTTTTTTTCAGGTGTAGCCAGCAACTTGTTTACTTGTTTTATACATTATAACTTAGGGTGTGTGTACATATATATATATATATATATGTATGTATATATATAACTTAGACCAATTTCTGTGAACTCAAATTTGTAGTACCACTGTAATGTATTTACATGGTCACATTTTTCTCCTCAAGTAAAAAAGTGGTAGCTTCTATTGTTCTTTACTCTGTGTTACTAGAATTGAGTACACTTGGGCCAGTTGTGATGGTTTGGGTGTTCCCTGCCCATCCCCACACTTTGGAAATCACCCAGACTAGACTCAGCTGGCTCTGGAAATTTGAATGAAGCTTATATTTACAGCTTAGCTCAATATTTACAGTATATACAGTTATAGACAGAAATATACAAGGTAAAAGGGAATACAGAAACACAACAGCCCTCCCAGAAACCTGAGTCCCCAGGAGGGGCTCCCAACCACCCTGACACCTTCTCCCACCCCTCTCAACCTTACCTCAGTCCCAATGAAGAATGGAGGTTTGGCCAAGGGGTTAGGAAGCAAAGTGGATTAATCAGAGAGACGGCAGAGAGGCTAGAGAGAAATGCAGCTCAGGCAATGCCCCAAGAAGAAGCAGTGCCTTATCTATGTTTGGATTCTTGTTCTTATACCTCTCAGCAAGCCTGTGAGTGAAGTAGACATCATCACTGGTTGTCCTTCATAGCCTGTGATCTAATCCTTCTCACCAAAACGTTGTAGCTAGCTTCAAACTAGCACACATGCAAAGCTGACACCCTGGAGAGTGTGGTCTCCCTGAACTCCTCTGTTGAGCAAATCAACACCAGCAGGAAGGCTCTTTCTGCAGAGGCTGGAGCCTGCCTCCCAGATCTCTCAGGCACACAGAAGAGGGGTTTTTTTTTGCTAAAATTTGCTGGTTTGGAAAGATAGTAACTGGTCCAGGGGAGGAAGCACTGTCCCTGTTGAGCAGTGGCTAGGCAGCTGTGCTGCCTGGCTGGCAGATATGTCCCAATTGACCCTCCTCAGAGAGATTCCATGGGAGGAATCACAACTGGCAAAGCTTTGAACTTACTGCAATTAAAAAATAAATAAAAGGTTGGTTTGAGTTTTTTTTACCGTAGCTGGTTGCTCTGTGAATTCAGCAGAGAAAGCCACTTGGCAGCCTTTATGCCTTGAGCATCCTCAGCACAAAGGTTTAGTGTTTGCAATTATAAGTTATCATTTGAAGATTTTCCACGTGCCACAGTAGAATTCACTCACCCTCCTGGGCTGCCTGAACTGCAAAAAATCACAGTCTAGAGAAAAAGCAGAAGGGTTAAACAAACAAATAACACCTCAGCATATAGAACTTGAGCTTTTTTAAGGACAGAGTTTCTGGAGTCTCCTTCTCAGGAGAGATTCTAAACCTGCCTGGTCATGATCCTGTGCAACCTGCCGTGGGTGACCCTGTTTTAGCAGAGGGATTCGACCAGACGTCTCCAGAGATCCCTTTCAACCCCCACCACGCTGTGATTTTGTGGTAATCACAAGGACTGTGGTCTTAGCAGTCTGTGACCCCTAACAGACAGAAGAAGTAGATCATTGAATTAAAAAAGAGCTATTTTCCAGGATGTAATTGCACCTTAAGGGCAAATAAATACCTTCTAGCTGCTTAGATTGGGAACGTTGCTTCCCATAACTGAAGCATCAGGAATAATTATGCTAAAAGACACTTAAGCTAGTAGAGAAAACACATATTGCATTTTATGATGCTCTTGCTGGGCTTCTTGTGTAACAGGAGAGAAATTATATTAACACTGGTGCTACGGCAATGTAGAATTACACCCCCGTGTTGCTTGGAGCTGTATTATGCAGCTTTCCTCACTTTTTATAGCTCTATTAATGGTTTTCAAAAACTGTGGGCTAAAGGAGTATTAAAATGTCTTGGCAACGTACTGTTGCTCAATCTTTTTTTACTGTGGGATTACATATACCTTGTTTCCCTTGGATTTTGATTGCTTGCTTGGCCTAGATTTGCTGCAAGCATTTGGTACGACTGAATAATTTTTAGTTGTACTTTCTTGCCGTGCTTCATGCTAATCTGCTGATGTTTTGCAGTCCCAGCACTGCCAGTCAATGCTGCAGTCTACAGCCTTTATCCTTTACTGGTTTTTTAAGAGGGTATTTTATTGCCTGTCATTACCATTCATTGTGGCTTTATGGACTGTGCTCACACCCGCGCTCGCCCAGCGCTGCGGCTGCCGCTCACTCCCTGCCGCATCTCCCACTGCCTTTGTTCTACCCTGGCTAACGGCCCCTCCACTACAAGTCATCCTTCTGCCTCCAGCTCCTCGGATGTCCCCTTCCACAGGGGCTGCATGAGCTCGCAGATGGCAGAGAGCGATTCCAGCTCCTGAATATCTTCCTGATTTAAAGGGAATGTTTTCTTCCAAACATTGCTGGCTGCTCCACAGGGTAAATGTTAAATACAAAATGCATAATGCATTGTGCTTCGGGAGTTTTGATCTCTCTCAAGCGTTTGTTTGGGTTTTTTGTTGTTTGGTTGTTTGGTTGGTTTGGTTTTTTATGATGCTAATGCACATTTGAAGGAAACGGCAGTGTTTCGTTCAAATGACATCATTTAATGATTATTTATTAAGAACACATTCTGCTTCCCACACTCTGCTTATTAATACTTTATTTAATAACAGAATCCCAGTATGGTGCAGGTTGGAAGGGACCTTTGGAAATCATCTAGTCCAGCTGCCCTACTAAGAACAGGGTCACCCACAGCAGGTTGCTCACAATGTTCAGGTGGGTTTGGAATCTCTCCAGAGGAGGAGACTCCACAGCCTCTCTGGGCAGCCTGCTCCAGGGCTCCCACACCCTCACAGGAAAGAAGTTTTTCCTTATGTTTTTCCTTAACATATGAGTCAGAATCAGACCTCATCTGCATTTACTCAGAACTTTGGTGGCTCTTTTAAAGCAGAACTCGACATTAAATAAAATCATTGTGACTTTGAGGAGATTCTTACAACTCACTGCTCACCTTCTTTCATTTTTTATAGGTAAACTATTTTGCATACTTTCTGAAGTCACCATTCCTGAAGGTATTAAAAAGACATATGGCTTTAGTGCTTAGGGGCATGGTTTAGCAGTATTGGCTTCAATGTAGTTGTGGTTTTGCAAGGTCTAGGTGAGCGGTTGGACTTGATGATCTCCAAGGTGTCTTCCAATCTCAACAGTTCTATAATTTGATGATTCTATGCTTTGGGGACAGTTAGGTCAAATCATCAGGAGGATACTGAAACTGTATGAAAATAGAGGTTTGTCAGCTTATCTTGCTGAAAAACAGATGTAGCAAATCAAAATAAATTGTTAATGCAGATAGAAGCTAATACTGTTCTACTAGAATCCATAGAACCATGGACAAGTATTGCCTCTGGTTCCAGGAGATAGAGAAGTGACAGCTGAGGCTGGCAGGCATCAACCAGACTGATAATGCCTGTGGTGCATCAGTTTTTCAGTGCTCTTGTCCTTCTACGTGTGAAGGTCTGGCATCTTGGAAGGGAGGGAAGGCTGGAGATTTGCTGCTCTGGAATTAGACCTGAACAGAGATATTTATATATGAATATGGATATGCACAGTTCCTTGCCTGACTACACGGCAAAAGGAAAATTGATAGTTTTCTATTGCTACACTTAAGTGGTTTTATTGCTGTTTTTAAAGTAAATAAATCACTCACTCCATCCTTTTTCGGTGAGATGATGGACACCTCTAAAATGCAGCATTCTTTGAAAGCAAGGAAACATGTTAGATAGGGTGAGCAGTGTGGTGAAAGCCCTGCTTCTCAGGCTCAGTTATCTGCAGTGGCTGTTACCCAAGTTCGCTCCCCTGTGCTGCAGAGACATACATTTTAAAAAGCCTGCCTTGAACACTGACTTCAGGGGGAGCTGAGTGCTCAACACCTCCCAGGATTGGACCTCAAATACTTATCTGTGGGAGCTTTCCATTATTCATTCTACAAATGAAACTGGTTGTAATGTAAATTATAGAATGAATCTTGCTATGGCTTAAGATTCTGTAACTTAAACCTCCTAGGCTGCTTATCTGCCTTCTGCCACCTACCTACAGTTTATCCAGTGCACTTGGCATTCTTGATTGTTCCTTGCATATAAATTTCAATCATACCCACAGGGTCCCTCTATTCTATAACAGCTTGCTTTGTGAGCAATTTAGCAAGAGAACCATTCTGCCCAAATGGTGAGTGAGACATTTGCTATTGGGGAAAGCAAGCCCCCTTGGGAAGTACCATGCATATTCCTCACATAACACTGTAATAAGGCAGTTGTATTGAAATTAAAATAGAGATTGAGAGATTTATCTCCCCTTTCAGTCACACAGTATCATGGAGCTGTTCGGGAGCCTCTAAGCAAAGCAATCCCACACATGCAAAATCAGCTGTTTCAGAAAGTCAGACTGATTGGCTAACGATGGCTTGATACCTTCTACAAAAGTCATTAAAATTCTTCCTTATCTCAACAGAATAACTTCTCACTGTAATAATCTTATTATACCCCACTTGTTCTCTCCCTCTGCTAGCCAGGTTACACGCAACGCCTGCCTCTGTGATTCCCTTCCTGCCTTTCATCCTGCTCAGTGTACGGCCCCAAGCCAGCCCTTTTGCATCAGTTTTTCTGAAACATCAGAGATGCTGCTGCAGAAATTCCACTGCAGTATTAAGAATTGGAAAATGGTCACATACACAGCACATACCACACAGACCTCAGAAAAGCCCTGCATGGACCATGTTAACTGGACACCTGAGTAATGGGTGAATATCAAGGAAGTCTTTCTGGTAGCAGTGCTCTCCAAGAGAGGTGGCATTCTCTGACCTTGGTGTAAGAGGGAACATAAAGAAGATCACAATGTGTTAGGCAAATGAGATCTGTTAAATAGGATGAAAGTGGAGTAGGTTTGAAAACCTGGTAGTCAATGAGAAAGAACAAGTAGATGGAAAAGATGCCATTTGCATGATGTCAGCCAGGAATGTGGTTTGGAGCAGTCCTTGAAATAGAATCATAGAATTGTTCCAGTTGGAAAGGCGTCTTAAGACCATCAAGTCCAACCATTGGCCTAACACCACCATGGCCATTAAACCATATCCCAAAGTGCCATGTCCACAGTTGGAAAGGCCTCTTAAGACCATCAAGTCCAACCATTGGCCTAACACCACCATGGCCATTAAACCGTATCCCGAAGTGCCATGTCCACACATTCTTGAACACTTTAAGGGACAGTGACTCCAGCACCTCTCTGGACAGCCTGTTCCAATGCCTGACCACTCTGTCAATAAAGAAATATTTCCTAATATCCAACCAAAACCTCCCGTGGCACAATTTCAGGCTATTCCTTCTCATTCTATCACCTGCTACTAGGGAGAAGAAACTGATCCCCATTTCCCTACAAACTCCTTTCAGGTAGTTGTAGAGAAAAGTATCCCATGTAGGCATGATCTTTTGTAGTGAATCTGGAAAGACTTTGAGATTTTTTATTGCATTTAGATCTATGCCACTTTTGACAATAAGAAAACAAAAAGTGTAAACAACAAAACAATTGCTCATGTGGTTTACCATCTTGTTGTACCCTGTAGCAGCACAGTCAGAAATGAAGCAGTCTGTTTGGAGAGACCACAAAGGGAACCCACAGCAGGAGCCATTTCAGGGCATTGTAAGCAAAGGGAGTCTCACAGAAATCTTCTCGAGGACGTGAAGGATGTATTCAGTACTTCCTACCAGTATTAGAAAACAGCAAGAGGGATTATGCCACAAATCTATTGCAAGTGATTTCCTCTAATAAAGCTAAGGAGATTTCTCTCTGTAATACTCATCATGTTCCTCCTGAAGTTCATTCTATTATCATCCTCACTAATATTTCTATGAAGCTTTCTTAATATTTGTGAGATGAGAGAGTTTTGGCCTCAGGTACCCAGGAGAACAATTTAGAGAGGAAAGACGGAAAGACTGTTTGTCTAGCAAGGCAATCACGGAGCATGGCATAGTGCTGGTGTGTTCTGGCAGGACCACAGGAAAAAAGTAGGAAAGAGGTGTTTGCCAGTTCAGCAAAAATAGAAAAATGCAGGTAACATCTTCTAATAGTGCCTTCTGATCTGAACTGGAAATACAAAATGGTTTTTCTAGTGAAAGCTGGAAGTAGTTTGCTATTAAATACATTGTCTGAATTTAATGTGGGACAACTGTCAAAATCCAGGAGAAGTTTCAAGAAATGGTGGTAGTGGTTTCCTTTTCCCAGCAATATTTGATGGGAAGTTCCCTTGGGCAGGAACTCGATCATCCGAAGATCTTCCAGTCAGGACCCTTAGGAAATCAGAGATACAGGCAGCATGATGAATTAAATTTGAACAAACCACTTTGTCACAATAAACCTTCGGAGCACTTGGGGGCATGACAGTCTATCCTGTAGGATTCCACACTGCAGGAAATATTTTAAAACATGGGTGGCTTTATGGCACAGTGGTACCATGTTTCCCAAGATGGGAGGACCACATTCTTTTCAGCAGTGCCCAGTGACAGTGCAAATGGCAATGGGGACAAACTGGAACCCAGAAGCTTCAATCTAAAGATAAGAGAAAACTTCTTTTTTGTGAAGGTACTGGAGCCCTGGAGCAGGCTGTGGAGTTTCCTCTGGAGAGACTGCAAACCTGACTGGACATTGTGATCCTGGTCAACCTGCTGTGGATGACCCTGCTTTAGTAGGGGGTTTGGAATAGATAATCTCCAGAGGTTCCTTCCAACACCCACCACGGGTGTGCGGGTGTGCTACCTAGATCCCTGTCTCTGTCCAGTTACTTAGAGATTAATTAATTAAACTTTCACAGAGGGTGAAAAGACTTCTCAGAAAGTCTGTGGTGTGCTCTACCCTAATCCACTCTCTCATCAGTCTTCCTTCTAAAGCCAAAAAGTGCTTCTTTTTTTCTACAGTTACTATGTTATATTCCCAGCATGTGTGTGTGTGCTGCACTGGACTTAGAGTGAGGTGCTTGAGCACAGCTGGAAAAATCTGCATAGACAGATTTTGAAGTTTTTGATTGTGGCCCTCAACTTAAGAACTTTAGGAAATAATTATTTTCTTTGGCTTCACTTCGTCTTCTGCAGAAAATTAGGGATGTACCCTTTATCTTAACCTATTATTTTGGAGATGTGATTTCTGGCATATTTTTAAGAGGAGCTATTTAAAGTGAACTTTAAGGGACAATCAGTTTGTGTTCTTTATCTGTCATCAGCAGTGATCCCTGGGCACATCAGATAGACTGAAGTCATGGTGTGGGACATTGCATAATCAAGTACTAAACAAAAGTCCTTGTCTGAAAAAGTTAATGAAAAGTAAAAACAACAACAACAAAATAAATGTTTATTCCACATGTGGGCACATGGGATTTCAGACCTATGTTGAGTAACTGATCCTGGGTGCCTCACAGAGTCCTCTAGTAACCAAAGTCATTACTTTAAGCCCCAGTTCACATTTATTTTCAGCTCTCACCTCAGAGTGGCTTGTAACACTTCACGCTTGCTCATTTCTTTCTTTAATGGGTCTAATAATCAATATTTCTCTACCATTGCCTTTAGCCAGCTCCAATCTGCTTCTGCAGAAATCAGTAGCAGAACTTCTGGCTTCACGTGGAGCTTCAGCAGAACCAATGTGCATTATAGACACAAGGTAGTAGTAATTACGCCTATTCGTTTGCTGCACAACCTCTGTGTGCAACTTTCCTCTGTCTTTGTCCCAAGAGCTACAATACATCTTCAAATCAATAAAATCAATACCTTTAAAAAAGATTTGTTCATGTTTGGACTGGGCATAAAATTAGATCTTCTGATTAATGCTACGACAAAGTGACACATCACTGCATTAGAGCACGTGAAGCCATTCCTCATCCCACCACTTACAGATAACTGTATCTTGTAGTAATAAAGGCTGAGAACAGGAATAGTTACTGACTTCCAGAAATAAACTGCAAACTGCTTCCAGTGAGCTCCCATCCCATATGCATTGTCCTGTCATTTATTCATGCCCTTCCTTGTGTTGGATGCCAGGGAACTTAACAAAGCAGCCAACAATGGTGTCCCACCATGGGGTTTATGTGATGACTGCCATGCTGTAAATAACAGCCCATCACTGCCAGCCCCTCAGCTCAGCAGATCTTTGGAATAATGGTGCTGGAGGCACTTGACTCCTGAGCGAGTTACCTCTACAAGCTCCAAAAGTTTAACTCTCTGTTTATAAGAATTGGACCCAAGGATTTTTTTTGTCTTTTAGAAGATTAATCAAAGTGATAGTTGTTGTTTCCAAATGTTTGCTGATTTCAGCTTATTCCCCAGACTCTCCTGGACTGTCTTCTCAGCTTTCTTCATTTCAGTCCCTGGTTCAGAGGAGAACTTGTATGAGAGCTAGATTTTGCAGTAATGTGATGCCTCCTTTATTAATCAGCTTATATCCTTCTAAAGGAAAGCCTGAGTGAGGACATGCTGTAGGAGTGCACTGCAATCTGCTGACCTTGCAGTGTGCGCTGTGTCCTCTGAGTGTATCTTAGGGGTGCATAATCATGCCGAAAAGCAGATGTGTAAGAACTTCTGAGTCTGCACACAGTTCAAATAGCCAAGGGCCAAAATGATAATCATTTTACACCTTATGGCCTTCACAGAAATTGTCCTTGCCTTACATTAACATCAAAAGCAGATTTGTTTCAAGTTCTTCAGCCTTTCTTTTCCTACTGCTGTAGATGGGCCACAACACCTGAGGATTTTCTCCTACAACATTCTTCGGTTGGCTCTGGGACTGAGGAACTAGAGAGCAAGAGTGCTTTGCATTCAGGCTGGGTTGTCTCTACTGCTTGGATTAATTAGATTGATGGCCCATTTTATAAACTTCTGGAGCATCTTATTGCGCTTCCATAGCTTCTCCTCTCAGTAGATTGAGTTTAATTGCTGTGCAGTGTCTCTGAGTTTATTTATCATCAGATGTTCTTCTTCATATTTTAATTTTAGTTAAAAGCCTGGAGCTCCTTTAAACTCAGTCTCAATGATGTTTTTGGTTTGTTTTTTTTTTTCTGGAGTAGCTCCTGTTTCTCTTGCATGTGTATGGTGAGACACTTTGCTCAGTTTCTCTTGAAAATAATTATTTCCTCCTCCCCCAACTTTCCAATCTTAAATAACCATGTCAAGGTGTATTATTTTTTAAAGCCTTGATAAGAAGCTTTTTTATTATTCTTCAGATGAGTAATCAAAGTCGTCTGAAACTGCTAGATGAAACAAAATGAAATAACACACTGAAACAGACTCTTTTTGGAGAGAACAAAGCATTTGGTAATTGGCTGTGTTACCTGGAGGAGCTGCTAGGCACAGGGATACTGGGGGAGCTATATGGCACATGGTGATGGTGTAAACCAGAATAGAGCCATAGAATTGTTTCAGTTGGAAACGACTTCTAAGACCACTGTGTCCAACCAGCAATCTATGATCACTATGGCAATTCAATCATATTCCAGAGTGCCACACACTTCTTGAACACCCTGAGGGACTGTCTGCTTCGTGGTGTGTTTGGGAAATCAGGAAAAGGAAAGAAAGAGAAAAAGATTTGAAAGAGTTTGGAAATTTCAGAAATGCAGAAGCTCCAGCTGAGGGATGTGTTTCTGGAGGGCAGCAGGAATTGCTCACCAAATTGTTATTCAAAAAAACCCAAATGAGAATAGGGGGATATTGCTGTATTGTTTGGGGAAACTGGCTTCAAGTGTGAGTGTGTAGCTGTGCCTGGTGTCATGGCCAAATAAATGTGAGAGGTGATGACAGTAAGGGTAGGAGCATGACATGTCCCTGGCAGGACAGTTTGGGATGTGAAAATGGGCTATGTGTGGTGCTGATTGAAATTATAGTTGGTAAGCCAGATGAATATCTCACTGTCATCAGAGAAGAGATGGCTGCATCTCCCCTCTGCTTTTGGCCACGGTGTTCTTTCTTGCTTATTTATTGCTGAAGGGCTCTCGTCTCGAGCCATAGCAATTTGTTAGATTATCAGAAAAAAAGCTGGAGTAAATCTGTGATGTCTCCCATCATGCAGAGGTAAGCTCAGCCATTGTCTGCACTGTCACTTTGTTACTACTTATTGAAGCAGGGGGCAATCTCAAGCTATGAGAAGTGGCAGAAGGACCCACAAGCCAAAGCTGATCCTTTTTGTTCCCAAAACCATCAGTACACAGAATCACAGAATTAACCCGGTTGGAAAAGATGTCTGAGACCATCACGCCCAATCTATCACCTAACCCTTCTAATTAACTAAATCATGGCACTAAGTGCCTCATCCAGCCTCCTTTTAAACACCTCCAGGGATGGTGACTCCACCACCTCCCCAGCAGCCCATTCCAATGCCAATCACTCTTTCTGTGAAGCACTTCCTAATATCCAGCCTAGACCTGCCTTGGTGCAGTTTGAGACTGTGTCCTCTTGCTAGTCTAGCAGACAGGCTAACTAGAACACAAGAAGTTTCACCTAAACATAAGGGAAAAAAAATCCCTTTCACAGTGCCAGCACCCTGGAGGAGGCTGTCCAGAGAGATTGTGGAGTCTCCTTTTCTGGAGAGATTCCAAATCCTCCTGGACGTTGTGATCCTGGACAATCCACTGTGAGTGTCCCTGATTTAGCAGGAGGGTTGGACTAGATGATCCCCAGAGGTTCCTTCCAGCCCCCACCACTTCATGATTCTGTGATTAACCAGTAACTGTAATGCTGCCATGCTACTGGCAGATAAACCTGTGCTTTTCAATACGTAGCCAAGCAGCAGGCAGCTGATGCCATCCCACTGGCGGACAAAGGAGTTGGGCAGCAGGGAGGGGAATTGCTTGGGGCACCTCCAGGCACCTCCAGAAGTGGTTCGTACTTCAGTGATTTTCTTTACAGCAGGAGATCTGGCTTTTGTTTTGTTGCTTTCTCCAGCTCTTTCTGCACATTAAAATAGAAGATTCTTACCAGGAATTTAGAGCTTGAATCACAGACAGTGTGGCCATGTGAAACACTTGTTAAGATGGCTTTGCGTATCCTCACACAATTAGAACGCTGACCTAAAGCAGTCCTTTTGTTTGGAAGGAACTAAACATTTCTCTCAGAAGTATTTCAGATTTAATTTTATTTCATCAGAGTGGCATCTCACTGAGTGTAAAAGAAAAAATCCAAACAAAACAAAAACCAAAGAAAAAATTTCATTTGCTTCCACTCTGAATGAAAATGAATTGAATGTAGGAAATTTGAGGGTTTGTAATTAAATTCTCTAACATCAGGAGAAACAAATGTGTCTGGGAAATGTGTACTGACCCTGAATGGAAAAAGTCCATTCTGTTCGATAATGTGCATATGTGAATACACCTATTTGTGAATCTTTGTGTACACACAGACTTGCAAATTTCTGAGACAGCTGGGGTTGTTCAGCCTGATGGAAATGAGGCTCCAGGGACACTTTAAAGCAGCCTTGAAGTGGGCTATAGGAGAGCTGGAGAAGGACTTTGTAGAAAGGCATGGAGTGACAGGATGAGGGGTTATGGCCTCAAACTGTAAGAAGTTCAATTTAGGTTAGATATTAAGAAGAAATTCTTCCCCACAAGGGTGGTGAGGCACTGGAACAGATTGGCCAGAGAGGTTCTGGAGGCTCCGAGCCTGGAGGTGTTCAAATCCAGGCTGGATGGTGCCTTGAGCAACCTGGTCTAGTAGGAGGTGTCTCTGCCCATAGTATGGGGGTTGGAACTAGATGATCTTTAAGGTCTCTTGCAATCCAAACCAGTCTGCGATTCGATGACTCTTCATGTTTCCTGCTCTGAAAATTGCCCTACACAAGCACAGCTCTGTGCAAGAGTCCCAAACAGACCTGAGTTTTGGACATGATTTATGCACAGAGAAGTTCAATAGATTCAATCAATAGAATCAACCAGGTTGGAAGAGACCTCCAAGATCATCCAGTCCAACCTAGCACCCAGCCCTATCCAGTCACTTAGACCATGGCACTAAGTGCCTCATCCAGTCTTCTCTTGAACACCCCCAGGGACGGTGACTCCACCACCTCCCTGGGCAGCCCATTCCAATGCCAATCACTCTCTCTGGGAAGAACTTCCTCCTAACATCCAGCCTAGACTTCCCCCGGCACAACTTGAGACTGTGTTGCTCAGATGGGTAATCCCCATGATTTCATCAGGAATCACATTTGAAGCAAGCTGCTGTTTGATTGCATGGAATCTGGTACAAAAGGAACCTTAGAGCAAATTCTGCTCTCATTCATGTGCAGCTGCATGGGATGACACTGCTGCAAGGACAGCCTAGGTCTGTGGGCTCCCGGTGGTGCTCTGAGCAGCTGGGTGATCCCACTTAGAGGTTTAGGCACAACAATTCAGAGAAAAATAAGAACCAACTCAAAGTTTCGCCTGCGAGGCTGTTGTCCTTGGTTTTGCACATTGCTGAAGAAAAGCAAACTCAACAGGGTTATAGGTAGAAGCAGAGAGAAAGACTGAAAAATTCACTGCAGCACAGCTTCAGATTGACCTCTGTGTGGTTACATCCCTGGTACTGAGTCAGTGTTAGAGCTTAAGCCGTGTGTGTGTGTGTGTGTGTGTGTGTGAACTTAAGCTGTGTGTGTGTTTTCTCTGGCTCTGCCTCCTGCTTCACCTGGCCAGCACCTTGTTGCTGCAGATGCTCCTGCTTAGCCACGTGGGCAACTGCCTCCTGCAATCCATCTCCATCCAGGCAATCCATTGCCCTCAATCTGCTTTTGTATGTGTTTTCGTATCTGTCTTCCTTCCCTTACACCTTTGTAACTGCCCTTTACCTTAAATATCTGTTACTTATTGTTAGAGATTTTTTTTTCTTTTAACTTCCAAAATCAGTGCAGGACTGTTTTCTTTGGGTGATTTACCCTCTTTCTACCTAATTTTCTTTCAAAGAGGGGAGAGGGGAGGCATCCTATTGATATTATTTGTTCCATTGGGCTTTGTGACTGGGAAGCTAAACTAGAACAATGAGTTGAGCTCCATTGTACCTAGGAATATGTATATTTGAAGTAAAATTCTTGCTGTGGTTTGTGACACAGTGATTTGACTGTTAGAGGACCATTTGCTCATTTAATTATGCTACATGTGTGTCAGTAAGGGTGGGCATACTTGCAGCATTTAACAAAACTCAGAGTTACTCAGGAAGGTATTTTTGTCTTGTTAAACCTTTATTCCCTTCTTCCTCCCTCTGAATAGTTTGATATTCTTATGGTGCAGATGACAATTGAGTCCCTCCTCTTGTTCCAGCCAGGCTTAATTAGCATTTTTGCACATATTTACTTGTTCTTGCTGAAAAGCTTGAGATGAGAATGAAGATGTTCAGGTAATTAAGTAATTATGAAGTACCCACCTCTTTCTTTGACTGCCCCAGGGAAATTTGCCAGCTCACTAACTGCCACTGCCTGCCTTGTCACCTGTGTTGTCACCTGCCCATGTGTCATGGTTTAAGGGGTTCCAGGTTAGCCCAGATTTCCTTAAACTACAAAGACCAAGGTCCATCACAGAGGATGGACTGGTCTCCCCAGAGACCATAATTTTGTTATTCAATCCCATGATCTTGCCAGCATTTTAAAAGTAGGCAGCAAGGTCAATTCTCTCTCTTTTCTCCCTGCCTTCTCAGCTCTCCGGACAGTTCCTTATCTGGTAACTATGAAGGTCTACCCTATAGGCTGTGGCCTTCAAAGCCACAGGCCACAGTGGGTCCAGCCTGTTTGGGGCCTAACTGGGAGACAGTGGGAGATGGGAGAAAATGAGCAATGGGGTGTTGGTAGGTTTTGGGTTGCTTGGGGGGAAGATTTCGGGGGAATTCTCATGTATCCTATATCTGTATCACATGTTAATTCATGTGTGCTGTATCTTTTCCTGCACACTTTAAAATGCAACCTTTCTGTATATCCTTCTCCAATTCAGGGAGAGCATTATTATTTCACTGCCCTTTTCCTTATAAAAGAAGTAAGATAATCCTAGTCTGTCATGCTTTTAAACAAAAACCTATGACATCATGAGCTGTGGTCAGGCTGTGGGGTCAGTGCTACATGTTATTGCTTTGAGTCGTCACCAACATAGGTGACACTGAGAAGCTCTCTGATGGTGCGTGTACAATATCTTTGCATAAATGCAAAGGATTGATCCATAAGAGAAGATCCAGTAAGTCATCCTTTCTCTTGCACTAAGACTATTCCTGGTGACAATCTCTTGGTCAGCTCTGGAGAGGGTGGAATAAAGCTCCGATGAAAGTAGGAAGGAGTAGGTAAATCTATTCATCTGCCTTTCTGGAGACATCATGACATGTCCCTGTGCTAAGGGCTCTTGCTGAACACTTTGTTTGAAGTTACAGATGAAGTGGAGATTCAAAGCTCAGGCTGATTCTCAGCTAGAAGAGGTTGGTGAGGAGAGGACAGGTGTGCTGCTGTTGTCTGTCCAGCTTGTGTGGCTGCAGCTATCGAGAGAGCTGCCACTAGATTTGACAGGATATCCAGCTGAACATGAGCCAGGAGTGTACTTGGGTGCCCAACAAGGCCAACAGCATCCTGGCCTGTATCGGGAGTAGTGTGATCAGCAGGACCAGGGAATTGTGCCCCTAGCAAGGGCATCACAGCTTGAGTACTGTGTTCAGTTTTGGGACTCTCACTCCAAGAAAGACATGACAGTGCTGGGACACACCAGCAACAAAGCTGGTGAAGGGCTAGAGCACAAGTCTTCTGAGAAGCAGATGAGAGAACTTGGGTTGTTCAGTCTGAAGGAAAGGAGGATGAGGGGAGACCTTCTTACTCTCTACAACTACCTGAGAGGAGGTTTGAGTGAGGTAGGTGTCAGTCTCTTCTTCCTAGTAGCAAGTCATGGGACAAGAGGAAATGGCCTCAAGTTGTGCCAGCAAAGGTTTAGGTTGGTAGGAAACTTCTTCAATGAAAGGATTCTCAAACATTGGAACAGACTCTCCAGGGAGATGGTTGAATCCCTATCTCTATAGGAGTTTAAAAGCCATGGAGATGTGGTGCTGAAGGACATGGTTGAGCACCAGACTTGGTAGAGTTAGAGAATGGTTGGACTCTGATCTTAAAGGTCTTTTCTAGCTGAACCGACCCAGTGATTCTATGATTCCGTGAGAAGTGGCTCCTGTGCCATGCTGGAGCATGCAGGCTTTGGACTGGTTGATTGTTTTCCATCAGGAAAAATTCCTGCTAAGGCACTTAGTGCATTGTTGCCCATAGTTAAGGGGGGCAGCATAAGCACATCAGTGGTCCTTGCAGGACAGGACAGCTTGGATTTTGCTACCCTCCCCCTATGACTGACAGTCTGTGTACATTTATGGCACTTTTCCTACCTCACTCCCAGCACCAAAATTATATGCTTTAGCTGAAAGACAGCCAAAGCGTCTGAAAGGCTCATTGTTTCCTAAGTAATATTTTCAATCCAAACTGAGCTGAATGGTTCTTGAAAACAATTGCATCTGAAACTCCAGCGAATCTCCGTGCTGCTCAGGCCCACACGGACTGATACAAGCACCAGCCTGACTTGATAAAAGCACAATGAAAGGTTCTATTTTTGTTCACGTCAGTGACCTTGCGTGGCTGCTTGAGGACTGTTCAATCTCCTGTTCAGGATGTATAAAATTAATATACCTAAGGGGGAGGATGTTATTAGGAGTCAGCTCGGAAATGCTACAGGAAATGCTGTGGATAGATGGCTGAAATTACCCTGTAGACATTGTTCAAACAGAGCTGTGTTTAAAATTAAACTTACAAGAAAATCTTTGTGCTAGTTAGTCACCACCAGAATACGTATCTATCGATTGCATCTCCGTTTGTTACATCTTAATAAAAGAAAGAGATTTTTAAACTACAGAAAAGAACAAGGGGGGGGTGTATGTGGAGGAAAAAGTGTTAGAAGTGTTATTAACATATTAAAAGATAACCACAATGGATATAATAAAATACATTATTCACGAGGCATGATAGCACAACTCAGTGAGAGTGTCTGTGCCCCTGCAAGTTCTTAACATCTCTGAAAAGAATTATCTCTCTTCATCTATTTTCTGCTGCCTCTGCTTTACCTCAAAAGCCATACATTATTCCCCCAATCTATTTCATTGAGCAAGGTAATTATCCATGGGTGGATGCTTTAGCATGAAAGGCATCTCCCAGGAAGTACAACTTTCCCATTTATTTATTATTTTTTCTTTAACAAAGGGGCTAAAAGAAAGGTGTGTGGGAGAAGGAAATAAGGATCAGTGTTTAAAACACAGCTAATGACATGCTAATGTGCGCAAATGAATATTGAAAGAACTCAAACACTGCTTTGAAATTAATTACACCACTCCCTTTGTCCTGTAGAAATGGGAGATTAAAACCTGTGCAGCGATGTTTACTATGTTTAATTTTCAATTGTTTCTTTGATGTAACAGATAGAAAGGTTTGCACCTGCAAAGTAAAAAGGCTCTGAACAGATTGCAAACATTCTGCAAACACTTCATCAAGAATTTCAGTTGTCAGCCTCCCTGAGCACAAGGGAGCCTTGATGATATCTTTGTGTGCCTTTGACTCCTTTTGATTAATAAATGCAAACAAATTTCGCTCAGTAACCTCTGGTTGCGATCTATGCATGACAATTAGGGACAACCTCTGGTGAAGGGATGCACTGAAGTCTGTGTGTCCATCCCCCTCCCTTCCTCTCCTGCACAATAAATAGTTGATGTTTAATGCTTTTTGACAATTAGAGAATGAAATCTTTCGTAGCTCTGCAATCCTGGCTACTCTTCATTATTCTGTTCTCAGCAGTGTCTGTTACAGTGTTACAGTGATTTGGGTGGATGAGCTAATTTCCCCTCCCCCTCCTTTTCTTTTCCTAATGCTACTTCATCCCATTATTGAAACTTGAAGTGCTAATTCTGCTTTTTTTTACTGCACAGCGTTCTGAGTCTCATCAATACGATGGATTTCAGCAAGAGCTGTTAGGAATGTGCATAAAGTCCAAGTAAAGTGTTGCTTGGCTTTCTGAATTTGCCTCAAAAACAGCCTTAAAACTGTCTTAAAATGCCAGGGAAAGCACCCAACACCCTGAGCAAGCAGCAAAACCTGTACAGTGGCCTTGTTACTGGAACCATTTTTACTGTTTAGTTGTGTGATCATAGGCATAGAGGTCAACTCTGCTTTCCCATGTACGTGGACCTTAGCAAACGAGGCAGATGGTTATAGAAATTACTCATAGGGTCATAGGATCATTTTGGTTGGAATAGATTTTTAAGATCATCAAGTCCAACCATTATCTGACTCTACCAAGTGTGGTGCTAAACCATGTCTCACTTAGCACCAGTTCCTTTCTGTGTGCGAATAGATGTACAGGCAAGGGATGCAGCAGTTGTTTTTATAAACTACTAGGTCCTAAAGATGTCATAGAATCACAGAAGCATTTGGGCTGGAAGAGACCTTTTGAATCATCAAGTCCAACCCTTAACCCAGCAGTGCCAAGTCACCACTAAAGCATGTTCCTAAGCACCACATCTACGTGACTGTGAAATCATTCCAGGGATGGGGACTGCACCACTGCTCTGGGCAGCCTGTTCCAGGGATTGACAGCCCTTTTGGGAAAGGTCTCCCCTCAGCCTCCTTTTCTCTGGACTGAAGAACCCCAGTTTCATCAGCTGCTCCTCTTAACACTTGTGCTCTATACCCTTCACCAGCTTCATTGCTCTTCTTTGGACACCCTCTAGCACCTTAATGTCCTTCTTTCAGTGAGGGTCCCAAAACTTGAACACCTATTTGAGGTGCAGCCTCACCAGTGATGAGTACAGGGGGCCAATCGCTTCCCTGGTCCTGCTGGCCACACTATTGCTGTTACAGGCCAGGATGCCGTTGACTCTCCTGGCCACCTGGACACATGCTGGCTCATGTTCAGCTGGCCATTGACCAGTAATCTCAGGTAATTCGGTGCTTGAAGGTTTTCAGGAAGGAACCAACAAAGCCTCAGCCAAAATGGAGTTTTTGAGGTAAAGTAAAAAACATCCCATGACTTTATAGGGGTAAAAAGAGCAAGAAGTGAAGACTATACAGAGAGGGTAGCAATAATCAAAGTATGATCCCAAAAATCAGTGGTTTTGTTGTGTGATTTTTCAAGAAGGGTGATAGTATAAGGCAGGAGCACAGAGTCTGAGTGGCTTCAGAAATCAAGCTGTACAACTGTCTCTTGTCTCAAGCAAAAGCAATATTGAAGCTGCTTGGTGTGCTCAGATTAGGAGGGATTAGTACAGTTTCTAATGGCAGATGGTGCTGTACACACACAGTACCTGCACTTGAGAACAGAAAGTGATGATCTCAACAGCTAAGGACTGATTGTTAGCTGTGAGCCAGCATTGTGCTCTCGTGGCCAGGAAGGGCAATGGTCTCCTGGGGTACATTCAGAAGAGTGTGGGCAGCTGGTTAAGGGAAGTTCTTCTCCCTCTCTACTCTGCCATAGCGAGGCCACACATGGAGTATTGTATCCAGTTCTGTGCTTCCCAGTTCAAGAGACAAAGAGTCAAACAGAGGCTACAAAGATGCTGAAGGAACTGGATCATCTCTGTGAGGAGCAAAGCCTAAAAGACCTGGGGCTGTTTACCCTGGAGAAGAGCAGCCTGACAGGGGGGTCCTCTCAATGCTTATAAATATCTAAATGGTAGATGCCAAGAGGGTGGACCCAGACTCTTTTCAGTGTTGCTCAGTAATAGGGGAAGGGGCAATGGGCACAACCTGGAACCAAGAAGGTTCCATTTGAACTAAGGAAACGATTCCTTCCTGTGATGATGCCAGAGCCTTGGAGCAGGCTGTCCAGAGAGGCTGTTGATTCTCCTTCTCAGTAGAGATTTCAGACCCACCTGTACCTTCTAATCCTGGGCAACCTGCTCTGAGTGACTCTGCTTTTGCTGGGGAATTGGACTAGAGGATCCCCAGAGGTCCTTTCTGACCCTCACCGTTCTGTGATTGTATGATTTCTCCAATGTGCGAGACTTCAGAGGCTGTTTGGGGAGAAACAATAATTAAAAGCTTTAATGAAATTAATTCAATCATTTGCAAAAGAGTAAAATAGAGTAAGATACTTTTTTTTTTTTTTGTCCACACTAATCTGATCTCTTTCTTTGATAGAATAACTGACAAAGTAAATGCAGTAGGTTGCATCTTCATGAACTTCAGCAGAGCATTTGATATGGTACCACATGGGAAATTATAGTTAAAATGGAGGCAGTGGAGATTAGTAGAAAATGTGAGAGGTTGATAAGGAGTGAGCAATAGGTGGAAATGAGAACAGATTGTATTACCAGGGAGGACATCATGTTAGAAAGAGATCGTCAGTGGCATTCCCTACAGACTGGTCTTCATGCTATGTTGTATAATGTTCTCAGCAATGGCCCTGGGGAGCAGAACCATGCTAACTGAGTTTGCAGAGAGTACAGAATTAAAACCACCATCCATACAACAGTTTGCTTTCTTGTGTACATGGATTTGGGGACTGGAATTGTAGAAAATTGTAAGATTGAGTCCTTAGGGACATAGTGACAACTACTGTCATAAGATGACATTCACAGGCTAGGTTCTCCTCCCCATCTGCTTTGCCCTGATGAGGTCACATCTGGAATGTTGTGTCCAGTTCTGGGCCCCTCAGTTCAAGAAAGACCTCTGGAAATGCTTGAAAGAGTGCAGTGCAGAGACACAAAAAATGATTAAGGGTGTGAAACATCTTCCTTAAGAGGAGAGACGGAGGGAGATGGGGTTTTTTAGCTTGGAGAAGAGGAGACTGAGGGGTGACCTCCTTCATGTTTATAAATATGTAAAGAGTGTGAGTGCCAAGAGGATGGAGCCAGGCTCATCTTGGTGATGCCCAATGACAGGACAAGGAGCAATGGGTGGAAAATGAGGCATTCAAAGATCCATGTAAACATGAAGAGGATTTTTTTCCCTGTGAGAGTGACAGAACACTGGAACAGGCTGCCCAGGGGCCTTGTGTAGTCTTTCTCTGGAGATATTCAAAACTCACCTGGATGTGTTCCTGTGTGATCTGGTAAAGGTGATCCTGCTCTGGCAGAGGAGTTGGACTAGATGAATTTTCAAGGTCTCTTCCAGCCCCTGACATTCTGTGATTCTGTGACACACAGGTGAATGAACAATCTGGCCACACTTGGCAATCCCAGAGGATTTTGAGCTGTGATGTGATATTATGAGAGTGTTTCAAGTAGTATAGTGAGGTTGTTCCTGTCTGTGGGAATCCTGCTGCTTCTGCTGAGCTGCTGTGCATGATTCCATTTGGTATCCACTCAGGGAGAAGTGACTAGCTGCGGCTCTGGGAGCTGAGATTTCAGGAGAGGACAAAAAAGCTGGATTGTTCAGGCCTGTAAAATAAATACTGAGATAGGATGTGATGTTCACTGATAAATGTCAAGGCAACAAATGCAAGTTGGGGAAAAGAGCTAAAGGACAATGCTGACACAGAAACAAATAGATATAAAGTGACCATTAATAAATTTTCTGATAACAATTGAATTCCCAGCCTTCAGAGATCTGATGTGCCTTTTGGCTGGAGAAGCAGGAGGGAGAAGTAGAACTGTTTATAAAACATTGCTTTATCAGATTATTTGGTGTTAAGAAGAGACTTACCAGCCTTGTCCCATCCCAGTGTTGCTTTTGCTGTTTACATGATGGATTTTTGTTCTCTTGCCATGGTTGGAAAGCCCAACACTTGCTGGGAAGTGTGTAGAGAAGGTGTGGGAAAAATCCCCAGTGTTTCTGAGGTGACTATCAAGAGGCAACTGATTCCGGGACCAGACATACAAGGCAGCAAAACTTTAGGGTACCACTGGGAATAGAATCATAGAATCATGCAATAGTTTGGATTGGAAGGGACCTTAAAGATCATCTAGTTCAAACTCTCCTGCCATGGGCAGGGACACCTACAAAGCCAGGTTCCAAGGCCCTGTCCAACCTTCCAGGACTGGAGCCTCCACAGTTTCTCTGTTCCAGTGCCTTAACACCCTCATGGGGAAGAAATTCTTCCTAACATCTAATCTAAATCCATCTTCTTGCATTTTGAAACCATAACCCCTCATCCTGTCACTCTATGCCTTCACAAAAAGTCTCTCTCCAGCTCTGCTGCAGGCCTCCTTCCATTACTGGAATATACACCTTCTAGTGCTTTTCCTTAATCCCAAAAACCACTTCCTGCATCCAGTCCATTCCCAGGGCTGCGCTGCTGGATGTGCAGCCATTCCTGCAACATCCCAAAGCAAGGCAAAGTCCTGTGCTAATGCAGCATGGGATCTGCCTTCAAAAACTCCAGGTTTTCTTTTCTCTTTTTTCTTTTAATGAAAGTGTAAGTCAGGAGGAGTGGTGCCTGTAACATTTGCCAGGCATCACATGGAAGCAGTAACGCATGCTGAGAGCCTTGTATATCTCACAGATGTTTAAAATAATTCCACCTCTAATAACTCAAGATGTTTCCCTACCTCCCAGGTGAAAATAGCTCTATTCCCAAGATCTCAGTAGGTATTGGGGTCTTAAATGAGACTGACATTTTGCATCAAGTAAATTTCATTTACAAATGCCCCCCCACAAAAAAACCCAGCAGAATAGTTTTTTTAAGGTGTAGTATCATCAATTTTCCCAAGTTTCACAAATCCAGAATGATGAGTCACTGAGAACTTAAGCATATAAAACGGTTGTTTGCTAGGCAGAACTGATAATTTTGCTGGGAATTGTTTTCTGGAGTGTTGGAGGTGATGAGGTGGAAGACTGGTCAGACACTGAGAACAGTTTGTCAGCATTGGCCTTGCAGAAGCAGATCCTGAGTCCTTACGTCACTGTTTACCACTCTATGAATCCAAAATAACATCAGTATCTCAGTGTAGCTCATTTTTTTCTGGTAAGTCCTGAGATGACAAATCAGAACATCTACAACAGGTGTGAAATGTTTAACGGTAAAAAATACGCAAAAAGCAAGTAAATGAAAAATTTCCATCCCATTTCCTTAGTTGCCTCTTGAAGTATTGCTGATGTCCTCCATCTCCGTCTCCAGCCCAAATGTTATGACATGTCCCAGAGCACTGGTTCACAGCAGTCCTCCCAGAAAGATGCTCATGTACCACTGCTTCTGGAGAAGGCACCTGGAGGTGGTGCCCAGAGATGTTCCCAGGGGCTCAGGTGGAGTTTGTTTTCCTGCAGTTCTTATGTGCAGTCCTTTACATCCAGCTCCTAATAATACCCAGTTTAGTGGTGCTGGGGCAGATGTATTTATTCTCTGTGTTATTTAATACCCAGATAACTGCTGCTAGGGCATTTAATGAGTGCTTTAAAAAATATCCACTCTAAGCCACACATTCTCACATACCTCCAGCCTTATTTCATGCACTTAATGGACTCCAGCCTCTGCTCTGGTAGTTAAAAATCTTCCATTACTATCACTCCAGCATTTTTACGGCTTCTTTTTATTTGCTCAATCATTTCACAGTCCAGTTGTTCAGTTTTGGTCAGGTGGGCTATAAAATATTCCTGTAACAAGTTCAATCTCTACAACATCTCTGACCTCCATCTCTAATGACTTTGCACCATTGCTAGTTTCTCCCAAATCACCACTTTCAAGAGCTAACAAATCTTCTTTGCAGGCAAAAACACACCCCAAACGCACACCTCTCTTTCCCAACAGCTCCCAAACAGCAATGGTGTTTAAGATGCTTGGGTATTGTGTCCCCATTGGAAAGATGTCTATGTAAATGATCTGAATTTGAGTAAATGAGAACTTGTGCTGACTAAGCACCAACATACACTTCTACCCATCTCTGCTTTTGGCCCACTCTCAGGGCCATTGTTCCACCCTTCTATTTCCCTTGGCTCTTGGGAATTTCCGCATGTCTGCATTTGCCCCTCAGTTTGGTTAGTGGGAGATTTGCCCAAACGAGAGGAAAAGCCAGCTGAAGCCCTACAAAGGGTCTATTTGGCAGACCTGAACCCCTGTGCAGTGGCTTCAAAGCTCAGCCTAACTCCAGGGACGACTGTGAGCTGCTGACTGAAGAAGCGCTGTGTTGTGTTCTCTGCTAGCTAAAGAAAAGAGGGCTGCTTTGTGTCCTGTGCCCCATATGTGTGGGGAAGGGAGGTATAATGAAATTTCCTTTGCTAGCATGCATCTATCTTAAAAACAATCCCCAGCTGGTGGGGCAGAAAGGCAACATTGCTGCTCTCCATTGTTTGTGATGAGTCTACACCAAGCATCCTTACATGGGCAATGCTATAAAGGTCTACAACCCTCTGCTCCCTCCAGCTAGAGGAGCTGCCCAAGCTGTGAGGAGGAGTAAGGAGCCCGATCTTGGTCTGCAAGAGCCTGTGGCCCTGTTCCACTTGTGCTAGGGTGATGAGTTGGTCAGTGGTATGCCTATATGTGTACTCTGGAGTTTCCAGGCTCTCCTCAAGGTCAGAAAATCAACTTGGTGGTCCCAAAAGCTCCCCATGCAACTGCCTGAGCCTGCCCTACTGGAATGACATCTGTGTCCAAGACCAGGCCAACTCTAGTGTTCATATGTCAACCAAGACCACTGAGCTCAGTAACAGATTCAGGCACTTTCTAGAGGTCCTTGTTTGTTCTGCAGACTCTGAGTATTTTAATAGACACATATTGCTGTGTATTCACATGTGAAATAAGAAATGGGAGATGTAATGAATGATTTATTAGAGTTTTGTGGTGGAGTTGTGACAGTTACTCTCTGGAAGCCTTTCAGTGTAGTTATAGTGTGAGGGGTAACCGTTTCAAACACAAGAAAGTAGATTTTGATTAGATATTAGGAAGAAATTCTGCACTGTGAGAATGGTGAGATAATAGAACAGATTGCCCAGAGAAGCTGTCAATACGCCCTCCCTAAAAAAGTTCAAGGCCAGGTTGGATGGGATCTTGATCAGCCTGTTCTAATGGAAGGTGTCCCTGCCCATGGCAGGGTGGCTGGAACTAGATGATCTTTAAGGTCCTTTTAAGCCCAAACCATTCTGTGATTCTGTGAGAGCGAGGAGGTTCAGCATTGGTGAAGGATGGTGTGCAGCTGCATCTAGCATATTGCTCTCTCACCCAGTGACACCATTTGCATGCTCACAAGAAGGACGATTTCATAGAATCATAGAATCAACCAGGTTGGAAGAGACCTCCAAGATCATCCAGTCCAACCTAGCACCCAGCCCTATCCAGTCAGCTAGACCATGGCACTAAGTGCCTCATCCAGGCTTTTCATGAACACCTCCAGGGACGGTGACTCCACCACCTCCCTGGGCAGCCCATTCCAATGCCAATCACTCTCTCTGTGAAGAACTTCCTCCTAACATCCAGCCTATACCTCCCCCAGCACAACTTGAGACTGTGTCCCTTTGTTCTGTTGCTGGTTGCCTGAGAGAAGAGACCAAACCCCCACCTGGCTACGGCCTCCCTTCAAGTAGTTGTAGACAGCAATGAGGTCTGCCCTGAGCCTCCTCTTCTCCAGGCTAAACAATCCCAGCTCCCTCAGCCTCTCCTCACAGGGTTTGTGTTTCAGGCCTCTCACCCCCTTTGTCACCCTTCTGTGGACATGTTCCAGTATCTCAACATCTCTGTTGAATTGAGTGGCCCAGAACTGGACACAGTACTCAAGGTGTGGCCTGACCAGTGTTGAGTACAGGGGCAGAATTACCTCCCTCGTCCTACTGGCCACACTGTTCCTGATACAGGCCAGGATGCCATTGGCTCTCTTGGCCACCTGAGCACTCTGCTGGCTCATGCTCAGCCTACTATCTACCAGTACTCCTAGGTCCTTTTTTTCCTAGCTGTTCTTGAGTCAGGAAGATCTTTTTTGAATGTGCTGCATTTTCACTGTTGCTGAGGTGGAGCAGTGGATAGATTTAGTCTATAAAGCCTCAGAAATTTTAAATAAGGAAAGTTACTTCACTCCATGTGCTGCATTTCAATAGTTGCATGTTCCCATGAGCCAGACCCTGCCCCACCAGCCTGCTGAGCTGGCAGCTCCTTTTGGATTGGCTCATTGATTTATTTCGTTTTGTAACTCAGTGGAGTGGTTACAATATCTGTGGGGTTCATATTGCAATATTCCTCTGCCCGACTCACCTGGCTGGCTCATATGATCTCCTTTGTCACACAATCACAGAATGTCAGGGGCTGGAAGGGACTTCAAAAGATTATCTACTCCAACCCTCCTGCCAGAGCAGGATCAACTATACCAGATCACAGAGGAATGCGTCCAGGCTGGATTTGAGTATCTCCAAAGAGGGAGACTCCACAACTCCCCTGGGCAGCCTGTCTCAGTGTTCTGTCACCCTCACAGGGAAAAAAATCTTCCTCACATTTACATGAAACTTCCTACACCTCAGCTTCCACCTATTGCCCTTTGTCCTGTCATCAGGCATCACCGAGCTGAATCTGGCTCCATCCTCCTGGCACTCACCCTTTACATATTTATGAACACTGATGAGGTCACCTCTCAGTCTCCTCCAAGCTAAAAAGCCCCAGCTCCCTCAGTCTCTCCTCATAAGACAGATGTACCATTCCTTTAATCATTTTTGTGGCTCTGCACTGGACTCTCTCAAGCAGTTCTATGTCCCTCCTGAACTGGGGAGCCCAGAACTGGGCACAGTACTCCACATACAGCCTCATCAAGGCAGAGTAGAGGAGCAGGAGAACCTTTCTCAACCTAATATCCACACCCCTTTTAATACACCCCATAATGGCACTGGCCCTCCTGGCCACAAAAGCACATTGCTGGCTCATGGTCAACCTCCTATCAAAATCACTTTTCAATCCTTTCCCACAGGTAAACATCATCTCCAGCCTGTGATGCATTTTGTATCTCTCCAGAAAGTAATACCTATAGAAGTCAACACTCCAGTGATTTATGTAATTAAAATATGATGGATCCAGTCATTAAAATTCACTAGTGCTGGTACACATGTTCACAAGTACACAACTTGTCTCCAACTATGCCTGCCCCGTCAGCTCAGGATGACCTTGTTTTATTACTTAAGCTTTTGTTCTCTCTCAGAAAATTATGAGTAGCAGAAGAAACTGAAGAGTGGAATTAAACTCAAAAAGTGCCTGGTATATTTTTCTGCTTCTATTTACTTTGTCACTTCAAAATGACAGCCTTGAAATTCCTGTGTGATCTTCAGCATGTTCTAAAAATGACAGCTACCATAATTCAAATTTACTGCTGTATTTTTTTTTTTTACTAGTAATGAAGTTGTAAATGCAGCATTTCTTTCATTACCTATTCATTAAAGATAACGACATGAAAACAGAGTTACCATGGAAATGGCTCTGTGAATTCTGAGTACATAATAAGAATTTCATTGTTTACACTACAGCACAGATAACTGATGGGTGTTGTTGTTGCTAGTAAAGTCTTATTTAGCCTCAGGAATGCTTGTAAGGGGAAAAAGGTTATGCAATTGGTCTTCCCCTAAGTGCCTGCACACAAGCAAAGCTCTGTAAAATCATCAGTGCCAGAGAGTTTTATGATGAAAAGGACTGAATATGTTTTGAGCTTTAAATCTTTGAGCATCATTTAGAGTAGAATATTTAAACATTCTGAATCGAGATAGCCTCGTTGGTGTGTTACTAATGGCCTCATTGCAGAGCTAACGCGGACACAGCTCATGTAAATAAATTAGCATACAGAAGATTTAGGAGGTTTTATACTGGAAACAATAGATTTTAGTAGCATGAAAGCATCAGATTTAATAAATAGCAGTGTCAACAGCTTTGCAATAAGGTGCTGGAAGCCTGATTTTTGCAGCAGGGCTTGCAATTTCAAATGAATTAGGGAAAATGGGGAGCAGTGTCCTCTAGCTGTTTAATAAGGACTGCTCTTCAATGCTGGACTGCTTCTATGGAAAGGATCACAGAATGCCAGAAATGTAGGATCAAGTAGGATAGAAAAGAACTATAAGATCATCAAGTCCAACCACTAACCCAACATTACCAAATCTACCACTAAAACTTGTCCCTCATCATCACATCTACACAGCTTTTACATCGCTCCAGGGATGATGATGCAACCAGTGCCCTGGGCAGCCTATTCCTGGGATTGACAACCCTTTGGGGGAAGAAATTTTTCCTGATGCCCAACCCAAACCTGGATTTATACATTGTGGAACTAGGAATGTCGTTAAATACCCAAATGGCACAGCGACCCCTTGACAGCTGAAGTCTTTGTGATGGTCAGCAGCACTTTTTGCAGTAAAAAGGTTTTAATCTGACTCTGCACAGCTCTCTAAAACCCACAGAAAAGGTTTGAGCTCTGAATAAATGAGTCTAGTTTGTCATTATGCCTCAAAACCCTGATTGCCTGTTTCTCATTTCAAAACCGGTTCGTTCTAGGGAATGAGCCATAAAGAGAAGCATTAGAGACACAGTGTTATAAAACAGAGTGATAATGGGATCTCCTTTGTGCCTTAAATAAACATTTAACTGTTCCTAGTTTTAAATAATGAAATATGTACATCTGCATGAAGATGAGAAGTCTGAATGTGACTGGGCATGCCCTGAGTCCTTTGGTGACTGGGACAAGATTCCTGATAGTAAAGGGACTGAATTATAGTGTTTGATTTACATCAGCACTCTCCTGTTCCAGGGTCATTTGCACCAGACAGGACTAATCACTCCTAATTGCAGCTGACTGGCAGAGTAACTTTAATGACATCCCTAAAGCAGCCTGGGTGCTCAACTTCCTAAGTCCTTTACAGAACTACTTCCTCTCAACTCACAGAATCACAAAATGGTACAGGTTGGAAGTGACCTCTAAAGATTGTTAAGTCCAAATCTCTGGTTGGTGGAGTAATGAGTAGAGGGAAGGGACTGTCCCCGTGACACATACAGCTGTGACAGGTAGGGGTCTTCCCATTGCCAGCTCTCTGCTGGAAGTTCATACTGACTCCTCTAGTAGTAGAATTCGGTAAGTTTGGGGGAAAACTAGACATGGCAGCCATCATACACAGTAGCTTAAAACATTAAGACTATAAAGAGCGTCAGACGGGTCACCTATATGCAAATAGCAGCAAGTTCTTTCTCCTATGAGCTGGTCTGCAGTGGCAGTGCAGTGATAATCATATTAAATCTGTCTTTATTAGTATTTGATATTTCCAGTTTTCTGAGGGACAGCCAAGGGCTGCAGTTATTGCACAGCATGAATAATAACTGTGCAGGAAAGAATTAGAGTGTTCCTTCCCAACATACCTGATGCTGCTTTAGGAGGAAGGATTTAGGTAGTGGCAGGGCTAGATGCTGCTTCCACACGTTCACCAGTAGCTTGTAATTTGCCTTGGAGATTATGTTTCATTGCCTGGAGTGGGAAAGGATGGTTAAACGGTAGATTGTCCTGGTAAGAATTATCTTCCATCTTCAGCTATGAGAAGGGATATGCTGTCCACACACTCATCTTGGTGGATATCACACATCTCTTGTCTGCGTTCAGCTGGCATGTAGGAATGAGCTTTGGCTTTGACTCAGCTTGGTCAAGTTACACAGCAGCTGATGGGCAGCCAACAGCATGTGGCATGAGCACGAGAACAGTTTTCACATCTTGCTGTTGATTACCAAATGAAATGGAACTCAGATTATTGAAGCCACGCAGATTAATGATCTTGAGAGAATTTTAACTCTGCAGAGCAGCTGCACCATATGTGATCCCACCAGTGTTTTGTTGGTTGAATCACTGCTGTGACAGAGCAAAGAAAGAGTGTTTAAATCATATCTTCTGTTGGAGCCAGCAGGCAATGTTTTGCTCTTGATAAAATTTTGTCAGGCACAAAGAGAATAGTTAAATGAAAAAGGAAACTATTTGACCATCATATTACATGGAGACTTCCATAATGGGTTACATTTTCTACCTGAATTATTTGTTTGAGTCTGGTTTAGTTTATTTTTTTGTTCACTTTGTAGTGTTTTACTGCTTTTATACATAAGGTCAAATTGTTTCACATTAGATAGAAGAGCACAAAATCAAAGACATTCTTCATCTGTCTCCTAAATGGACTGATGTGCCATAAATCTACACCTATAAGAGCTATGTCTTGGTCTGAAGAGTTTACCTGGCTTCTCACATGGAGTTTTCCTTTGCATGGGACTGCAGGGAGAGAACGAGCAGGAATTTCATCTGTCCCTAAAACTCCATTGAGAGTTTGAGGCTCCCAGCTGCTGCTGGTGTCCTGTTGCTGAAGGACGCTGAGTCATTTCTATTAAATCCAGCATCATCTCAGTCCACATTTAACTTTTGCATGGAGCCCATATTAGTCTCTGGGGCCTCTGCATGCTCCTCATCACCAGAAAACTTCCTGCAGGATGTATAGATGAGACTGGAGGTATATAAATAACATACGTATACCACATTTTACTGTGTTCTGCAGTTCTGGCTTATTTTCTACACAGCAGGGGCAATTTGCACATGATATCTTTGCTGCTGGACTGTGAACATTTATACTCCACGAAGTTAAGCAGCTGGTATAAAGCCTTCAGTAATAGAGTTTTATGAAAGAAGTGCTGACACACTTTTAATTGGAGTGCTGGATGCCACAGGAGCACTGTGTCATAAGCCTGGGTAGTTAGTGTATCTTATTTTGCAGCTTGCAATGTCCAAGCTATAGGGCACGCTTGGCTTTATTTTTAATGCAAATTATAGCTTATTTCCAACTGTTGAATTGCAGGTACAGGGAGCTTTGCTTGCTCTTAAAACCATTATTAGTAATGTGAAGGAATTGATTATGCGAAGAGCGGGCAGATCCTTGCAGGCAGGGGATAAACACAATTGTTTGCTGTCAGGGTGGTTGGTTTTTTAAAAACATGTATTAAAACTGCTAGAAACTGTGCTGGCTAAAAAGTGTAGATGGTGATTTTCTGAGTGCTTTATGTCTTGTTCAGAAAAACTCATTATAATAACAGAGTAACCAGGCTGACTCTGTTTGCATAGAACGTCAGGCTCTCTGGAGATACTAGAGGGGTAACAAAACAAATGTCCAGTGTCCTGATAGAAATAAAAGTATTAATCTGATGAATGTTGCAGCCTAAAGACTACATGTGATTAGGGTGTAATGAAATCTTGTTGTTTTGGCTTCAGAGCTGTAGCACTGCAACACTGAATTATTCAGAAATCACATCTTTGGTTATACTCGGATGTTTTTGAAGATGCCATCAGCCTCCTCGTTTCTTTTTATTCATCTCTCCCATCCAAACTTTTTTTCCCCTTCTAAATATTCCATAGACACTTGAAATAAAGCCTTTCCCTCCTGCTTTTGCCCTGTTTGACAGAAGCTGAGGTTGTGGTTCTTCGATACAGTAAATCTGGCACTAAGACTCTTGATATTGGATCCAAAATGCCACAGGCAAGTGGTGCAAAGTGCTGATTCAATACAAACTGACTCTCATAGTTCACATTTATTTGAAATTTTTGTGATAGATTACAGCAGAAGGTTTTCTGCTGAATCAGGTGTTGTCTGTACTCCCACTGCTGCAATAAAGTTGGCATAAACCCAGCATGAACTTCATCTCATCTGCTTTGGCTCCTTCAACACAAATAAGATTGTGTGCCCATTCCTCTCACAGATCAAACTTTTGTCTGTTCTGTCACAGAGAAAAGAGGAGAGGGAGGTATCTGAGACGCCATATTCAAAGTTAGAGACAATTTATCCTTGGAGCAGCCATTCTTGTATAGCCCCCTTGGGATGCAGGTGGTATCAGACAGACTGTGGGTTAAACTATTTCGCTGGTTGTCCTTTCTCACTGACCAGTCTTTCCTTAGTAATTTCAATGGTCTACAGTTGATATCTCAGTGGATTTACCATTGGATCTGTGCTCACGCTGCTCCTCAGTAGCCCAACTCAGAGCAGGTTGTCTGGTTTCACTTGTCTGGAGCTATTGTCTCCAGAGCTTGGTGTGATGGTCTATCACATGTAGCAGTCAGTGCTCCAGCCATTTTCACAGAATCACAGAATGATATGGGCTGGAAGGAGTTTCTGGAGATCATCCAGTCCAATCCCATTTTCTTCTCAGCTGTGCCTCAGACAGCATTTTCCAAATTTGTGGTCATTCAGATGATGTCCTCAGCTTTCCTGCCCACAGCAGAGCTCACCTCCCCAGTATTCTAAGCATCATCACCTCCACTGGTTTTCCTCCTTGCTCCTAGCCATAAATTTGGATTTATATATAGCTCTATCTATAGCTATGCCTAATTTAATTTTTTGGACATAGATGAAAGACCACCTGGAAGTTTCAGAAGGAAACAGACTATCCTTTGCTGCACCTGATGTCTTCCAGCCTTGCTTTATTAGCACAAGTGTCCTTCACTGCTATTTCACTTGAAATCAATGTCTTCAGCAGTGATTGGTACGTCAGATTCCCTCTGTAGGCAAGCTTGCTGAGCTCCTCTATTATACTGCCCACAGGCAAAGTGGTCCCACAAAGAGCCCTCTAAACTGAGATCAAGGTCACAGGTCCTAACAGAGTCCTTATGATGGCTGCATACTTTGTCACAAATTCACTTTCAACCTAATCTTGCTGCAGAATTAAAACCCACCCAACTTTAGCACTGGTGAAAGATGATATGCAAAAGAGACTGTTGCTGGTAAAGGCTCACCTGCAGGTTTCTCTGGAGCAGGTTCTGATATCAGGGAAATGTCTGAGGTAAGACATGTCTCAATCTTCTGAAAAAATAAACACAAATTCAGTGGTTAAGTGTTAACATTTAACTTTATTTAGAACCAATACATAGGCTGTTGTTCCTCTGCCATCAGCAGTGGTTTCACTCAGTATCAAGAGCCAGCAGCTTGTGTCAGAGGATGAGCACATCCCTGTTGGTCAGCGGGAGGACTTGGAGCAGCTTTGGGCAAAAATACAGCACTTGCAGCAAAATAGTTTTTAAAAATGAAATTTCTGCAAAACCTCTGCTGTGTTTGAGGTTTCAGAATGGCATTTGTATCACAGTATCACAGTATTACCGAGGTTGGAAGAGACCTCATAGATCACCAAGTCCAACCCGTTACCACAGAGCTCAAGGCTAGACCATGGCATCAAGTGCCACGTCCAGTCCTGCCTTGAACAGCTCCAGGGACGGCGACTCCACCACCTCCCTGGGCAGCCCATTCCAGTAGCCAATGACTCTCTCAGTGAAGAACTTTCTCCTCACCTCAAGCCTAAATTTCCCCTGGCGTACAGTGATAGCTGCACCTAAGATGCAGATGTTCATACAGCCTTTGGGTCTTTACTCTTCCCAGGACAGTATTTTGAAGTCTGTGGTCCTGGACTGTAGACAGACAGTGTAGATTCCCTCCTCCATCCCAAGCACACCTGAACTGTTTATGCGTGTGGCTCAATACACATTGTCATCTTTGGAGGGATTTGGAAGGCTGAGGGATGTGGTTTAGTAGTGACTTAGCCATGATAACAGTTGAGCTTGATGATCTTAAAGGTCTCTTCCACCCAAAGCCATTCTATGACTCCATGCTCTACATCCTTTAAGGCAGTAATTATATGATTGCAAAGTTAATGCTGTACTCTGTGTTTGAAGGTCTTTGGATCAATTCATCCACTCCTAGAGAATCTTTCTTGGGAGAAATGGGGAGTTTTCAAAATAGGAAGCATTTAATCCTCTTACATATCCTGAAGTGGATTAAAAGATCTGCCTGGTGCAGGTTTGTCAGTAAAGAAAGAAGTAATGTTCTGGAGCTGAACTTTTTATGTGGTCCCTTATAGTATCTGTGTAGCAGCACAGCTAATAAAGAGTCATGGGGTGAATGAGGCCTGGGCAGCTGCATTTGATGCTCAGATGTCCAAGAAGATCAATGGTATATTGGGACATTTCCATAGTACAACTCCTTCCCCCTTTGCCTCTCTTCTAATTTGGTGCAATTTGTTGCTTTGCCTTAGTTACCTGCATTCAGTCCTGCTTGTGGTTGTCTTTCCAGACACATAACAATAGATTAACAATCTGCTTTATCATACATCTTTGTTATGATCCTTTTCTTAGTGTGTAGCTGTCAGATAAAGGAAAACAGCTAACATTTACCTCTGGAGGCCTTTAAGGTATTATTATTGTTCTATTATACATACAGCATTATATTCTTGTTGTTTAGGGTCATTTTAAGATGCAGTGCACTTCACCTTTCTGTTCTGCACATTCCATGCTTTTGTGTGTGACCTTTCAACAGTAATAAAGAGAGAGGTTTCAAGAACACACCCACTTCTGCTGCACATTGTTCACCTTGAGCCATGCTCTTCCCATTTATGACACGATAATTTTCAGAGCAACCACTTTTCATACAACACAACGCAAACGAACGTGGCACTGCATCATCCCCACACCACTCTCACAAAGTTAAGTAGTCACTGTAATGGAAATGTGATAAGAAAGTGTGAGGTAGTGACAATAGGAAAGGAGAAGCTGCCAGGATTTGATAGGTGGGAGGTATTGGATGTTGAGGTAGAAGAATGACTGATGTAGGCTGGCAACCTGGAAAACAAGCAGTGAACAGAGCCTTTGAATATTGGATTTCTCTGTTGTGGTGACCAAAGTACAGGAAACACTATATTAGTTTAAGTAATTACCAAATAACTTAATATTAGACTGTTGTCAAAATGAGAACAAACAGAAACAAATAGTTCAGATTAACCAAATGTTTTGGTCAAGATATGTGGAACAGGTTCTGTATTTTCCAATTAGAATGCAAACACAATTTGGAATCCCTTGTCACTGGGCTGTTCTCTTAGGGATTATTGTTTTTTAAAGAAAATATTAACTCACTGAGGCCAAGGAAGGTGGATTAAAATATTGAATCAGAGAATCACAGGGTCACTTCACTTGGAAAAGACCTTCAAGGTCATCAAGTCCAACTCTGCCAAGTCTGATGTTAAGCCATGTCCCTCAGCAGCACATCTGTCTCTTTTAAGTACCTCCAGGGGTGGTGACTTCACTACTGCCCAGGGCAGCTGGTTGCAGGACTTGACAACGTTTCTAGGGTAAGAAACTTTTCCTAATATCCAACCTAAACTTCCCTTGGTGCAACTTGAAACCATTTCCTCCTGTCCAATTACTTGTTACTAGTGGAATGTGCTGTAGACTTACACGACAACCAAAATTTACTTCCAGACAGGAGAAGGAAAGGAATCCATGACTGAAGATTGTTGTTGTGGGTACTTAGAGACACCAAAACCCTTAAGACTTCTATGACTTTCCATTACCTTTTCATCTAAATTTTGGAGAATTTCCTTAGGATATTAATACCTATGGTGAGAATTTAATCTGGAGAAGAGGGCACTGAGAGAAGATGTTCTCACTCTCTAAAACTAGCTGGAAGGAGGTTGGAGTGAGATGGGGATGGTCTCTTCTCCTTAGTAACAAGTGATAGGAAGAGAGGAAATGGCTTAATGTTGCACCAGGGGAGGCTTAGATTAGTTATTAGAAGAAACTTCTTCACTGAAAGGGTTCTCAAACAGTGAAACAGGATTCCCAGGGAAGTGGTTGAATCTCCATCCATGGGCGTGTTTGAAAGAGGCAGAAATGTGGTGCTGAGGGACGTTATTTGGCACCTGTCTTGGTGGAGTTAGATAATGGTTGGGCTTAGTCATCTTAAAGGTCTTTCCCAACCAAAGCAATTAAATTTTACTATAATTCTAACAAAGAAACATAGGAGCTACAAGCCCTGTAGCAAACCACATCAGACACTCAATAGACCCACGTGCAAAGAATCTCAGTTAAAAGAAGGCCACAGTGGGAAATTTGCCCAAGGAGGCAGGTAGCGTTGGATCTGCAATATAATATAGTCCCTTTGTGCATATGAAAGGTGATGTTAACCTTAGTTATGAGTTCATATGGTGTTTTTTCCATTCAGAATCATAGAATAGGGGGGTTTGGAAGGGATCTGTGGAGATCATCTAATCCAACCCCTTCGCCAAAGCAGGATCACCTAGGGCAGGTCACCCAGGAACATATCCATATGGGACCAGAATGCACAGAACTAATTGCTAGAGCAAATTCCATCTCGCTTTTTGCACAACTGGTGACTCTTCTGCCTTATTTTGTGTGCACCACCCAGGCTTCACTCACAACATACCCTAAATATAGCAATAATGATCTACTGTAGTCTCAATGGTGGTATCTGAGTGCTTTGGACACACCAGTAAATTCATCTCTACACCATCACACTGATGAGAGAAAGATGGCGCTTTGTCCATCATGCTTGTCACCCTCCCAGATGACAATATCAAGACTGACTTCTTACACAATGCAGTCTGTAAGAAAACAAAGGTATTTTTCCCAAATCAAGCAGCAGCACTTTTTCTTTATCTCTCTGAAGCTCTGGTATCAGCATTCATGTCCGTGACTTTTGGGGTGTGTTCCCTTAGAAGGAGGTGTTGCAAAGGATAGTGAAGAGGAGCAAAAAAGCTGTTCAGAGTTGTTAGATGCCAGGCAAATGCAGTCAGTGGGAGTGCAGCCATTTCACAGGGACTTTAGGGTTATTGTTGCAGCTAGATGATTTTCCCATGTGAGACGTTTTATATATTAAGCAAAGATGCAAAGTGTTTTCCAGGGTACGCTGTGATTTTTGCTTTTTAAGCTGGAAAGCAGTTTACTGTTTTAAAACCATAGATGTTTAAAAATGGCATCGCTTCCAAAAATCAGCTTTTCATGTTCCCTCTAAATTAGGAGAAGACACAAATTGCCATATTTTTCATAACACAGTGGAATATTGTTAATATTTCTTCTGAAGTTGCCTAAACTGAGAGATCTTTGGAGGCTCCATTTTTGATTCATCAAAGATAGTAGAGAACATGTGGTCATGTGGGATCCTTAGCAAACATACCTCGGTAAAGTGCCTGTTGTCTGTGATCCCCAGCCTGAGGATAGCTCAGAATCATAGAATTGTTTTGGCTTGAAAAGACCTCTAAAATGATCAAGTCCAATCATTTATGTAACACCACCATGAAACCATGTCCCAGAGTGCCATGTCTGCACATTTCTTGAAGAACTCCAGGGATGGTGATTCCACTGCCTTTGTGGGCAGCCTGTTCCAGTGCCTGACAACTTTTTTCATAAAGAAAATTTTCCTAATCTCCAACCTAATCTTCGCCCAGCACAATTTCAGGCCATATCCTCTTGTCCTACCACCTGATACTAATGAGAAGAGAATAATGCCCACCTCACTCTTACCCGTTTTCACGTAGTTGTAGAGATCAATGAGGTCTCCTCTCAGCCTCTTCTCCAGACTAAGCAATCCAGACTCCCTCAGCTGTTCCTTTTAAGACTTAGAGAATAAAAGAGAAGTGACTTTTCTCAGCACGTTACTGCACGACAGCCAGCCTGGGGTCACCAGCTATGGAGGCACTCTCCACCTATGTCCTTTGCAAGGCAACAGGTTGCCATATGTCAATGTAGAAGCAGGAAAGTCTGGGTTCACTCAGATGATGGTGTGGTTTCTGGGCACTCAGAGTGTACACATGGGCCAGCTGATATATGGTAACTTACTCACCTGATGTAATTTGTGGTTTGTGTGCTGGAGCCCTTGTAGTCTACAGTAACGAGGTTTTTAAAAGACAGATGTTTCCTCAGCTCCAAGGTCCCTTGGAAAATACTGTGTTTTTCTGATATCTCTTTTCATAGCAGAGCCAATGCTTCCCAGTGAGTTATTATCTTGGCTCTTCGGATCTCAGATACACTTGACTCTATATATATGTATAGCAGCCACCTTTTTATTTATGAAGGAGTTGGCTGATGTATTTGGGGGAAGAAACAAATTTCTTAGGATTCTGAGCATCAGAATGCTTTTATATGTGCTGGCTTTGCACCTGGCACAAAAAAAATGTGCTATTAAGGGGCAGACAGCTGTTGGCTGTCCTCTCAGCATGATAGGCCTGAGCACTTTAACCTTTGTCATGTGCAGTTTGTTCTCTGGACCATTGTGACATCTGCCATCAGCCTTCAGTTTACTTCTCAAACTCTCTGTTTTAGACAATGTGTCCTTCAAGTTTTGGGTGCCCAAGGCTGGAGCCACCTTCTTTCCCTTCCTCCATGAAGGAGACAGCATAATTCCTTGTGGCATGAGATGCCAAGGTACTGACTTGAATCCTGGCAGCAATACACCCATTGAGCTAATTCACTTGAGGAGATACCTTGTTGACATGTCCAGGTCAGTTTGCTGTTAGCTCATCAGAAATGTTTGGAGACAGTCACATCTATGCATCCATCCCTCATGCAGAGGATAGTCCTTCTGCACACCGCTTACCACCTGGGCAGATGGCAGTGGCACTCTTCATCAGCGAAGAAGAAGATGATAGATTCCCTAAGTCTGGTGGAGAATATGAGGCTCTGAAGGCATCCTCAGTGCAGATGTGCTCCAGAGGCCTTGGACAGGATGTGTGTATGTTTGGTACCACTCTTCTTTCCTGTGTGAATTTGAAGAATTGGAAAGAATTTGTCTTTTCTGTTTTCTAGTGTTTGGGTTTGCCACTGCTGACACCACTTCTGGAGAGAAATCGCACTCTCTAAATCCTTTGCACTGCACTCAAGGTCAGAGAGCACAGAAAGGCTCTTCAACTACGACAGAGACATCCAAATACCTCATCTTCACCCTTCACTTGAAACACATGAAGTTCAAGGGACATCGAAGTTGTCTTAGATGTCCTCTTCAGTATGCACATTCAACATCAGGGAAAAACGTCTGAACATGAGGCACAGTGTCTTTCTTGTAAGGGTGCCAGAGCACTGGAGCAGGCTGCCCAAGGAGGCTGTGGAATCTCCTTCTCTGGAGAGATCCCAAACCCACCTGAAGACTGCAGTCCTGGGCTCTGGGTGACAATGCTTTATCAGGGGAGCTGGACTAGATGATCTCCAACCCCCAGCAGTTTCACAGACTGAAAGACTGAGGCATCTCACTCGATCTATTCACAAACAGCTTGTCTTGCTGAAATACATAGTCACAATGAGATGGTCTTCCTTGACTGATTCAGTAGTAGTTTATTGTCTGCTTTCCAGCTCAACCCTCTTGCTTCTGCAGTACAAAGGAAGAATCAAAGTGCTTACTTAACCCACCGAATGCATCACTTCGGTCGTTTCATTCTAAAACCTGGGTTTGTTTTTGTGGTGGGAGGTTTTTTTCCCAAATTATTTACACCTCTTAATGGAAAACCAGGAACATTACAATAGCATTAGATTAAATTTCCCCAGGTTAATGGACTCAGTGTCAGGAGTGAATAATCACAAGTGCGTTGCCAATGGAGAGACTATAAAGGCACACTCCTTTCACAATGCATTCTGCTCCGTGAATACATTAAAATATTTTTCCTGGTGTAAAAAGAACAGAAACAGCTTTTTGTTGTTGTTGTTTTCCTCTTCTCACTGCCAATGCTCCTGTCATTCACAGCATGATGAGTTCCTTGAATCTGCACCAGTCACTTTTTATCCTTCCTCAAGACCCAGAGGCCACTGAAAAAAATCTTTCACATGGCTAAACTTTGCTGAATATATTTAACCAATAAATTATTTGTCTTCTGAACTAGAAGAACCAATACTCATTTATGTTCTAAAAATGGTTTGTTTTACTTACTTTATGAGTTCAGTCTGCAATAGTAGCAAAGCCAAAGGACATTTAATTAAGTTATATTTGCTTTTTTCATGATCTTTTAGCTTTAGAGTATAAATCATGAATCAATGAGTACTTAATTTCCTTATATAGCATTAAAAGTAATTGCTTCATAAATTCGTTTTAGTAATCCAAATATTTGCACAGAGTGAAGCACACAGAAGTTGTTTCATTGATGAGAGTTCTCACCTCTCTTTCCCCTGTTGGATGGAAACAAGGTTTGCTCATTTAAGGTCCAGTCTTCCATGGTGCAGAAGGCTCTGAATGCTCTTGGTGGTATTGCTATTAAATATTGATATCGTGTAAACTTTTTGGTCATTTGTTTCCTTGGCACTCAAATGGCAGTGAACTTTTCTCTAAACTCCAGTGTGGAAAGAAGAATCATAGAATGCTAGGGGTTGGAAAGGACCTCTAGATACCAACAAGTCCTAGCCACCTGCCAGAGCAGGATTACCTAGGACAGGCCACACAGGAATGCATCCAGGCAGGTTTTGAGAGTCTCCAGAAAAGAAGACTCTATAACCTCTTTGGACAGCCTGTTCCACCCTCAATGTAGAGAAGTTTCTCCTTATGTAGAGGTGGAACTTCCTGTGTTCCAACTTACACTCATTTTTCTTTGTCCTATTACTGGGCAGCACTGAAGAGTCTGGCATATTTGCCTTGGCACCCACCCATATATCATATGTTTATAGGCATTAATAAGATCCTCTCCCAGCCTTCTCTTCTCAAGATTAAACAGCCCCTGTTCTTTTAGCCTTTCTTGTGAGGAGGCCATGATCCTGTGTGGGGCCATCTAACAACCCTTAGCTACTGATATTTCTGCTTGCCTTCCAAAATCCAAGCCCAGATGGAGATGAGCTTAGATCCTTGCCTATTAGATACTGCGTTCTTGGACTTGGGTTTCCACTTAGCAGCACAAAGCAGAGAAATTCTTTGTGCATCACTCACCACAGCAATGTACTATCTGTATAGAGAACCAGCAGCTCGAGAAGTTTTGGCCTCCCAAACATGCTAACGCATGTAGAGTACATACAATGCATGCATATATTCAGTCCTATATACTTATGCTTACCATAAAATCACGGAGTGGTTTGGGTTGGAAGGGATCTTTAAAAGTCATCTAGTTCAACCTTCCTGCAATCAGCAGGGGTATTTTCAACTACATCAGGTTTCTCCAAGTCCCAAACAACCTGATCTGTCATGTTTCCAGGGATGGGGAATTTACCACCTTTCTGGGCAACCTTGGCCAGTGTCTCACCAATCTCAGTGTAAAAAAGTTCTTACTTATATCCAGTCTAAATCTACCTCTTTTAGTTTAAAACCACTTTTTGTCCTGGCAATTTGTTACCAGGCATTACTGGTTTTCCCAAGCAGAGTTGTGGACAATTGTCGTGGTAGGCCTGATGGGCCAGAAATAGGTTTATCCATGCCCTGGCTTGCCCAGGCATGTTTTTCTCCTCTGGTAAACAAAGTACACAGGCTTAGCTTGTGCCTGCCTTGTGCAAGGCCTATGCTTTTCCCACATTTGGGTAAAGCAAGCCTATGGTTTCACATAATATGGTCAAGCTTGGATAACTGCCGTTCTGATTGGCTATTCTGTGTCCAAAGGCCCATTAGTCTCAGCTACATTGTTAAAAAGAGTTGAGCAGGTAAGGCAGCGTGCTCTGCCGTGCTCTGCTGTTGTATTCGTACTTGCTCCTTGCCTGCTGCTATTGCTTGCTGCCTCAGTGCATCCTGTTTGCCTGGAAACTCCACTGTCTTGAGTCTGCCAGGAACAGGCTCTAAATGTCTCCATGCAATCGGCCTGCATAGCCAGTGTGACATTGTGCCGAGACACATTGTGCACATCGCGAGACATTCTGCCTACACCTGGAAGTCTTCTGCCAAGATGGGAAGTCCTGGAGATACACAGATCATCCAGAGGACCAGGTCAGAGATTGTCTGCCACCTTTCCCCCAGCCTGTGAAACCTGGGAAGAATCAGAAGCCTCAGCGAGGAGACAGTAACAGAATTCCCTGAAAGCATTTGAGTACTGTCTTAAGCTGTAGCTAGCCCCGTGACTCGGGACATAATATTTTGTGAGTAAATATTTAAAGCCTCTTTGTGATTCACCATTGCCTTCTGCCATAAGCAGAAAGGAGCTCCTTGAGTCCATCTAGTCTGCAAGCGATATAGAATCATAGAATCATAGAATGGTTTAGGTTGGAAGGGACCTCAAGGATCATCCAGCTCCAACCCCCCGCCATAGGCAGGGACACCTCCCACTAGAGCAGGCTGCTCAAGGCCTCATCCAGCCTGGCTTTAAACACCTCCAGGGAGGAAGCATCCACAACCTCCCTGGGCAACCTGTGCCAGTGTCTTACCACCCTCACTGTAAAGAACTTCCTCCTAACATCCAGTCTAAATCTCCCCTCTTCCAGCTTAAACCCATTCCCCCTCGTCCTGACATTACTAGACCTTGTCAATAGTCCCTCCCCAGCCTTCCTGTAGGCTCCCTTCAGATACTGGAAAGCCACTCTAAGGTCTCCTCGAAGCCTTCTCTTCTCCAGGCTGCAGAGCCCCAACTCTCTCAGCCTGTCCTCATAGCAGAGCTGCTGCAGCCCTCTGATCATCTTCGTGGCTCTCCTCTGGACCCGCTCCAGCAGTTCCATGTCCTTCTTGTGTTGGGGGCTCCAGAACTGCACACAGTACTCCAGGTGGGGTCTGAGGAGAGCAGAGTAAAGGGGGAGAATCCCCTCCCTTGCCCTGCTGGCCACACTGCTCTTGATGCAGCCCAGCACAGGGTTGCTGTCTGGGCTGCATGTGCACACTGCCGGCTCATGTTGAGCTTTTCGTCGACCCAGACCCCCAGGTCCTTCTCCTCAGGGCTGCTCTCAGCCATTCACCACCCAGCCTGTATCTGTGCCTGGGATTGCACCGACCCAGGTGCAGGACCTTACACTTGGCCTTGTTAAACGTCATGAGGTTGGCCTGGGCCCACCTCTCCAGCCTGTCCAGGTCCCTCTGGATGGCATCCCTGCCCTCCAGCAAGTCAGCTGCGCCACACAGCTTGGTGTCATCTGCAAACTTGCTGAGGGTGCACTCAATTCCTCTGTCCATATCACTGACAAAGATGACCCCTGAGGAACACCACAAGCGGTATTTGACTGCCGGAACCTTCTCATCCAGTTCAATTAATGTTTCTATTTTTACAAGTTACCTTTGCCTAATGTTTCCATGACCATGTGAAGAACTGATTATTATTCAAATTAGTGGTTGGGGCTGGCAAGAGTTCTGAATATCAACATCAATAAACAATATTAATTTTGGATAAAATATCATCTTGCATTAATTAATTGCCCCTTCATCACAGCAGTGTGCTGAAAGTCATGGTCTTTTAAAAAGCAAAATGTTACAGTGGTGCAGCGGTCCAAGCCATACACAGCTCCATGAGAGCCCTTTTTCATTAAAGGCTTCATATGAATTGGAAAGCTTTTGATTTTTTTTTTTTTTTTTTTCACTGAAAAGAAAAGGAAAAAATCTCCAGAAGCCACTGGATGGAATAGAGTTGGTGTTGTTGGCTCTTCCATGCTCCTAAAAGACTTGACTGATGCCTTCATAACCTCTCAAATGAGTTTCAGTGGGCATTGCACTGCCTCTTGGCTGCAAAGGTGGAAGATTGTGAACCGATACTGTGCAGAACCATGATGGAATAGAGCTTGTGGAAAGCAGCTGAGCTCCAGAATCATCTGCTTTATGATTCTCCCAGGAACAAGAAGAGGAAGAACATCTTGAAGAGTGGCTGCAGAGCATGAAGCACGCCTGAGGTCTGGCCAGTAGGATCCAAAGCCCACACTTCAACATTTCCTATAGAGTTCACATCCTGCAAATCTGTGATTTTTAATAGGGTATGTCCAACAAACACAGTCTACTCTATCTGGAACTCCAAGAGTTCCTGCAGGTGCCTTTGTGCAACCATAAATTGGGAAAGATCCCCAGAGGAGTAAGCAGCAATTCAGGCAAAGCAAAGAGGCAGGGAGAAGGAGGAGTTAAAGGAGGAGCTGCCATGGTCCTAATTCCCTTGTGCCTGAAAAAGGTTTTGAGAAGGAAGTGGTTTATCTCTTTAATGGAGATGTGGGTGGCAGGGAGGGGTCAGAAAAGGAGCCCTGGGGTTAGAAACAACTGTTACATTGGAAGAGGATCTCCACTGGAGTGCAATGGAATAATCAAGATTCATTTATAAAATATTGCTATTAAATAAACATTACAGAAACTTTCAAATATCAAGCATATTTATAGCTCTAGGCGTGAAAACCCACATTAGTATGTTGAATTATATGAGTTCACTGCTGCCTGCTAGCTGACAGCACATCAAATTATTTGCAAATATTTTCTGGAACAGTAACCTTGAAGGATGCCAGCACCATTCAGCATAACCTTATCACGAGATGGAAACCAAGTGATGAGATGAGGACTGAGAATGCAGAGTTTTTAGCAGCAAACGACCTCTGACTCGCTGCCTGAGAAACCAGAGTTCACGTGGTACCTCCCTCGGCAGAGAAAGCTGCTTTTTGGTGGCTGTGACATTCACACTGATTCGGTGCAGGGGTTTTAGAAGATGGTGTGAGCGATGTCTAGAAGAGAAACTGCTCCAGGCAGGAATCTGGGAGTACATTGGTCACATGTAAGTGGGTTTATCTCCTCCAGCCTGCAACACCAAGCTTCTGCAGAAATTATGTAATCATTTTAACAAAGTGTTCTATAATTGACATGGAAAAGGCAAAGTAAAATCAAAACTAATTTCTCCACAAGCAGGAAGGTTCATTCATTTTAACTGCAATCTGCAAGAGGGAAGAGGGAAAAGAAAAAAATATCCCAAAATGCAGGCATTTTATGGAAATCGTGGCCTCATAGAAATTATAAGCTTTCTGCTATTTAAATGAATAATGTTCCCTAACACAGACTATTTTCTCATTTAAAAGTCTGTTGGGGTATAATTTCATCCTTTTACTGTCTGCTGTGTTTTAACTTACTGCAGTCTGACTAAATAGTATATTTTCTATCCATCAGAAGTTGTTGCTGTAGTTTGTGCAACAAGCATTTATTGCTCAATTAAAAGGCTCTGACTTTGAAACGTAACATTCTGTGTGGAGGTATTAGAGGGGCCCTTGTCACATGCAAAGCAGGTGGCATTAAAATGCGTGTTTTGTTCTCTCGTGATGGCTAACGGCGATGACGCCTGCTTGGGCACGCAAGGAGTGGAGGATGCAGGAGTCCAAGTCATTACATATTACCTCTGGACAAGAAGCAAAATGGCCAAGTGCCAGAACAACTGTCCTCCCCACAAGCAGAGGACAGTGAGGACAGGCAGGATGACTGACCAGGTCTAACCCACATGGAGCAGAAAAGCCAATACCAGTGCTTGCGGATTTGGCACCCTGCACGTGTTGGAGGGCTCCCTTGGGTGCAGAGTGCTCACTGACAAGAGGAAATGGCTTCAAGTTGAACCAAGGAAGGTTTAGATTGGACATTAAAAAAATTTTGTTCCCTGAAAGGGTTCTTAAACACTAGAACAGGCTGCCCAAAGAGGCGGTTGAATCCCCATCCCTGGAGGTATTTCCAAAAGGCAGAAATGTGGTGATGAGGGACAAGGTTTAGCCTTGGTAAAGCTAGATAATGGTTGGACTCAATGAGCTTAAAGACCTTTACCAACCCAAACAATTCAATGATTAATGCCAGAAAATTCAGTCCAACATAGGCAGCCAAGTGCCTTATAACCAAAGTCAAAGATCTGCATATCCCACATTCCCCCAGATCTTAACTCATGGCTCCCAAACCTGGTCTAAAAATAATGAAATGTGAGTAAATATATGCACTGGGGTTTCCTCACCTTCTGGTTTCCAAGCCATTTAGTGTGCACCCGGGTCACATCTCCATGTTTTTATCTGCACTGTGATGACTGGGCACATTATTGTGCTTGGCAAAAACAAACACTGAGGTTCTCACGTAGTTGCTTGGCTGGGAGCTGGGGCTTTTAAAGAGCTCACAGTGAAATGATGAGCACAAACAACTTGCAGTGTAAATTACCTTTATCTTTTGAGGGCTTCTTCATTAAGCAGAAGGACACAGTGGTGGAAGGTACTTAATGACAACAAAAAATGTCTTGCCTCAAAGATGTAGTTAACATTGAGAAATAAGTTGAATGCTCTAAGGAGAAATAAAAGAGCCCACCTGTTTTATCTCTCTTGGTCTGTCATGTGGATGCCAGTGCCAGTGCATGCTCTCTCCATTCCAGTATTTCCAGTGGTGAGGCCAAGTGGTTTATAAATCTTTTGGTCAATTGTAATTATGCACTTTCAAGCTGCAATTGAAGTCATCAAAGCCAAAGCTGAAATACCTTCTCTGTCCTTCCCAGGACTGTTAAGCAATGGATTGTCTTCTCCCATGGCAAATTCGTTTATCACATTGTAGAAGACAAGTCGAATTTATTCATGTGTCCTAGCTTTGTGCTGCAGGTTGCAGGTAGCCAACCTGGTTAACAAGGTAGTTCTTCCAGGGCTCAACAAACTTCTGCAGACAAAGTTCTGGAACTTCCAGAGCTTCTTGCCTCTCTCACATGCCATCACAGGAGATCTCTGTGTGCTGACTGGACACAGTGGGTGACTTAGTTTGTTAGCTTAGTTTTTTTCTAATTGTTTACATTTTGGCTTGATGCAGCAGTCTTAATGCTCCTCTGGCCATGTGTCCATCTTGCTAAAGCCCTTTCTGTGACTGAACATGCACTGCAGAGCTCCTGAGATGTGTGAGAGGCGGGCAGGAACTTGTTTTTTAGTTGCCACAATGTGTTGCTTAATGGCATTTACTTAGTTTCAGCTCGAAATCTTGTTCTGCTCTCACTTATTACATTACTCCTAGCAGTTTGTTTCACCTCTTATTTTGCTAATGTGAAGTCTGAATAAATTCTCTTAAGAAACAGCCCAGGTCTGGGATAAAGAGCAGCCATAGGAGGCCACAGCCAAGTACTTTCAATCCTTGCCTTTTCTCTTTTCTGTTGTTTGTACTTAAGCATACATTTTAGACTTCACAGGCCAAATCCATCCTATTAAAATGAAGTTACTTCAGAGGCATGCTTGGCTCTGTTGCTTTAAAAAAACCCAACCAACAGATAATCCCAAACAGCAGGATAATTTTATGACCACTAATTACATTTGTTGCTATGCAAGCTAAGATAATGATAAGAGTAATCGTATCTCATGCTTCAGGGCATACGCTCATCACCTGTGGATGTCAGGAAGGAATTTTTCTGCTCATGGACAGAACTGTTCAATTAACTAGATAGATTGTGGTGGGTTTGTTTTCTTTCTGTTTTCTTCCTCTGAAGCATCATCTTTTAGCTACAGCCAGAATAGGCACACCAGATTAGATTAACAATCAGGTTGATCCAATATGGGTATTCCTAAATCCCCATACTGGAAAGTCAAATCAGCTGAGGAAAACCAATATGTCATCTTTTGCAATTTGGAAACAGGTTGGTTTTTGTAAGCCTGTAATCAACACCGAGAAGGCAGCAATGCTGAGCTTTGAGCTACCGTGTTGCATACAAACTAGAGCTGGGAGTGTCCCAGTTTAAACAGACTTGGAGCGTTGCTCTTCTCTTTGGACTCCACAAGTAGCATCTGCATCCAAGCACCACTGGGTCCTCCGGATTATGTTTGTGGCTACCCGTCAGGTTGCATTAGAATAGCCAGCCTCAGCCAGAAAAGCAATTGAAAGGCATTGGAAATCTGCCTCACTGCCCACAGCCAGGGAATAAGCTCTGATAATCCTAATAGAGAAGATCAAAAATTGCCAAGAAAATAGAAGAGATTGTTTGTATTTTGCTCAATGCTCCCTAACTATCTTTCTGCTTCTCACAAGACTTAATCAACAGCTAATAAACCCCAGGTTCTCGCAGTACAAGAGAGTATTGTCTTCTAGTACTTGCGCTGGGACTGGGATTTATCTGTTATTGACTTCATCCCTTTCCTATCCTTCCCTTTTGTCTAGTTCCCATTCCCTTTTTGCTTTATTTTTATCTCCAGTAAAGCAGGTCTGCCATTTAATTAGCAGATTGGCCTCTACCTGAAGCCAGATGAAATGTAATCTCCTGTCGACCTGCATGCAAGGTGGAAATTCCATCTCTCAAAGATTTCAACATTTGTCGTTGTTCATTTCTGGACAAAATCAGAAATCTTCCAGGTTTATTTCTGCCAGAAAATTCTGACAACAAAATGCTTTGGATTTGTTAAAACTTGTTGGGTCTTTATATTAATAAAGCAGCCAAAAGGAAGCCATTTTGCAGCAATACAGAAGCAATTCCTCATTGAATCCACTGGCCTGGGGTAGTGCAAAATACAGAATCCTAGAATTGTTTAGGTTGGGAAAGTCCCTTAAGACCATCGAGTCCAACTGCTACCCCAACACTGCCAAGTCTGCCACTAAAGCATGTCCCTCAGCACTACGTCTACACATCTTTCAAAGCCCTCCTCCAGAGATGGTGACTCCACCACTTCCCTAGTGTACTGGTTTTGACTGGGACAGAGATCATTTTCTTCACAGTCACTGATGTGGGGCTGTGTTTTGGAATTGTGCCAGATGAAGTGTTGATAACTCGGGGATGTTTTAGTTACCACTGAGCAGTGCTCACACAGAGTCAAAGCCTCTTCTGCTCCTCACCCCACCCTATCAGCAAGCACAAGGAGCTGGGATAGGAAACAGCCGGGACAACTGACTCTGACTGACCAAAGGGATATTCCAGACCATACAAAGTCATGCTTAGCATATAAAGCTGGAGGAAGAAGAAGGAAGTGGGGACATGCTGAGAGTGGTGACAGCTCTTCCCAAGTCACTGTTAGATGTGATAGAATAGAATCAATCAGGTTGGAAGAGACCTCCAAGATCATCCAGTCCAACCTATCACCCAGCCCTATCCAGTCAACTAAACCATGGCACTAAGTGCCTCATCCAGTCTTTTCCTGAACACCCCCAGGGATGGTGTCTCCACCACCTCCCTGGGCAGCCCATTCCAAGGGCAAATCACTCTCTCTGTGAAGAACTTCCTCCTAACATCCAGCCTATACTTCCCTCGGCACAACTTGAGCCCTGCCCTCCTAGAGATGGCTGAACTACTTGCTGATGGGATGTGGTGAATTAATTCCTTGCTTTGTTCTGCTTGTGTATGCAGCATTTGCTTTACTTCTGATGGTAGATGAGAAGATGAACAGCACAAAACTGAAGGCAGATCTGCCCTTTGCTGTTAGGCCAGTGTATTGTGTAGAACCCATCCTGAGCCAAGTGGCTGAGAGGAGCAAGGCAATGCTGCAATGGCTCAGGAGCAGCTGCCTTCCCCCCTCTGGCAGCAACAAGGGTGAATCATGAGGTAAAGTGTCTATACACCCACATTATTAACTGTTCCTAAAACTATACAGCCCTGTTAAAACATCCAACGACAATTATTTCACTCTCTTGACTTGTACAGTAAAAATTAGGTGGGAGAAGATGTCAAACACTTCTCTGGCAGTCAGCTCCACAAATCCACATCTAACAGGTTGCCTGAGCTCCCGTGATGCTCAATATCACTCAGCGTGGAACCACTACCACTCCAATAAGCCCTCTTGAGTCATTTTGAGAAGAAAGGCGTCATATCATAATCCAATAGCACAGGTCAGTGTGAGCAGTAACAGCTTATTTTCATTGCCCAGCCTGCACTGCACAAACACCTATCTGTCAGCATTTGACTGGTTTAGTTCCAGGCAAAATGACTTGCTTGCTGTCCAATCTGGCGTGCTGGCAGTGCAGGAATGCAAACAGCCAGCCCTTTGTGTTCACCTGCAGCTTTATTCCCTTCATCAATAGTTGCTAAAAAGACAAGTGAGATATTTCAGATGTTGATTCTGGAATTCTATCACAGTAGTGCTTTTGTCTCATCAAAATTGCTAAATGATTTCTGTAACTTGAAACAGCATAAAAATTACAGTCTTGAAAATTACACATCTGCCTCATCCTAACACAAGGAATTCCAAAAGGTACTTATGAGACAAGTCAGACTTGCCATGTTTCTTGAAAGTTGACCAAAAATGGTTGACTGACCTATTCTGATTGACAGAATCCCAGCATGGTGGGGATTGAAATGGACCACTGGAGATCATCTAATCCAATCTTCCTGATAAAGCAGGGTCACCCAGAGCAGGTGGCACAGATTCGTGTCCAGGTAGGTTTGGAATCTCTTCAGAGAAGGAGACTCTACAACCTCTCTGGGCAGCCTGCTACAGGGCTCCAGCACCCTCACAATGAAGGTGGTTTTTCTCATACTCAGATGGAGCCTCCTGTGTTGAGTTTGTGCCCATTGCCCCATGTCCTGTCACTGGACATCACTGAAAACAATCTGTCCCCATTCTCTTGCCCCCTACCCTTCAGACACTGCACCTTGCCTGGTTAAACAGCCCCGGGTCTGTCAGCCTTTCCTCTTCACAGAGATGCTCCAGGCCCCTCAGCATCTTTGTAGCATTATCTGGTCTCTCTCCAGTAGCTCCCTATCTTTCTTGAACTGCAAAGCCTGAACTGGACATGATTCTCCAGATATGCCCTCACTAGTGCAGTATAGAAGGGAATGAGAACTTGCTTTGGACCTGCTGGCCACACTCTTCTTAATGCCCCCCAGGATAACATTTACCTTCTTGGCCACTAAAGCATATAGCTGTCTCATGGTGAGTTTTTTGCCCACCAGCAAAAAGCCCACACAGGGCCTTCTCTGCAGAGTTGCTTTCCAGCAGGTCAACCCCTCACCTGTACTGGACAAGAAGTGCATGGCATTGTGCAGGCTGGCCCCAAGAAGCAAGTTATCTGTTTCTTTGGGTTTTTCTCAAAGCTCAAAACCACCAGAGATATCCACAGTTCCCTTTACCTTTTTCAAGTGTTTAGATACGAAGCTTGGTGTCTGGCTTAGTCCTAGTTGCAAGAAGAGAGTAGGGAGTCAGTTGTGGCATGCAGATAAAGATAAATTATTAGAAGGACAATTAAGAGAGTAGAGTAAATACAGACCTGGAAGAGAGGTGACACACGAAAAATTGAGTTACTTTTGCAACGAGAGACAAATCAGAAAGCTGAAGTTTGCAAGTTTGTCAGAATCACAGAAGAAGTCAACTTCAACAGGAGAATTTAAGCCAGATTTCAGAAGAGGGAGGGAGAGACATTAAAAGGAAAGGAAAGAGGGCTTTAGCTTCAAAGGATGAGGGAAAAGGATGAATTTTGCACCAAAAAAAAAAAAAAACACCAAAAAAACCCACAAAAAAAAACCAAAATCCAAACAAAAATAAACACAAAGAAATAACCAAGCGGAAGAGCTAAGTGCAGGAGGAGCAGAAAAGGCAGGGCGAAGGCAACACTGAATGTTGTTACAAGTCTATGAAGTTATCAGCTCTGACAGAGAAAGCATTAGGAGGAAGGGAAACAGCTTTGTTCCAAAGAACCCAAATCTGAGATAACAGCAAGACATTTAGGAGGACAAGAGAATTGAGGGAGGAAACTGGAGATGACAGGAACAAACTGAACAACACAAAAAGAGGCCCTAGGCTCGTTAGCTTTAAAATCATGATTTCTTGGGCGTGTTCACATTGAAGAAGTCAGTGCATCCTAATTTATTTTACTCTTGGTGACCAAGAGCAAAAACAGAAAGATAGATAAGGCTTAAAACTAAAAGGAAATTATAGGATAACAAGAGGACAAAAGGAAACAGAGTGGAGTTGTGCCAGGGGAGGTGTAGGTTGGACGTTAGGAAAAAAATCTTTCCCAAAAGGGTTTTGAAGACCTGAAACAAGCTGCCCAAGGAACTGGTGGAGTCACCATTCCTGGAGAAGTTTCAAAGCCATGTAAATGTGGTACTGAGTGACATGGTTTAGTGGCACTTTGACAGTGTTGGGTTAACAGTTGGATCTTAGAGGTTTCTTTGAACCAAAATTATTCTGTGATTCTATGATTCTTAGTTTCCTTTTCAGACCCTAAGAAGCCAGCAAAAAGTCAGAACACCACTGGATTGTGCAAGCAAAGTAAAACCCAAACTGCTTGCATGTGGCAACAAACAGATCTTCCCAGCAGCTGGAATATTAGCTCTCTTTGTACACGGAAAGTGACAGTGCCCAGACTGAAATCCGACTGCAGAGACTGATGTGCTAAATGGCAATTGTTCAGCACTGGGTTCCTGCACGCACCCACAGCTATTAGATTCTGATGTTGAATGTTCACAAGCCATTAGATACATGTATATTTATGGTTTGATAATCAGCTGTCATTAACAGATGAGTAAACAACATAATGTTCATATTTAGGAGGAATATGCAAACTAAAGAGAAACTGCCAACTCCTAAGAACATTTATTTTCTCTACACTTAATGGGGAGAAAGGAGGAGGAAATACTCTGTCTGTAAATTAGAGATGGGATATTGGCAATGCCTCCACTACTCTACATCTGTAATTATCTCATCTCCCTGCGTGGGACTGTACTCATGCACCCCTGCAGCTACTCACATTCGGGGGAGGTAAGGATATATCCATTGGTGTACATTGGCTAAGCTAAGTATTTTTTACTATCTCTGAACTCAGAAGAGCAGAGAAATCATGGTCCTCTCAACCAGTGTGCTGAGCTCATGAAGCCTTATGCCCTATTCCCTTCTTGTCAATCAAACATTTCAAATTCAGAAGGTGAAAACTCCTCCCTATGGGAAATGCCAGTTTAAGTAGAGCTGCTTGACTTGCTGTTTTCATGCAGTTTTGCAGACCTCATCTCACAGATTTGCTGTTATCTGTCAGCTGCCAGCAGAGAATCAGAGAATCATAGAATGGCAGGGGTTGGAAGAGACCTCTGGAGATCCAACAGCCATGCCAAACCAGGATCACCTAGAGCTAGTCACACAGAAATGCATCCACGGAATCACAGAATAGTTCCTCACAGAATGGTGAACACATCCAGGTGTGTTTTGAAAGTCTCAAGACAAGGAGACTCGACCACCTCTGTGGACAGCCTATTCCAGTGCTCTGTCACCCTCACAGTGAAGAAGATTTTCCTCATCTCTAGGTGGAAGTTCCTGGGTTACAGTTTATGTCTCTTGCCCCTTGTCCTATCACTCAGCACCACTGAATAGAGACTATGAAAACCAAATCAAAACAACCAATCAAAGGAAATGTGTTCTCGCCCCTCCACAAATGTTCCTGAGATGAATATGGTCCAGCGCAATTGTCATTCCCTAGTAACATCTTTAATAATTCCTGATGGTGCACTGCATCCAAAGACACTTTGTGAAGGTATCCTTATCCTGTTCTCATGGATGAAGGAAACTGAGGCACAAAGCAAAGGTAGGATTTACTCTGGGACGAGGCAGAAAGGAATAGAGAATTATAAGTAAAGGTCAGGTCTGGAGAGAATGAATCTACGATGCTAAGATACGTCACTGGATGTGACTGGGAGAGCTGGAAGAAATAAAAAGACATCCAGCTAGGAATGGAACTGGGAACAGAGTCCAGTCATCTGACTGTCATCTCCCCACTCTCCTACCAGTTAGGCCATGTGCTTGCAAAATGGTTGGCGTATTTATAATCCATATGGGTATTTGACAAATAGCAGATTAACAACAGTAGTTTCCTGGACAATGTAAGCAACTTTCTCCTTCAGCTGATTCTTCCCTCGCCTTATAAAATTAGAACATTTTGCAATCCATTTGGTGGATGAAAGCAGATCATGTACAGATGCAGCAATTTGGCATGTTATCACACTAGTGTTTGCGGCGTGGGATAGCAGAGCCTCTCCAGATGCTAAGTATCAGTCCCTCCAGTAGAACCAAATTCACTAAGCTGGTGCTTCCTCCTGCCCGTAGCCAGGCTTATTGGGGAGGATTATCTCGTTGTCCAGGGGTAATTTTCTCAGATAAATGGGTCAAAGCCTGTGCTGGCTCCTCTCCTGCAGCCCTGCTGAGTTCAATGGCTTTGCTCAGAGCACAGGCTGGTTCCTCATTTCCATCGAGATCCTTGGGCCGTGGTTGAGTAACTCGAAGTGGCAGGTGAAGCCGAAGGTTTTGGCTTTGGTTTTTGTAAAGAAGAGAGGAGTGCAGCAGAACAACATATGGTACACTGCTCAGCTCAGAATGATTTAGTAGGAAACTATTGCTTCATTTCTGTCTCTCTGCAACCATGTACACTAATGTAGTGGTGTAACTATTAATCTAATAAACTGCTAATATTTATTATTAATTGAACCATTTAATCTAACAGTGGATTAGAGGAAGGCAAATGTAGGACTTAATGACTCTGCTGATTGGTATAAATTTTAACAGTGAGCACAAGCTGGTTGGTAGAAATTGTGTTCCTGCTGCTGCTAAGTATCCTGTGACTGGAAGAAACAGTGCTCAAGCAGAACTTGCACTGGCTGTCAAGAGGGATTTTGTTGTTGCTTTAGTTGACACTGTAGGACTTAACTCCTAAAGACGAGGTCTCTGTTTATCACCAGTGGTTTATTATACTAGCAGCAAAGAAAGTAGTTATTAGTGAAGCCTGCTTAACATTAGAGGTCATCTTACATCCCAAATAAACCCCTGAATGGATTGGTACAGTGCGCTGTGATAAACTGAAGTGCTGTATAACAAACTAATTATCTCACACTTCTAACCAAATCCCCTGTGTTGTCTGCAAATCCATCCTTGCCAGGGCTATCTCGAGCCCACCCACTGTTGCAAATAGCTCCAAATTCTTGGGTTTCTATAACTAGAAGCATGCATGCACCCACATTTTATGGCAGACAAATATCTGCTTAGTGTGAAATCTTGTTTTCCAGACACTGATGCATGGGAGTTCAGGAATATTTCCGTCTGGACTGGAAAGATGCTTCAATTCTGCTTACCTTTCAAGCCTTTGTAGTCAAAAGCAAAGTCTGGATCCTGTGGGGAAATTGATGGAAAAGCCCAAACTTTCTAATGGGATGTATCTTGCTCTAAGCTCTTGGAAGACCTGAGATCTTAGGCTTTATCATTGTGACATTATGGGCTATAGATAAGCTATTTTTAGAGATTTCTTTAAAATTTGATCAGTTATAATTTTCCCTTTATGGTTATAATTTCCCTTTTCACATGAGCTCTATAGCTAATACAATAACTCTTGGAAACATGGCAGCACCCTTTCTAAGTGGGGGGTGTGAAAAATACTCCTAATTAAAAATATCCCTTCAAACGTTTGCAGATTAATTTTGGGGGTAGTTTTGGTTATCCATAGGACATATGGTGATGTTATGTAGCTCACAGCCATTTGATCTTGCATAAGATACTGCAGCAGTTCCAAATTTCGTGCTGAGAAAATGTTGATGCCACCTCCCAGGTCTGACGAAAATCAAAGGCATGTTGTTATTCTTGGCTATCCTACCTCAGGCTTCCATGAGGCTTGATGTTAGCAGCAAGAATCTGGTTCAGTTTGTATCTTTTAGTGCCAGCAGAGACCAAAGCATGGAGGTCATCTGCCATTTTGTGTGTTTCCTCCCATGATTTGCTCTCCATTTTCTATAGCTGAAGGGAGCACATGCTGTCATAAAGCCATAGAATCTTTTTGGTTGGAAAAGACCTATAGTATCATTGAGTCCAACTATTAACTTACGCTTCTGCTACAAAAGCAAGGTGTTAGAGAAATGAGAAACCTATCTTCCCTGTTTGGGGAATCTATCTTATGTATTTCCCACCTACTTCTAGAAAATGATCTGGGACACAAGCCACCTTTTGGAGTTTGAGAGAACACATAAATGGAAGGAACAAAAACTTGAGGGATGAACTAGAGGGAAAAAAAATAATTAGTGGAAAGGTTAAAGCTGAGTGGAAAGAAAGGAGGATAATGTCTCCAACCAAGAGATGACCTCATGCCTTGTTTACCTGCTTGAGATACAAATGTCTCAGGAATTTGGGCAATTTATGAAGTTGCCTTGGTTAGGAGCTCTTCTGGTCTCACTGCAGTATGGACAAGTCACCCTACTGACACAACTCCATTGCCTCAGATTTCCCACCATTATCCCACACCTTCTGCCCTTCACTGTCCCAGATAAGCTGAATCTGGAAGAAAACACAGCTAAGAAAGCCCAGCAGAGAAAGTGAAGGGAAAATCCTTCAGCAGAAGGACTAGCACACTAGAAACGTGATGCAGAGAGAAACTACAGCAGAGGAAATCCTGATAGAAACAAAACATAACAAACCAAAACAAACTATCAGGATTTGAATATGGAAATCTGCAAAAAAGAAAGACTCAGCAAAGTGTCCTTAGTAGTAGCTGTCAATTGTTTTTCCTGAGTGATCTCCAGGAAAAGACCAGGAAGTGCAGAGCATTAGTGAAGGTGTTGGTGTTTAGCCAGAACAAATGCTTAAAGCTGAACTGCCAGCTGCTTGGGCACCAGACCTAGGCTCTCTCTCACCTGACCTAGGCTCTCTCTCACCTGCACTGTACTTCTGAAAGTTAATAATAAGTATGAATCAATGCTTGCCAAAATCATTGCAGAGGACCTAGACAGAGGGAAGAAATATTTCACGTTGAGAGTGAGAAGACACAGACCCAGGTTACCAGGGGGGAGGTAGATGCCCCATCCCTGAAAACATTCCAGGTCAGATTGGATGGGGCTGTGAGAAACCTGATTCAGGTGAAGATGTCCGTGGTGACTGCAGGGGTGTTGGACTAGATGAACTTTTAAGGTCCCTTCCACCCCAACCATTTTGTGATGCTATGATCTCTCTTAGCTAGGGCTGAGTCAAGCCACAATGACCCATTCCCTGTTGCAGAGGGAAGTAGCTCTGCAGGCAAAGTCTCTCACCTGGGAAAATCTAAACTACAAGCCAGATTTAGGAACTGATGGTGAGGGAACCCACAACTTTGGATGGCCTGAGCACTTGTTCCTAGCAACTCTGCTAAGCACAAAAGTAAATTATCAGGTATGCAGTTCAGAGCCTACCTCTCCTTCAAGCGTGGAAGTTGCCAAAGGTCTCCTGATTCCTCTGGAAGCATGCTGGTTTACACCATAGCTCTTTCTCATTCACTTTTCTTCTGTCTCTTAGCACTGGCTGGTATTTCACAGGTGTTTGCTTGCTCCTGATGCCAGGTTGTTTCAGCTTTCAGTTATTATTCTGCCCAATAAGTGAACGGGTCCATAAAAATTTACTTTTTTGTTTACATCCACTCAGCAATTCTTAAAAAGAGAAGTAGGGAGAAACCATAAGCAAAGACTCAATGCTTGCATTCAATAGTTAAGCAGAAAAGTCATCCTTCAACAATATTTTTATCTCCCTTTTAATGAGAGGCCAGGAATACCACTGCTGGGTTTTTAAGGCCCATAAGGTGTTAGTACTCTTGTTATCGCTGATGTTCATGGTCTCTCGCACACCATTTATGCTGGACATTATTTTTGACAATGCAGTATGGCAAATGCCTGCACTGGGATTCCTTGGACTGAATAAAAAGATTTATGGTGGAAATTCTACAAGTAATATCTTGTTATAATACATTTTTGTGCTAACTGCAAGTGACAAGTGATTGCTCAAACTTATTCCTGCAGCTACCAGGTTTTCTTCTTTAATCCTATATTAGTTCTACAGGGGAGGGGAAAGGAAATACGAGGAGAGCTCTCTTTTCATTTATTTTATCTTGCCTCTATAGGAATATTTTCATGGTAAATTCAATATACTTAGTCCAAAATGTAAATGGAATGTTCAATATATTTTTAACTCAAGCACTGTTTAAACATTCAAATCCTCTTTTGCAAATGCCATTGTGATAGTGGTACAAGACTCTGCAAGGACTTAATAACTTACTGAGACGAAAAGAGGCCAGTTTTGTAGTTAAGATTTTCGTTTGGAGGCTTCACTTCCTTGCTCTGTTGGAGGAGTCTGTTGGATGATTTTCATTTGGAGGCTTCTCGTTTGGAGGCTTCACTTCCTTGCTCTGTTGGAAGATTTTCGTTTGGAGGTTTCACTTCCTTACTCTGTTGGAGGATTTTTGTTTAGAGGCTTCAATTCCTTGCTCTGTTGGAGGCGTCTAACAGGACTGGGGCTAAATTGATAATCTCTGAGTGTGCTGTTTCCCAGTCTGTGAACTGGACATGGTGTGTAGTGGGTGCTCTGCAGCCTATGGTGCAGGGAAAGAAAGGGGGATGTTAAAAACAAAACAAAACCACAAAACCAGGTAGAAGCACTGCAGGTGAGCAGTGGTGTGACTCATGGAGGGGATGGTGCTATCAGAAAATAACTCAAATTCTTTTTTGTTTGCAATGTTACCATATTTTGGGGTCACGAACATAAGAGATTGGGAGTTTATTTGTGTCTTAGTTCCACAGTTACCTGCATGAAGTTGTGAGGCACCATTTGGGTTGTGAATTAAATTATCTTTAAATGAAAGGGGAATCATAGAATGGTAGAGTGGTTTGGAATGAACGGGATTTTAAAATCATCTAGGTTCAACACCCTTGCCATGGGCAGGGACACTTCCTACTAGACCAGGTTGCTCAAGGCCTCATCTAGCCTGCCTTTGGACACTTCCAGGCTTGGAGCCTCCATAACTTCTCTAGGCAAAGTGTTTCAGTGTTTCACCACCCTCCTGGGGAAGAATTAGCTCCTAACATCTAGTATAAATCAAGCTTCTACCAGTTTGAATTACTCTTCATCCTGTCATACCACAATGATCTGGTAACATGTCCCTGCAGATTGTGTTATATTTTTATTTGCAGTACAGAGCAGAAAAGGTACTTGCACACAACAGCAGACCTTCTCACTCTCTGCAAATACCTGAAAGGAGGCTGGAGACAGGTGGGTTTTTTTTCTCTTCTCCTTATTAATAAGTGATAGAATGAGAGGCAATGCCCTTAAGTTACACCACAGGAGGTTTATGTTGGATATTAGAAGAAAATTCTGCACTGAAAGGGTTCTCAAAGACTGAAACAAGGCTCTCAGGGAGGTGGTTGAATCCCCATCCCTGGAGGTCTTTAAAAGATGCAGAGATGTGGTGCTCAGGGACGTGGGTTAGCACCAGTTTTGGTATAGTTAGAGAATGGTTGGACTTGATGATCTTAAAAGTCTTTTCCATCCAAAACAGTTCAGTGATTCTGTGATCTTTACTATGGCTTCTCAAAAATTGCAAAGGGTTTTATTTAGCTTAATGGGAAAAGGAAATGAGAGGAAGAAAGAAATTGGCTCACATTTTTGGGGAGCAAAAACAAACTAGAAAAGGGTTTATGGAAAAGATATAAAATGGTCTAAATTGGGGTAGCTGCTCACTCAAGGAGTGGAGAGCAGCAGCTGAGAAATACCTGTCTCCATGCTCTGTTGCCTTCAGCAAGCCTCTCTGTTCTGGGCTAGAAAAACGCTTTCCAATCCAATATCCAGGCAACATTCAGGTTCTTTGCTGAGATTGCCAAAGGTGCCCATTTGGGTACCGGTGATGGTCTGTGTGTGGATGGCTGCTTACCAAAAATTGCACTGATAACACCTGCTGCGTCTGTCAGCTTTTATAGCTACCAGATGCAACTGGATTTAAGTGGTGACACAGGAGTATGAGCCAATCTGCCTCTTAAAATGTGATCTTCTGGACACAATAAAAACTTCAGAACCTTGGTCTGTCCTTTTATTTATCATCCTGCCAGTTTCAAGATTCCCATCTTTCCTGCAGATTTCTCGCTCTGATTTATTCCCACCCATGTCTGGTTTGCAGAGCATATACCAGGACAGCTCACATTCGCTTCTGTTTTCTCCCCTCTTACATTTTTCTTGTATGCTTGGTATCAATTTCTTCTTCAAGACAAAGTATTTCAAGAGCTTTTCTTTGCTGCCCTTGAGTGTCGCAGTAGCGGATCGCAGTGTTAACTGTGGCTGGTTGGTTACCACTAGAAGCTGGGCTCCTTGCTTCTACAGATTTATTGGTTTGCAGCCAAAATCAATCTGTGCATATGTTTATCGTGCTGCGACGCAGCTCCTTGTGTTTTAAAGCAGTAGTTCCTCTGACAACTTGGCTCAGCATCCTCTAGATAATATCAATTTGCTGTAGGTAGACCTTCCTACTGTGTTGCAATTGTTTCCAACCCACTGAAGTCAGGAATGAGCCTGCTCACCATCAGTAGGTCTGTATCTGGAGCATGCTCCTACCCTCAGGTCTCTTCCGATCTCTTAATCCCCACATTGTTTGTGCTCTCTCATTTGCATTCTGCCTTGTGGACAACAAAAACAAGCAGACAAAGCAATGGATCAGTGAGATTCACCTTGCTCGTCAAAGAGGCTGCAGAACAGCAGTTTTTCCAGTGCAGCAAATGCCATCATGTTGTCCTTGATCACAGAGTCATAGAGTCATAGAATCATAGAATGGTTTGAATTGGAAGGGATCTTAAAGATCATCTAGTTAAAACCCCCCTGCCATGGGCAGGGACACCTACACTAGACCAGGTTGCTCTAGGGCCCATCCAGGCTGATTTTGATAACTCCCAGGCTTGGAGCCTCTACAACTTCTCTCACCACCCTCGTGGGGAAGAATGTCTTCCTAGTAACTAGTCTAAATCCAGCTTTTTGCGGAATGAAGGCATTACCCCTCCTCCTCTCACTCCATGCCTTTGTAAAAAGTCCCTTGCCAGCTCTTCTTTAGCTCACTTCAAACACCAGACCGCTGCTCTAAGGTCTCCATGGAGCCTTCTCTGATCACCTTCATACCTTCCTCTGGAACCACTTGAACAGTTCTCTGTTCTTCTCGTGCTGGGGAGGCTCCATAGCTGGAGTAGTACTCCAGGTGGGATCTTACAAGAGCAGAGATTGATCCATTTTGCTTGGTTTTGTCCATTTTGTACATTAGAAAAATCACCATAACTTCACTTTACTTCCAGAGCACTTTTGGGGCATGCAACAAGAGCTGCCATCAGGCTTGTCTGCAGAGAAGCCACTGCCATGGAACTATCTCCATGGGCAACAGCTAAAAGAGAATTATGCTCTTAGCTCAATCTTAGCTTCTCAGAGACATTCAACTGGATATCAACCCCCTTCCTCAGGCAGGTGGTTCTGAATATATCACAATAACCTCCTGGTGGATATTTCTCGATTTGTTCACCTTCAAACCAAGCCAGAAAGCACTGCTGGAAATACACTTTAGCCAAAGATTGTTTAGGTCAATTGTTCCTTCTGGTATTAAAGTTATGAATCATCTTGGCATCAAGGTGTGACCTTGCCTCCTTACACTATTATGTCACCTAAAAGAAGGCAGAAATGGAAATAGGAAGATGATTGCAATAAATATCTGACCACTGATATAATGTCTCGTGCACACTAGGAGTATTGTACTCATAAACCTCATCTTCCTTGGCACAGATCCATACTAAACTTTGTTTCTGCTAACAAAATCCTTCACTTTTTTTCCCAGCACAGCTTTCTTAGCATCATAAACCACCTGCTGGAATCAGCTCTGTGAAGTGACAGTGCAGAGATTTCCATCCACAACTGGCACAGTCACTCCAAAAAAGCTGTGCTCCCACAGTGCTGAGTCTTCACAGAAGTGATCTTTCCAAACATAATGTTTTGATGTTGCTTGTCCAGAAGCAATGGTGAATAAAAACATTTGAAAAATCTCAAGTGTGAGGGCATAAATGTCAGTTCTTGATCTGTATCTGCCTTGGAAACAGTTAAATTTGCAGAGCAGAAACTCAGTGCTGGGTATTTACCACAATTCTAATCTCTCACTGGGAAAAAAAAATCCACTACAATAAAAACTCTTGAAATTAAATTTGACACATTGGAGCCTGAAATAAACTCAATTTCAAATAAAATTGTATCTTTGGAACAATATGCATCAAAATACAGAGGAAAATTGCAGGGAGATTATGATAGGATTAAGCTATTTCCTGTGAGGAGCAATAGCACTGCAGCCCAATCAGAGGCTCTTCTCCAGGATAACGCAGTTCTTCACCATAAAGCAGAGCTCCTGGAGGGTGCTGTTCCTTCTCTAACCTGCCAGCTGGAGTGGGGTTATAAAAATGTTGCTACTAGGAAGTTTGTCACCTTGTATTTTAGCTTATTTAAGTTTCATTGAGTTTCACTGAACTCTGTTGCCCTGGGCTGGGTTCCACAGCTGAGGAACAGTCCTTAGGGATAGTGGTGAAGTTTTGGATGTTCATAGAGCTTTCCAGAGAGGAAAATATTGCTCAGAGAGATGGTGGAAGCCCCATTCCTGGAAACATTCCAGGTCAGGTTGGATGGGGCTCTGAGCAACCTGTTCTTAGTTGACAACATCCCTGCTCTTTAAAGGTCCCTTCCAATCCAAACTATTCTCTGATTCTATGACAGATGCTTTAGCCAACCTGTTATAGCACTTAGATTAATGTGAAGGGTAGCAGATGTGGGGTTTGAGAAAGGGGCACACAGAGCACTTGGATGCAAGTGGTTGAGCCCAGAGCTATCGTGTGGTTCAGCACCTTCAGCCCCTCTGTTCATGTCAGAAAGGAGAGCATCCTCTCACCTTCCTCCTGTACTTTTTCTTAGACATCCTTCCTACAGAACTGGTGCGTTACCAGGATTTAGTGCAGCATAAAACACTCCTCCAACTTGTAAACCTCCTCTCCCATTAATTGAGAAGATTTTATGGTATCTCAGCACACCATCGAACCCCACAGATAAAATGGTGACTGATGGTTTGATTTTAAAACAAACTTGTGGGTTTCCTCTGCTGTTGCAAAAACTCTCAGGAACATAGAAAACAACCAGCTTTATATAATCGCAGTCCTCCTGTCAGTGTTCCCAGACCTCAGCAACATTCCCCACTAACCTTTTTAAAGAAGGATAACTCTTACAGTGAGTAGAATGTGTCTGCACTTTGGGATGTCAGGATCTGCTCTCCCTGACCATCTTAGCAGGGCAAGTAAAGGCCTCAGGCATGGTTGTATCTCCTGAACTGAGCTGGCACTGGCAGGCAGGCAAGAGCTGGTTATCGCTGGTACAGTGTTCAGTTTTGGGTCCCTGTCTATGAGAAGGACACTGAGGTGCTGGAGTGCATCCAAAGAAGGGCAACAAAGCTTCTGAAGGGTGTAGGGCACAAGTCTTATGAGGAGCAGCTGAGGGAACTGGTGTTGTTTGGCCTGGAGAAAAGAAGGCTGAGGAGAGACCTTCTTGCCATCTACAACTCCATGAAAGGAGGCTGGAATTAGATGAGAGTCAGTCTCCCGAGTACAAGCCATAGGACAAGATGAAATGCCCTCAAGTTGCACCAGGGGAGGTTTAAGTTGAATATCAGGAAACATTTACTTACCCCAGAAGCATTGTAAAGCCCTGGAACAGGCTGCCCAGGGCAGTGGTGGAGTCCTCATCCCTAGTGGTATTTAAAAGACATGTAGATGTGATGGCTGAAGGAGGCGGTTTAGTGGTGGACTTGGCAGTGCTGGAATAACAGTTGAACTTCATCTCCAAGGTCTCTTCCAACCAAAACGATTCTGTGATTGTGTGGCAGGGCAGGAGGAAGCTGCCCAGTGGAGCTGCAGGAGCACACAGTGTGCCCTGCCACAGTGCCTGTGGTGGGAGAGCATTCAACTGCCAGTCTGCTGTTCAATTATTAACAAGAATGGGGCTTTCTTCTTAAAAGTGAAGAATGTGATTCATGTTCCAATTCCTATTCCATCTTTGCTCCCAAAATGTCAATATTTTGTGATGTTTTCATTTTTTGATGGCATTATACATATGGCTCACCACTGCAGCATGATAAAAATCTGAGAATTACAACATTTAGTGGTAAAAGGGAAAGCACCAAAGCATGCTTACTATGATTTATGTTTCACTGTTAGCAGAGGACTAATTACTGTGAACTTTCATATCATGATTTCATGTCATTTGTTGTTTTTTTTAATCTATTTATAATCTGATTCCTGTATTTTGACTAATCAAATAATTTGCAGTAATTAGCTTTCAGGATTAATAAAAGGAAGAAGTCATGGGAGACTGGCTCCATATTTTATGCATGCATAGGGAGTTACTCCCCTTTCCATTTAACTTTATATTCAGTTCACCACTATTCCTGGGATAAATTAACTCAGCATTACTGATATTTTAAGTTGACACAGTGTTTGGATATAGCCAGATCTTCCATGGATCATGCCTACCTCAGTAGATTTGGATTGCTGTCCTACCCTGCCACAATAGAGCTCCACCTCATAAACCATTACATTGCCACACAAATCAAAATTCTGCCTATCTGGAGATAGCTACAGCTACATTCCAAATTTCTCTTTCAGAATTTACTTCCAAAATCTCTGTTCCAGTGTGTGATTTGAGCAGGCAAGTGGTCCTGTTGAAATCAGCTGGTTCAGTGGAAATGAGGCTCTGGTTTATGTTCTCAGTGGGGCAGTGGCCCTGGCAGAGGAAGGAATGTTTGGGCCTGTAGAAACACCATCCCTGAGAGGTCAGCATCCTTCCTAGGTCAGGACTGGCACACTCAGGGAGGGCAGCATCCAGAAATGACTGCTGCCAATAGGCAGTTCTGCGGGCACAGACATTAGGGGCAAGGGAGACCATCATCCCAACCAAGAGTTTCCACAGAGAAATTCCATCAGCTCTGACTGTCCCTTGCTTTCACTGTATGCCCTCAGAGCCTGACCTGTACTTACCTTGCTATACACTGCCCAACTTTTTGACATGAGAATGCACCTTTGCATGTGACTGCAGCATGAATAATCATAAGAACACAGTGTCTAAAGAAAAATCAACTTTTGCTGAGGGCACGTGTCACAGGCTATCCCAGGCAGCTCATGTGTAAACCATCACCTCTTTGCTCTAACTAGGGAATCCAAAACACTGGACTACAAAGTCTAGGCTTATCATTCCCATATTGACAATGGCAGTTGTGTTCACACCACACTAAACCCTTCCAAAAAGCCAGTGGGTTTTCTAAAACCACAACATGATGGGTAAATAATAACAACAGGGACCTGGGAGCCCTCTCTGCCCTTCAACATGTTTTGTTCTGTAGATTTAGAACAATAAAACTGAAGATTATATTTCCTAGTACATTCACAAATATATGTGACTGAAGCAGATCCTCAGATTGAGGAATTACATTGCTGTCTACAACTACCTGAAGGGAGGTTGTAGCCAGGTGGGGGTTTGGTCTCTTCTCCCAGGCAACCAACAATAGAACAAGGGGACACAGTCTCAAGTTGTGCCGGGGGAAGTATAGGCTGGATGTTAGGAGGAAGTGCTTCACATAGAGAGAAATTTCCAGTATCTGAAGGGAGCCTACAGGAAGGCTGGGGAGGGACTAATTACAAGGTCTAGTAATGTCAGGACGAGGGGGAATGGGTTTAAACTGGAGGAGGGGAGATTTAGACTGGATGTTAGGAGGAAGTTCTTTACAGTGAGGGTGGTAAGACACTGGAACGGGTTGCCCAGGGATATTGTGGATGCTTCCTCCCTGGAGGTGTTTAAGGCCAGGCTGGATGAGGCCTTGAGCAACCTGCTCTAGTGGGAGGTGTCCCTGCCTATGGCAGGGGGTTGGAGCTGGATGATCCTTGAGGTCCCTTCTAACCTAAACCATTCTATGATTCTATGATTTGCCATTGGAATGGGCTGCCCAGGGAGGTGGTGGAGTCACCGTCCCTGGGGGTGTTCAAGAAAAGCCTGGATGAGGCACTTAGTGCTATGGTCTGGTTGACTGGATAGGGCTGGGTGCTAGGTTGCACTGGCTGATCTTGGAGGTCTCTTCCAACCTGCTTGATTCTATGATTCTATGATTCAATAAGTGACAGTCGAGATCCCTGTTTGCTACTGATGTGGTCAGTAGGCTTTGTGTAATACCTAATACACAGATATTATCTGTCCCTACTCAGTGGAATTTACTTTCTGAGCAACAGTTGTTACTGAATTCAATATTTGCTGAATTAATTAAAAACCATTTCAGTTTTGATCCAATAATCTTCCAGTTGCAGCAGATCTATAGTGAAAATAGTTCCTGGTTCTTTAGGGTCAATATCTAACCTTGTAAGAGTTACTCACCTAAAACTGTTGTTCAGGTGGATAGATTTTAAGAGGTGTGTGCCTTTAGCCAAAGTATGTCCAAGACATACTCCTTCTCTGGAGACTTTCAAGGCCCATCTGGATGCATTCCTCTGTGACCTGAGCTAGATTGCATGGTCCTGCTCTGGCAGGCAGGTTGGACTCGATGATCTCTTTGGGTCCCTTCCAACCCCTGACATCTTGTGATCCTGAGATGTACCCTTTCATGTAGCCTGGATTGTTAGTGCAGCTATCAAAAGGTCATGTGTTGGCATACAGTGACAATTATTTTGTGAGGCAATATATAAAACTCTTCTAAAATAGGATTATCTTCTTCCATTTCAGCATCTGAACTACTACAGATATTTATAAATTAAGCAGACCTGGAGGAAAAAAAAACAAACACATCCAACACTTGAAATAAAAGAGCAGGCCCTCATCATTATGATGTTTTTACCCTTAAAAGTGCTTTCACATGGTACAATGAAAATACTTCTCACAGAGAAAATGTCACCAGCTGTCATTCTTATGTAGTCCTCGTGTTTGTCATTTACACGGCAAGGCCACTGCTTATTCTACATCCAATATATAAGTTTCCCAGTGAAGCAAATGTGAGCTACACCAGTAAAGAGGTGAGAGTTGTTCCTTCAGGTCAAAACCTCTTATGTCCCAGTGTCTTCTCTCTAACAGTGGCCAGCAGAGGATCTTTTGTGAAAAAGAAGTCGAATAAAAGTGAGCAACATGGAGTAATCTCTCTGCTGGAGTAGACTCCCAGTGACTTCCACACTCCTACCATTAGAAATTATGGTCCTGAATCAATGATTTTCATGTCCTAGAGGCAAAAAAGATGACCTGTTTTCCATTTCAGTATTATTTTTCCCTAGAGAGTGGATCAACTAAATATCAGACTCTTGCAGATAGAAGTTGCTATTGAACTGCGATGCTCTTTACACCATCCAGTGCATGCAGGCTTTGCAGGGCAGTAAGTGTTGAATGACTCCGTTTTTACAAAGAAGTGCATCCAGACCAGCCAGCAGCATCTGCCCCAAGCCCTGACTGCTCTCATAAGGCTGTTTCCTTTCTCATACCATTCACACCACTTCATCGCAGCACACTAAAAGAGATGACCAACATCTCTCAGGTGCTTCTCTCTCCTGCCCTCCCTTGTGTAAGTAGCACAGTATTTTATTTGGAAAGCATTTGTTTCTGTTTCTAATGTAGATGCTGCTGAGCCTCTGTGACCAAGAAAGCAAGGTCAGGAGTACATCTTGTACTTCTTCTAGTGGAAGGTGTTCAGGTTTGTGATTGCTGTTATTTCCTGCGGGAGACGGCTTGTCGGAATTACCTGCCACAGCCTTACATAGTGACTGGCATAGATCTTATACCTGGGACTGTGGATGGTAGCAGCCATGCTTGGGACATTATGCCTTTGAGCAGAAATAGTTGGGGAGAAGTTCATGTCTAAATTGTAGAATCATAAAATGCATTGAGTTAGAAGTGACCTCTTGAGATCATCTAGTCCAACGCCTTTGCAGTCAGCAGGAAGATCCCCAACTGCTTGAAAGAGTCCAGCACAGAGCCACGAAAATTATTAAGGGAGTGGAACATCTTCCTTATGAGGAGCTGGGTCTCTTCAGCTTGGAGGAGACTGAGAGGTGACCTCATTAGTGTTTATAAATATGTAAAGGGCAAGGGCCAAGAGGAGGGAGTGGCCAAGAGGAGGGAGGGAGGACTTTTTTTCCAATGCCCAATGACAGGGCAAGGAGCAATGTGTGTAAATTGAGGCATAGCAAGTTTCATGTAAACATGAGGAGGACTTTTTTTCATTGTAAGGGTGACAGAACACTTGGAACAGGCTGCCCAGGGGGGCTGTGGAGTCTCCCTCTCTGGAGATATTCAAGACCCACCTGGATGTATTCCCGTGTGACCTGGTATAGCTGATCCTGCTCTGGCAGGGGGGTTGGAGTAAATGGTCTTTTGAGGTCCCTTCCAGCCCCTAATTTTCTCTGATTCTGTGATAGATCAGGTTGTTCAAGCCTGACCTTGAATGTCTCCAGGGACCAGGCTTCCACCACCTCCCCAGGGAACCTGTTCCAGTGTTCCAACATCCTTAAAGAAGTTCTTCCTAATGTCCAATCTAAATCTACCCTGCTCTAGTTTGAAACCACTGCTTTGTCTCCTAGTGCTGCAAGCCCTTGTAAACAGTCCCTCTGCAGCTTTCTTGTAGGCCCCATTCAGGTAGTAGAGCACAAATTGGAGCAGCCTCGTAGAGCTTCCCATCCATTAAACTTCACAAGTTCCAGGAACAGGTTAAGAATTAGTATCCCAGAGTTACATATGGCAATACAAAGCTGTGGTGAATCCATTATCCAGCATCATAGAGGAAATAAAATACAGATTTCCTGGCATCCATGAGATTGTTCTCTTACCCAGTAATACAACCCTAGGTCATATGAGCATGACTGACCAGGTTGTATAGCAAAATTGACAATTCAGATAGGAGGAGATTCCCACAAATATGTGATGCCTGCCCCAGTGAAGCCAGGAGACCACATGCAGTAATTGCAGAATCATAGAATGGATTAGGTTGGAAGAGACCTTTAAAGTCCAATCCTGCTGCAGTCAGCAGGGACATCTTCAACTAAAGCAGGCTGCTCAGAGCCCCAAAGAACCTGACCTAGAATGGTTCCAGGAATGGGGCATTTTCCACCTCTCTGGGCAACCTGGGCCAGTGTTTGACCATCTTCTGCATAAAAAATATCTTCCTTCTATCTAGTTTAAATCTCCCTCTTTCAGCTTCAGATTGTCACCCCTTGTCCTGCTGCAACAGACCCAGCTCAAAAGTTTGTGCCCAGCTTTCTTACAGGCCCCATTCAGTACTGAAAGGCTACAATAAGGTCTCTCGGGAGCCTTTCCTTCTCCGGGCTGAACAACCCCAATTCTCTCAGTCCGTCCTCAGAGCAGAGGAATTCCAGCCCTCAGATCATTTTTGTGGCCTTCTCTGTGCCAATGAACAATCTGGAACAGAATCTCACCTTAAGGACAGACATTTGTCTCATTAGTTATATTGATAAATTGTTGTTTTCAGCTGTGTTCCCACTCCACTGGTATCTGTGGATTCACACCTGGGCTGAGTACACAAAGCACAAGACAATTCTGTCCTCATGTGCAGAGGAAGGAGGGAAATGTTGGCTATCACTTTCTATGGGATGACATAGCTGAGAGTGAGAAGAAATTTTAGCAGTGGGATATCAGAAGGCTCTTTTTAATCGAAAATGAAACATTTGGAGTGATCCTCTGCTCATTCAGCGGGCCCGAAAGCTTGGTGAAAGTGAGATAAAGCAGAAGAACAACAACGATAAAACCCACAGGTCTAGATAAAGAAATGCAGGGTGCTCACAGCCAGCTAAGTGCTTTCCCCATCACTGCTGCACAGTGTTGGGAAGAGCAAAGTGGGAGAGGGAGAAAGCTATCACCTGAAGGAGCAGAGATGATTAAAAGTATCACTCCCTTGTCACACAGGGTGATGTTGTTAACACATTTCCTTGAAGCCCTTGTGCACTGATTGGAGGCTGGGAAGCTACTTGCTGAAGCTGCAGTGTGCCTCTTGTAACGCAGCCAGTTTGTTAATAGAGAGATCTATAAATGTTGGCAGCCTCCCTCCATTTCTTCATAGAGAGATAGCTACATCCTAAAACCAATGGTGGTTCTCTGGCTGGAACCAAACTGGATGAAGAGACTGATTTTGGAGCTGGTGTGGAGGCAGCACTCCCATCCCAGCCCTTGACTGTGTCCTCTGGGTCTTGGAGTCACTGTGACAGAGTGGTGGGAGGACGCATTTATCCTGCTGACTAATTACCTGTGTGTAACAACAGGCTTCAGTCTCCTGCACTATCTATCTTCAGTCTTTCAGCAGCATTAAATTAACTGGGGAGGAATCCATGAGTGTGTCTGGAGAATATATAGGAGAAGTTCAAAAGTTGAGCATGCTGTCAAAGCTGCATTCTCACTGTACATAGCATGGAGAACAGCTCCTTCGAAAACAAGACCTTCCTGAGCCACCTGTTGCAGAGATAAAAAAAGAAAAGGAAGCAAAATTATGATGCTTTTTCTGAAGACAACCCTTGGTTTTGGATCCAACTATTTCTATGGGACCAACATAGGTGCCTTTGCAACAGTTGTCCTATTTCTACCTTTCCTCATCAATATCAACATACTGCAAAGGGCAAATACTTCAGGCCAGAATTGTTCATATTTCTAGAGCAGAAAGAAATAAGGAAAGATAAAGACAATTCAACAGAACACTTGCTGTCAATATGATATGTCAGGATAGATCATTAGATTTGCAAACTATTTATATTTTTGTTACTTTATTTTTTTTAAAGAGAATTCATAAAATCATAGAATCATTTTAATTAGGAAAGACCTTGGAGATCATCAAGTTCAATTATAATATACCAAGTCTCAATCTAAACCATGCCCCTCAGAAATACATCTCTGCATCTTTTAAACACCACCAGGGATGGGGATTCAGCCACCTCCCTGGACAGCTTATTACAGTACTTAAGAAACCTTTCAGTTAAAAAATTTCTTCTAATATCCAATCTCTTAGTGCATCTCGAGGCCATTTACTTGCACCCTGTCACTTGTTACTAGGGAGAAGAGATGGGTGGGCAGAGGCCAATGGGATGAAATTTAACAAAGTCAAGTGCAGGGTTCTGCACTTTGGCCACAACAACCCCAAGCAATGCTACAGGCTGGGGACAGAGTGGCTGGACAGCAGCCAGGAGGAAAGGGACCTGGGGGTACTGGTGGATAGTAGGCTGAAGATGAGCCAGCAGTGTGCCCAGGTGGCCAAGAGGGCCAATGGCATCCTGGCCTGTATCAGGAAGAGTGTGGCCAGTAGGATGAGGGAAGTTATTCTTCCCCTGTACTCAACACTGGTCAGGCCACACCTTGAGTGCTGTGTCCAGTTCTGGGCTCCTCAACTCAAGAGAGATGTTGAGGTGCTGGAAGGTGTCCAGAGAAGGGCAACAAAGCTGGTGAGGGGCCTGGAACACAAACCCTATGAGGAGAGGCTGACGGAGCTGGGGTTGTCCAGCCTGGAGAAGAGGAGGCCGAGGGCAGACCTCATTGCTGTCTACAACTACCTGAAGGGTGGTTGTAGCCAGGTGGGGGTTGGTCTCTTCTCCCAGGCAACCAGCAACAGGACAAGGGGACACAGCCTCAAGTTGTGCCGAGGGAAGTATAGGCTGGATGTTAGGAGGAAGTTCTTCACAGAGAGAGTGATTTGCCCTTGGAATGGGCTGCCCAGGGAGGTGGTGGAGTCACCATCCCTGGAGATGTTCAGGAAGAGACTGGATGAGGCACTTAGTGCCATGGTTTAGTTGACTGGATAGGGCTGGGTGCTAGGTTGGACTGGATGATCTTGGAGGTCTCTTCCAACCTGATTGATTCTATTCTATTCTAACATCTACCTGTCTCCAGCCTCCATTCAGGGAGTTGTAGAGAGCAAGAAAGTCTCTCCTCAGCCCCCTTTTCTCCAGACAAAACAACCCCAGTTCCCTCAGATGTTCCTCGTAAGCCCACATAAAGTCCATTTCATTATGGGACACAGATTTGTATATTTCCAAGGTTTCTGCAAGTTGATGTGAAAGCCCATGCAAAATACAAAGGACTTGGAATGCTGACAACTGATACCATTTTCAAAAAGGGTAAGAAGGAAGAACCAGTGGTGAGACCCTGAAATGGGTTGCCCAGGGAGGTGGTGGAAACCTCATCCCTGGAGGTGTTTAAAGCCAGGCTGGATGAGGCTCTAGACAGCCTGATTTAGTGTGTGATGTCCCTGCCCATGGCAGGGGGGTTGGAACTGGATGATCCTTGTGGTCCCTTCCAACCCTGACTGATTCTATGATTCTATGATGTGCCAGCAAAAACTGGAGTCCAGCAATCTCCCAGTATTTATGCAAAATTCCAATGGAAATGGAGCCCTAAAAATCAGTCTGGTGAAGTTGATTTTACACCAATTTACTTATCTATAAAATTATTCTATTTTAATTAAAGATGCTGTGGGTATATACTGTGTGCATAAAAGTACACACCATTATTTTTCAGAGATACTCACCAGTACTGTGAAAGCTTCATTCTGCTTTGGCATGCTATGGGTATCGTAGAGTCTCAGAATCATAGAATCACAGAATGGTTTGGGTTGGAAGGGATTTTAAAGATCATCTATTTCCACACCCCCACACCATGAACAGAAACATCTCCTACTAATTCATGTTGCTCAAGGCCCTATCCAACCATGACGGACATCAGAGTACAGTCACTAGAGGAATGAAAATTCACATTAACTATTTTACAACCTTAATGCCTTGAAGGTGCTACAAACCTATGCCAGGTGAAGACACTTTTCTGTGGTCAGATAGTGGATTTGTGGCTAGGACCAGAAAAAAGGTCCTACCTTCCTACTCCGCACTTCATGTATAGGACCATATGGACTGGATGACCTCTGGAGGTCTCTTACAATATCTACTATTGTGATGCTGTGATATGAGGTAGCCCTTTGGGACAAATGTGTTTCTTTTGACTTTTTAATTTGTACATTCTCTCTTTGTATATTTGAGGTCCTGAAAAAAAGGAAAGAAGCAACTACACTCAGAGGTGGGCTTTTGCAAGAGCAGGAAAAGCCATAGAACTGTTCTTTCATTTAAACAGCACTGTTGATAAATGTATTCTGGTGGACCTCTCGGCTTCTCATTCATGGAGATATTTAGTACACTGCTTTAGTGGTTGGTGATGCACAAATCGGTTTTAATATCAATAATGAACAATTTGGATGGCATTCAGATTCCAGATCTGCCAAAAAAATTTGCTACATGTCAGGATTTATTGAGTACAATACAACGAGGTTGCCAAAGAGGCTGGAGTTCCTTCAGCAGAAAAGTAAACAGATGGTCCCAGGAAAGTGAGCACATTCTTAAACACTGAATTGCTTTTGGACAGAATGGAGTCACATCTGCCAGAGCTTGCTGGCCAGAAGTATGGCGGAAGGGAGCCATCAGAAACTAATGTGACATTCTTCAAGCTCTTTCACTTAATATTGATATTAGTAATCTAATAGGAATGTTCCAGAATTGCCAGGTGTCCTTTTGGTTGGCCAATTTGGGGGAAGGAGACATGATTAACAGTTAGTAAGTGGATACACATATGCACTGCAGTCTGAAGTGTTCACTGCTAAATATATCCTTTTAGGTCATCCATGTCCACCTGGCCTGGAGCTAAAATGGTAGATGCTCCTCATTTCAGATAATCTGTTTCTGATTTCAGCTACCAGAAGCCAAAAGATAATCTTGTGATTGTGCACGTCCATCTGGGATGAGACACCAGACCTGGGACTGCATAGCACAATTATTCTGGAGATCTTTCCAGACTTGGCACAGTTGAGGGTCTAGGATGAGGGCTGTGGAGACAGAAGGGGTAGAATATGTTAGGAAATACATAGATTTTATGAATGCTGGTGGATTTGTGCCTGTGCAGTACTTTGAAGGTATAAACTTCAGGCTAAGGGAAATAACTGCTGCCTTCTTCAGTTGCATTTGAACTGCAGAGTGGGAAATCATCTAGGATAGCACTGTATGTGAGGAAAACACACCCTCTGGTTCAAGCAAAGCCCTTAGAGGTGCAACATAAGATTCTAGCTCTTGCTTTAGCTTTGCAAGGAGTAGAAAGGTTGCTAAGTCTGTTCCATGACTCAACTTTCTACAACAATATAGGAATTAAAATACCTCGTAACTTAAGCCATCAATAAATATGAAACATTAGATCTCTGTATGGAAGGATCATAGGAATGCACAAATCTGGCATCACTGTGGATCATGGGAAGAAATCACATCACTGATGTGGTGGCAGAGGCTGTCTGGAGAACAAGGAGGTCTGTTAACAATCAAAATGAGACACCTAGAACAGTGAGATAAATAAATGGCAAAATGCTTAAGCAATGTTATGGTTCTGTTTGAGACTGCCAGCTATGAAGGTGTGCAGAGGTAGGGTACCAGTAAATGACAGAATTTCTTCTGTCTTCCATACAATGAACAAAAAAATGAATTTCACTCTTCCCAGAGCCTCTCTTCTCCATGCTGAACAGGTCTGACTTCCTCAGCCTGTCTTTGTAGGAGAGGTACTCCAGCCCTCTGATCATCTTTGTGGCATCATTTGGACTCTTTCCAACAGATCCATGTGATTCTTGTGTTGGGGGCTCCAGAGCTGGACACTACTCTAGGTGGGGTCTCAGAAGAGCAGAATAGAGGGGCAGAATTGCCTCTCTTGACCTGCTGGCCATGCACCTTTTGATGCAGCCCAAGACACAGTTGGCTTTTTGGTCTGCCAGAGTTGGCCTATGCAAAGTGCCTCCAGGTTCTCCTCTGCAGGGCTGCTCTCAATCCACTCATCACTCAGCCTGTATTTCTCTTTGGGATTGCCCTGACCCATGTGCAGGACTTTGCACTTTACCTTGTTGAACTTCATGAGGTTGGCTTGGGCCCTCCTCTCCAGCCTATCCAGGTCCCCCTGGATGCCATGTCTTCCCTCCAGCCTGTCAACTGCACCACACAGTTTGGTGTCTTCATCAAACTTGCTGGGGATGCCTCGATCCCACTGTCCGTGTCACTGACGAAGATGGTAACTTGTTCAGTCAGTCACCTGTGTGTGTGACAGGGACAAAGGTAACATTTTCTCTCCTCCACTGCTACAGATTATAGGATCCCAGTGGTCCCTTTTGGCTGCAAAACCCATGATTATCCCTCTGTGCTCACTGGGGTGTTTCATGTACACGTAGAGAGCTTATTTCATCTCCACTGACATCAGTGAGTTACACCAAGGATAAATTTGGCCTCGTCACTGTGTTTTGTGCTGCAGTTCAGCTCCTCCTTTGTTTAACACTTTTGGCAGCTTAATGTAAGTGTTGTGTACATATGAAACGCATTTCTTTGAGCAAAGAAGAATATGCTAATATGCATATTCCTACTTTGTCTCTTTCTTGTTACCAGTTAATCAATCATGCAGAATGTTTGTGACACTTATTAAAGGGAATGAGCAGATAAAAGCACATGACTTTCATTTATGAGGCCCTGATAAGTCGGAAATACAAAGGATCTTACCAAAGGGAGACAGTGTATACTAATGGGTAGAACAAAGAGCCAGGAATCAAAAAGATGTTGAATGTGGATCCTGGTTCTATTAACTCCCTTTGTGATCTCATGCAACTAAGCTATTCCCTGCACTTTCTGACTGTGACCAGCTCCAATCTGGAGGCCATGCTTCAGTTGAATATCGTTAGCCCAATCGTTCTTTTGAATGAAATACTTCTGTGCTGTCAGCTTTTAATTGCTATCAGTCAGAATTCCAGATTAAAATCCTGAAGCCTGGATCTGGGAAGATTATGTTTATAGGCTATGTTCAGATGCAGCTTCAAAAGAAAAGCAAATCTCAAATGTGACAAATATTGCTTATCTTGTCTTCCCTTCTTCTCCTTGTGTGTTCAGGTTGAGTGGCCAATCTGCAAATCTTTATTCCACCTGGTTGCATGGTATAAACTGAGCAATCTGCTTGTTGGCTGAAAACTCTGAGGCTCCAGATAAATAAACCTCTGGAAATACCAAGTTGAGGAGCAGAATAGATATTGATCCAACGTGCAATATTTCTCTGAACACATTCCTTCTTTTTTTCTGAGGAGAGTTGCCTTTCTAAGAGCAGGAATGCTGCCCCAGTGGCAAGTGCTTCAGCACAGACAATAGCAGTGAGCTGAGGGATGTGTGCTGCCTTTGCAAGGCTGGGAGGGAAACCAGCACTCCAGCCTAGTTGCCATGGGGTTGGCCAGGTGATGGTTACTGCAGCATGTCTCAGCACGAGGGATGCCAGAAATCTTCTCAGACTAATTGGCATCTCTGTGAGGAGGAAAGGCTGAGAGACCTGGGGATATTTAGCCTGGACAGGAGCAGCCAGAGAGGGGATTTTCTCAATGCTCAGCAAGAGCTAAAGGGCAGGGAGCAAGAGGATGGGGCCAGACTCTCTTCAGTGATGCCCAGTGACAGTTCAAGAGCCAGCAGGCACAAACTGCAACACAGGAGGTTCCACCTGAACGTAAAGAAAAAGATTATTTCATGTAAGGTTTCTGGAGCCCTGGAGCAGGCTGCCCAGAGAGATTGTGCAGTCTGCTTCTCTGGAGTGTTTACAAACCCACTTGGACATCATGATCCTGGGCAGCCTGCTCTGGGTAATCCTGCTTTAGCAAGGGGCTTGAACTAGATAATCTCCCTTCCAACCCCCACCATGCTGTGATCTGCAAACTGTGACATTTTCTGCATACTTTTCCTTACATATCCCAACTCCAAATGTCACCATCCTGAGGTGAAGAAAGAAGTGGCAGCTAAGTGTCTTGCAATATTGTACAAGTGTAGCAGGCAGATCTCAGCTATGGGTTTGGCTCTGAGGCACAGACCTATTTCTGGGGACATGTAAATCCAGTGTCATTGGACAGCAGCACTCCATTGCATCCAGGCTAGCAATGTCAGTCTTCGGGCTGCCCTCAGTGCTGCTCAGAGAAAGAGTCAGGGTCATGGAGCTGAGGAAAATCAACATTTCATGGGCTTGTTCTTGTGTTGTTTTTTCCCTCATGTGGTGTCCTGTAGGCTGCTATGTGAATTTTACTAGCTTTTGAAAAGCAAATGTTAAAAATGGCCTCTGAGAAAAATAGGACTTGCCTCTGCAAGTTAATTTAATGCTTGAGTGTAGGAGATGGTGACAAGTGGCAACACACACTTAACCATCGAGCAACTGCCCCTCTGAAAGCTGGCCCTCTAGTAACCTTGGAAGCTAGATGTCTTCTCACTCAGGTCTTTGGCTCCATCACAAGGGCAACTGTGAATGTGGCTGGGCAGGTTAACTCTCAGAGAAATGAAACAACTACTTGGCCTTCTGCTTCTCAGAGGAACCGCCAGACTGCAGAGTGATGTCTTTATACATATGTTGCTTCTCCTTGGGAAGAGTGTGGGAAAGGAGAGGTACAGGTCCCAAGGAAAAGAATGGATTATTGAGGGTGTGCAGATCCACCACTAGAAGAACAGCTGGGGTTGGCACTGCTTGGAAGCAAGGGCTGATATCTACCATTTTCTCACCAGACTTAAGCATGCAGCCGGATCAGATCCAGATCCCTTCTCAGGGTATTCTTCTCCAGGCTAAACATCCCCAGGTCTCTGAGCCTTTCTTCCTCACAGAGATTCTCCTGTCCTCTCACAGTCTTCATAGAATCCATTGGACTCTTTCTAGAAGTTCCTTGTCTCTCTTGCAGGGGGGAGCCTGGAACTGGATCTAGCACTCCATATGTGGCCTCACTAGGGCAGAGCAGAGGGAGAAGAACTCTCAACCTGCTGGTCACACTCTTTTAAATGCACCCCAGGAGACCACTGGCCTTCTTGGCCATGAGGGTGCATCGCTGGCTCATGTTGAACTTGTTATCCACCAGCGCACCCAGGCCCTTCTCCAGCAGGTTAGCCCCTGACCTGTACTGATGTAGTGGGTTGTTCCTCCCCAGGCACTGGACCCTACACGTACCCTTGTTGAACTTCATGAGGTTCCCGTGCGCCCAGGTCTCCTGTCCAGGCCCAGATACCAATGGAGAGAGGCTGATGAGCCATCAAAGAGAGCTTAGGTTTGGCCTTAGCTTTGATGCTGCTCTGTTAGCACTGGGCAAGTAATTTTCTATCTCTCTGCAAAGCTGGCATGATGGTGGCACCATGTTTCACACTGTTCTTGAAGGTTTGTAGGTGAAGAGTGATATTATTGATGTCATTCATGAATCTGTAAATCCATCAATTCAATATTGCATCAGCATAATAGTGCAAAGTACCTCGAATATGGTTCTTAAGTGGGTGTATCAAACATATGCTGATGTTATTTTGACTTCTTTGTGTATTTTCTCAATTCCTCCCTTTTGGCAAGGACAATATTGCTATGAAGTTTGGAAGCCAAGGGGAAGCATGCAGTGTAACTGCTCAGGAATGATGCATTTGGAGAGTTTTCTACAACAAAGAATTTCAAAATGCAGTTAGAGGCCTGACTGTTAATGAATGAACAAAGTCATTTGGATACTACCAGCAGTGCAGGAGGTACTTTTATTAGGTAAAGCAATGCAAAAGTTTGGCATGGGTTCAGTAATAATAAAAGAGCAACTATAAAGAGTTAATTATCTCTGATCCCTAAAGGAAGTAGATCTTTCCTATCGTCATTGAGGCCCTTTGTAGTGCAGTGTTGGGAAAAACACAACGTTTTGGCTGGGAGCCCAACACCTGGCCTGGGAATCATGTTTTACAGTGGCCAAAGATCATCAGTTTCTCCTAGATAGAGTGCTAATAATGTGGAATGGGTGTTGAAGTCACCTCATTAGTGGCACCACAAGTAAACTCTATAGTGTTCTTTTATGGGAAATAAAAAAAGAGAAGAGGCTTGGAGTCGTGGTGTTTGCCTTGCTTTGATCCTGGAATAAAAGCATCAGTGTAGGCTTCCTAAAGAAAAAAAAGGGTATGGCTGCTGTTGGGCAAATTCCTCCTTGGCAAGTCCTCCTCACTGTAAAAATGGGAAGTCAAACCACACGGATTCTGTCAGCTTTGTTTAAAAAAAGGGGGCAATAGAAGGAAAAAAAAGCATTGGAAAATGCTCCCTCTTTTACCATTCCCCTCAGCTGAACATATCTAATTCCTTCCCCCCCCCCATAAAATCAGATATTGGTGAAATATTTTGATTCACACTTAGCCTGCCCCAGTGGTGCTGCAAGTGCCTCCTGACTCCATGATCCTTGGCAGCCTGGACGGTGGCAGCCCCAATGCTTTCCAGTTGACAAGGATTTGACTGGAAAATGTTGCACATTGTCTGTATGTGTGGATAAAGGAAAGAAGTTTTTAGAGAGCAAATCATACAAAATGAAAAATTCTTCCAGCAACTTCTCTTCACTGAAAATGTTATCAAGCCCTGGAACAGGATACCCAGGGAAGTGGTAGAATTGCCATTTAAAAGATGTGTAGATGTGGTGCTGAGGGACAAGGTTTAGTGGTGGACCTACCAGTGATGGGCTGATGATTGAACTCATAGAATGGTTTGGGTTGGAAAGTTGAAAGGTCATCTAGTTCCAACCCCCTGCCATGGGCAGGGACACCTCCTTCCACACCAGGTTGCTCAAAGCCTCATCAAACCTGGCCTTGAACACTTCCTGGATCGAAGCCTCTGCAATGTCTCTGGTGTTGCAGTGTCCCACTGCCCTCATGATGAAGAGTTTCTTTCTGATGTCTAATCTAAATCTAGTTTCTTCCAGTTTGAATCCATTACCCCTCATCCTGTCACTCCATGCCTTTGTATAAAGTCCCTCTCCAGCTCTTCTGCAGCCCCCTAAACATATTGGAAGGCTACTGTAAGGTCTCCTCAGAGCCTTCTCTTCTCCAGGCTGAACGCACCAACTGTCTCAGCCTGTCTTCATAGAAGAGATACTCCAGACCAGTATAGTGCTGTGTGGTTCTGAAACAGGACTCATCATCTTTATGGAAGGAAAATAAAAGCCAAAATCCAGCTACTGTCTTTACGAGAAAGTGACAGGAAAACAATTTCTGTAGTTTGCTTGGCTAGAAAAAAAAAAAAAAATCTTTCTCTAAAGCAATGAATGAAACCCAGAACTTAAATTGCAAACACTTCACAAACCTTGAACAAATGTTTCTCAAACCAAGGTGAAATGCTTTTGGTTTGTAAGGATTTCACTTCATTTGCTCCTGTTCAGAAATTCAAGTCGGAAAGCAAGGCTGCCCTTTATTATGTATGCCACCCATCAAGTCCCTTCCATCCTTTAATAACTGTGTCACAACACCTTTTTCAGATGCTTGATGGTATAATGCAGAGGTTAATTGGTTATGGAAATGGCTGCTAATGTTAGAAGTATGAGGGTAATTTGTTCCCCCCGAGCGGGAAGAAGATGTGGCAGCAGCACATGAGCTGTTGCATCCCCCCACAGAGGCCATTGTCCCTTCTGTCCCCACCACCATGGCCGCAGGATGCTGCCCCAGCATGTGCTGGTGACATTCTCCTCCACACTGGGCTCCCCAGCCCTCACCCCTGTGCTGCATGGGCTGCCACACTGGAGTCGGAGAGCTCACATCCATGCTTTGTAGTACATTCCAAACATTTTAGGAGGAGCAGGTGAGCCAGTCTCTGTCTCTGAGGAAATCTGGGTGGCTGTGACCCCTCTAAACAAAGTCATGTTGACCAAAGTCAACACCCATGCTCTGGGCATAATAGTGCTACTTGCCTCAAATCTGCCATGGACACGCTCTTAGATTTGCACTGCACTGCTTCCATGTCCAACTTTCCCATAGAAATAGTCCTCTGAATGGACATGAACAGCAGCCAGGTGGGAGCTTTTAGGCTGTTGGAGGGTTTGGATGCATTTCTATCTCTTTGGTATTTGTATTTGTTCTCTCTGTGCTGGTGTTTTCAGGTGATTTTGTGTGTATCATGCAGGCAGCTCCCAGCCTGGCTCTGCAGTGGCAGTGCTCTGTGTTGGCGAGATCTGGTGCTGCTGAAAGCCAAACCTTGCCTTGGCTTATTTGCCTTGGCCTGGAGTCCTAGGGGAAGCAATCCATGGTTTCCCATAAGGGAGGAGACATGGCCTCTGCCATGATGCATGGAGCAGCAGAAGGACTTGGAGGGGTATCTGGGGTGGTCTGGATGCATTCTATCAGATACTGGTGCCTACATGGTCAAGATGAAGCTGTCCCCCAAGATCCACTAGAGCTGCGCTTTGGTTTACTACCAACCTGTAACACCAGCATCTCAGGGAAGAAGTGTATACAATGCCAAATCCTCTCTCCTGTATTCACCTATGCTTTAAATTAGAGTCCAAATTGCAGCAAGTCCTAACATACCACCATCACTACACTGCATTCTGCAAGCTTCCTTTGGCAAAGGGAGAGTTACCAATCCCCGTGGACATACTTGTGTTTATAACATACTCATCAAAAGCTTTTAACCCAGAATAACATTTACACAAAGGCTGCAGAGCTCCATCATGCTGCTAATGCTTACAAGATTTCCCTAAATACTTTTCCACAGCAGTTCTTACGGAGAGACTCCAGAGGGAAAAAGTGAGCTGGAGCTGGAACTGGAGCTGAGTGTCCTACCTGCCCTGTATGTGTCCTTCCCAGCAACATTACTGCTGGTTTAGCCTTGTCCGATGCCCTCGCCTGCACACCTTGGTGGGCTGAGGAGCTGTGGAGGTCTCATATTCCACCATGGGCTGATCCAGATGCCTGGAGTGTTGCGGTGCAGCTGAGCTCATGCCTAAGGACAGTGACAGATCAGCTCATCAGATCTCACATGTCTTGATGGGAAGGCAGGTGCTTGAGACTTAGCACCATGACCAAGAGCTTGGGCCAGTGCCACCCTTCCAGGGAGGAAGGAAAGAGGAGAGGACTTGCAGTGCTGTGCTGCATGCATTTGCCTTTCCTTTGCATCTCCAGTGAAAGAAAACCTGAAGGCTTCTGCATTTCATTCATCCCTTTCAAAATGAGTGAATGAGGCTCCTTTTTCCTCTGTCTTCCTCCTTCCCCAATCCAGTAAATAATGTGCCATTTAAATGTCCACATCTCCCTTGATGATAATTTGTTGCAGCAGAAACACCGTTAATTTGGCTGCATGGCTTCCAGGTGGGCTGTGCTGGAGCAGACTGTGTCCTGCCAAAAGTCCTCATTCCCCAGTTCTGAGGAAATGAGCAGGCACTCAGCAAGGCCCCATGTCCCTCCAGAGGGAAGCATCCAGCTTCTGAGAGTCAGGGTTTAATTTCTAAGCTCCCTGAGTATTCTAAACATTAAACTGCAAGGCTAGATCTCTGAGTCTAAAATGCAGTGAGCAAGAATCATAGACCTGATTGGGTTGGAAGGGACATTTAGAGGTCAGCTGGTTAAACCCCCTTGCAGTCAGCAGGGACATCTGCAACTGGAGTAGGTTGCTCAGAGCCCCACCCAACCTGAATCAATGTAGTAAAACCAATGAAGCAAACAAGATTTACATGAACTGAGGATCAGGCCCCTAGTGTGTACTCCATCCCATGGTAAATTCTTACCTGGAGGCACCAGCATATTTAGTCCTGACATCATGAGAACATTACCTACCTGTAGCAGCTTAATTTACACACTCCCCCACACCTTTAAGATGCTTTATAACCTTGAAAATCCCCTGACAACAAATATTCTCCACTAGCATATGCCAGCAAGGGAACGATGCTGCATAGCCATACCAATTAAGACTGAGCATTTCATGAGCCTGTGGTATTTTTTTATTGAGGCACTGTCTATCTTTTTAACTAGGTTTGTTTTTATTGAAGCAAAAACCTGCCCTTTCAGATGAGCAGGCTGGTCTATCAGAGCTGACATTTAGTGGAAAACAAAGTGCAGGCATGAGAAGGTTATGAGAGCTGGCACATGCTTTAGCCCAGATTAGCCCATAACAGAACTGGACTCATCTAGTTTTACTTTCAAAAAAATCCTTCTGTCAGTAAATTTCATCCTGCTTGCGAGCAGAGTAAGAGGACAGAGCTGCAACGGTCCTCAGCAGCTGTGGAAAATAAAGGTTTGAGATTTATTTCCTCATACTTACTCCAGAATTGATCAAACAGGTCAGAGCTGACTACAGCTGAAAGCTCAGTGGTTAAATCTGTGGTGGGTTTGTTTGAGCACTAAGGGGGCCTGTAAGAAAGATGGGGGGCAATCTTTTTAGCAGGGCCTGCCGTGACAGAACAAGGAGTGGTGGTTTTAAACTGAAAGAAGGAGATTTAGATTAGAATAGAATAGAATAGAATCAAGCAGGTTGGAAGAGACCTCCAAGATCATCCAGTCCAACCTATCACCCAGCCCTATCCAGTCAACTAGACCATGGCACTAAGTGCCTCATCCAGGCTTTTCTTGAACACCTCCAGGGACGGCGACTCCACCACCTCCCTGGGCAGCCCATTCCAGTGGCAAATCACTCTCTCTGTGAAGCACTTCCTCCTAACATCCAGCCTAGACCTCCCCTGGTACAACTTGAAAACATCTTTACACTGAGGGTGGTGAGCTACTGACCCAGAGAGGTGGCAGATATCCCATCCCTGGAAACATTTCAGGTTAGGTTGTTTGGAGATCCAAGTGATCTGATCTAGGTGAAGATGTCCCTGCTAACTGCACAGGGAATGGATTAGGTGGCCTCTAAAGGCCACTTCTAGGCCAAAACATTCTATGATTTTTAAGGAGAAAATCTTTGGTGAGCAACCTGAGGTTGAGGAGCCCAGTAAAGTCCCCTCTCCAGGACAGAACATCATCCCCAGTGTTATCCCTACTGTCCTTTACTCAACCACCCCATACACAAGCTGCTCCACTGCCACACCTGGCAGTGTGTTATCTTGGAATGACCACTGCTCTCAAGAGGACTCAGGCTGTGGAAGCTGAACATCTCCCAGGCTGTCCATTAGGCCTGGAAGGATGTGGTGCTGCCAGTTACTGATTACAGCACATTTGGCCATGAAACCATGATCCTCTGCTCACTCTCTCTGCGCAGCTGCCATTGAGATTGGCAGGAACTTCAAGATTTCTTAGCTATGGGTTTCTAATGGCCTTTCTGGACCATCATTGGCAAGCAGGTTTTATTATCCATATCCAAATAATACTAAATTAATTATGCAACCCAAACTTGTGCAATTGATTTCTGACTGCAATCCCAACATTTACTAACCACTGGAGAAGACTTTCCCTGGTGTGTGGTTTTTGCATCCTACAGTCAGATACTGGCTCCTAGAAGGTGGGCAAGGTTTCTTTCTGTTCAGCACAACCCAACCCCAGGCATGCCACCATGTAGCTTTGTGTGGAGACAAAGCAGGCAGGAGAAAAAAAAATTAATGGCATGAGTATGGATCATGGAACCAGGAGCAAGTGGGCTTTGAATGGGGAGGGCATTGTGTGGGGGTACTGGAAGAGAAGTGTTGGCTTGCCAGGTACCTGTAGGATGTTTTTCTGCAAATAAGAGTTATCATCCTGATGCTTTGCAGCCATCATCAATAAACTGCCCAGTATCTTTGTATTTGAAAGGGTTTAGAAGCAATATTCAGCAGATCTCAATCCCATGCAGAGTGAATTGTGTTGTGGGCTTGTAGCATCCCTGCCCTCCTAGACAGACTCTTTTCAGTGGTGCTCAGTGACAGAACACAAACTGGAGCACAGGAAGTTCCATCTGAACCCAAGGAAAAACTTGTTGTGAGGATGTTGGCACCATGGAGCAGGGTGGATCCTCCAGAGAGAGACTGTGGATCCTCCATGTCTGGAGAGATTCCAAACCCACCTGGACATTGTGATCCTGGGCAACCTGCTGTGGGTGACCCTGCTTTAACAGGGGAGTTAGACTGGATGGTCTCCAGAGGTCTCTTCCAACTCCCACCATGCTGGGATGCTGTCATTCTGTGACATGGAAAGAGCCAGCCATTGCTGGTGTGAATACAGTTTTGGGTTTGCAACAGAATAATCTAGTCTTCTCAAGCAGGGAGAACAGGACCTGACCAAATTCACAGCACATATCTGCTTCTTAAATCTGAACATCTAAGTGTATTTGCTTTTCATGCAATTATCGTTATTTACAGGTAAATATTAATAGAAGAGATATTTAAGCTAAATGTTTAGAAGCAAAGCTTTCCCTCTGCAATTTATTGCCTTTATCTCCCTATTCATAGACCCAACTCTAAGTTCTTTACTCTTAACATCATCATCTGTTGTCATAGAAACTATTGCAATACATAAGTACCCTAAATGACTGCAACTTCATTGAATGGTAAGGGATCAAGATGGACTGTGATGGGGGAACACTTTAAACAGGTAGATCTATCCACAAAGAAGATGCATTCAGCCTCTCAACAGAGCAATGTGTACAACATTCATTTTTATGCTAACAAAATCACCCAAAGATATTTATTGATTCTTTTATTTGTTGTGTTCTTTCTTATGAGACACACAAACCAGGAAGCTCTTTGTTTCCATTAAACAAATGAATCTGTGTTGTCCAGTTGTGGACTGATATTACTAGGATTTCTTGGTGAGATTTCCTAGAGAGAGTTAGGGTTTACATTCCTTATTTCTTAAGTTTATGTTTATTTCTGCATTGCTAACAAAGAAATAATACATCTGCTTACTTTCCTGTGGCTGAGGAGGCCACCACCAAGCTTTCTCTCTAGCATTTATGCACCCGTATTCTTTTCAGACAACAAGGAAAAATACGCTCACCAAACCCAGTCAGGTTTTAATTCCCTAGTAATGTGTACACCTCCACTATGTCTGCAGTCCCTTTGGTCCCATACCTCTCTCTGAAGCATATCCTGCTCCCAGGAAGCAGAACAGAAGATCAGTTACAAGTTACTGGGTTTCCTCCCCCCTCCTTGCTATAGCTGCAAAATGCCAGAAGAGCTTCAATTTGAAGCCTGAAGAAACTGTTATTCCTGCATCATCTCAGTGGAATGCAAAGCTCAGACAGGTCCTTAGGATGTGTAAATGTCACAGAGATTCAGTTTTGCAGAGAAGTCATTGACACTCCAGTGACAGCACAGCAGCATTTTGCTTCTGGTTCAGTACAAATTACAGACAACTTGACATTAGAGACCTTCGGATGCAAAAGCAGACTAAAATCCTACATGATCAACTGACTTTCCCTATTTACAAAAAGCACATCTTTCATTTGAATGTCTCTTTGGGGAAAAAGTGATGGAAAGGAAGGGGAATGAAGAGAAAATCTGGGCAAGTTTCTGATTTATATGGTACGGCTTGCTCCATGCTGAAGCCTCTGAAGTACAGCTGTGACTCTCTCTTGCAAGATCCTCCATGCAAATATTACTGGCACATCCTGAAGCTCTAATGCTCAGCCTCTGCTCTCTGAACTTCCTTTGCATAAAGCACAGGGAGCCAACCCCTTGAAATAAGAAAAGTCCTTAGCAGCACTTCCAGTGCTTGCTGCTATTCTTTGTTTCAGATAATTGCCTGTGTTCCTATATGTTGCCTGGTGACTTTACAAGTATCCTCTTATCTTTCTCTTTATACACAGTAACAGCCCAGTGACCATTCTCTTAAGATGGTTGAATGCAGATTGATTCTGAATTTTAAAGAAGTCATTTGTTGAAATTAAGACAAAAATGATCACAGCTGAGCTAGGAACTGCAGAGGGCCATGGGTCAATATAACACTTTGGGCTCTAAAGACAAGTAAAAGAGCCCCAGTGCAGGGTGTTGTGTGTGCATGGGGCCAAGATATTGGGTGAATGGTGAAAAGATTGGAGCAATGGCTTTCCCTGCCCATGGAGTGAAGATATTAGGACATTCTGCCAGATGGATCCCTGGAGATAAAGAGATGGTGCAAACTATCCTTTAAAGAGCACAGGGGAGAAAGGGTTAATAAGAAATAAACAGTGCCAGAAGAAGTACAGTGCATTTTTGCCCCAAAGAGTGACTGTGTAACCTCAATTCCTACTGGCAAATGAAGACCAAATCAAACATGCAGGAGACATTTTCCTGGCTGCTCTTCCCATTATTTGATTTCTCTTGGGTGGGGTTTTTTTAACCTACTCCCAGCTGTGGCTGTGGGCTGCCTACGAAAACAGCCAGGCCATACCTTCATCGGAATAAAAATGAGCAGCTCCTAGTGAGCCTGGGCTGCATCTGACAGGGTTGCTGCGGCAGGGGATGGGCCCTCAGGAGTGGCCTTGTGAGCCCCTTTCCGCCATTACAGAGGAAAAACCAGCTCCCTAGCTCTTGGCAGGAAGATAGGTGTGGCTCACACCTGGGGATATGATAACAGAATCATAGAACAGGTCAGGTTGGAAGGGATCTTTCAAGGGACAGGGGTATCTGAACAGGGACATCTTCAGCTAGATCAGGTTATGTCCAACCTTTTGACCATGGGAACGCTCTTGCATTTCAGTTCCCATGTTAGTGGGACACCTTGATCACGGTCAGAGCAACGGCAGCCCAGTGACATCAAACTCCTAACTACTGATGCTGCCTGGTGGGGAAAAGTCACTGCAGCTCACAGCGCCAGTCGTCAGAGAGGGTTTATATTGCCTAATTAATTCAACTGTCATGAAATTAAATGATCATGTACTTTGATATCTGTCTGTTTTCTCAGGTGCAGTTATATTTGAAGAGACCCCACGCCTGTTTAGCTGTGATCCCTTTTGGAAATAATTGGCGCGGGTTTGATTGATAATGTGTATTCCTCTTTAAAAGAAAACACACTATTTTTCATAATCAGAGGCTGAATGCATAATGAGTGCTCTGGTGCTGCCTTTAGCATCAGGTCTGTCAAACTGCACAGTTATTTCCATATTGATGCAAACTAAGATATTACACTCCCTCATTACACTGACATGGCACATCTTTCAACAGTCAGCTTCCAATCATACGTTCCTTGCAAACAAAATTACCTTCATTTTCTCTTTTGCTACAGAAGGAGCGAGCAGTGGAAATGTGCCCTAACAAGCTAATCAACTAATTTTTAGAATATGTTTGAACCATTTAATATTCTAAAAGAAAACAAGAAAAAGTTGCTAATGGGTATGCTGGCATAAACAGAAATAAATAGACAACTGGTTGACTGAACATTAGCATACTTAAGTTTTATCGAAGTCACAGTGGAATTCATTTTGTAAGTCAAAAAAAACACAAGATCTATTTGTATCTATAAGCTGAACAACTTAACTTACTCCATACATTCTTGAGCAGATAGCCAACAACTTCACTTACTCCATACATTCTTGAGCAGATAACCTTGGTTATGAAGGTAAGAGAGAAGAAAGGAAACTATCCTTTTATGAGCCAAAGGCGATAAATTGATCTTAGTGGGACTGGCGTGTAGGGCTACTGGTAATAGTGTGTGTGTGACACTAATGGCTCTGCTGCTAGGAGAGAGGAGTGGGACTTGTGGTTATGGGCTGCCATTCAGTGAACTAGCAGGAGTAAGAGTGTTTCCAATGCAATATCCATTGATGGGAAGAAGGGAGAGGCAGCTTTGCATGGCTAAATCCCAGCACTTGTCCCAAACAGGCAACTATCGGCAGGGAGATGAAGTCATGTTTTTTTACAAACCCTATGAGGAGAGGCTGAGGGAGCTGGGGTTGTTTAGCCTGGAGAAGAGGAGGCTCAGGGCAGACCTCATTGCTGTCTACAACTACCTGAAGGGAGGCTGTAGCCAGGTGGGGGTTGGTCTCTTCTCCCAGGCAACCAGCAACAGAACAAGGGGACACAGTCTCAAGTTGTGCCAGGGGAAGTATAGGCTGGATGTTAGGAGGAAGTTGTTGCCAGAGAGAGTGATTGGCATTGGAATGGGCTGCCCAGGGAGGTGGTGGAGTCACCGTCCCTGGAGGTGTTCATGAAAAGCCTGGATGAGGCACTTAGTGCCATGGTCTAGTTGACTGGATAGGGCTGGGTGCTAGGTTGGACTGGATGATCCTGGAGGTCTCTTCCAACCTGGTTGATTCTATGATTCTATAATTCTAAAACCACAGAACCATAGAATGCACCAGGTTGAAAAGGACCCTCAAAGATCATCTTGTCCAATCCCCCTACAGTCAGCAGGGACATCTCCAACTAGATCAGGTTGCTTAGGGTCCCATCAAGTTTGAACTTAACGTTGCCAGTGATGGAGCCTCAACCACATCTCTGTCCAACCTCTCATTGTAAAGAACTTCCTCCTTATGTTTAACTTAAATCTACTCTGCTCTAAATGACCCAGGTCAATGAAAAGGGAAGGGTTCCAGAAAGCAGGTTGAAAAGGACCACATCTAATGAGTTTTGACTACAGAAATCATTGCTAAGGTGGCAAGGTAGTCCATGGCAGGCTGAGGCCATGAGGTGCCTCGTCAAGTCCCTGGCCACTCCCTGAGGATTTCACCCTCTGATCCCTTCAGGAAACGCAACATTTGTTTTGCAGCAGGAAGATTACAAACCCTGTGGAAAAATCATTCTACTCACATCATGTAGTTTGTTTTCAGAAAGGTTTCATTTCCTATTAAGAGACAGTCCTGCATTTGTTACATATGTTAATTTGCTTTAGAAAAAACATGGGAAAGCAAATTGTTGTGCTCATCCGTTGTCCAGGCAAATCTTCAGCATCTCCAGGTCTGAGGCAGAAAGGACAGTCCTTCCCTGTGCCAGTGTATGGTTGTAAAGCCCTGACTTGATAGGGGCCATAGTGATCACTGAGACTGGTTGTGCCTGAGGCCAGCCCTAGGCAACACCTTGCCCTGAGGCAAGGCAGAAAACAGCAGACCCATCTTCTCACGAAGCAGGAACTCTCGGTGAAGTTGTGTGTCCTCTGTGTGCAGAACAGCTCCATACAGAGCCCTGATACCTCCATCTGACAGTTTGCCTCTTCTGATAACTGCACACTCTGCAGGACCTGTAGAGTGAGACTTTCAGCTCAGCCTGCATCTGCACCATTGATTGTCCCTGGCCTTCATTAAGGTTATGTGGACTTAGAAACCCATGAGCTGAGCCTGAGTACTTCAGTGTCCAAATCATAGTTGTTCCATGCACAGGTCACTAAGGAACATATGGGGTGATTTACACATCTGAATCCTCAATCTGATAGCAGAAACTGGCCCTTCCAGCTGCGTGTCTAAAATCTGGGCACTGCATTTTTCAGTTTTTTCCCTACAGAACAATTGAGACTCTAATCCTGAAGGCCACTAGGTTGGAGCTGTAAAACCTCCATCAGCTGCATTTCCTCACATATCCAGGGCAAAATACCTTCCAAGGCTGACAGTTGCATGGGGATGCACCAGACTGTTCCCTGATGTGGGATTAACCACACTGTGTAGCAAGAGAAACATCTGTTTGTTCTTGAGCTGAGCAGAGACTGTCTCAGCTGAGGGTCCGGAAGAGGAGAAGGACAGCTCAAGATGAAAGCTTGCACTCCAGCTGCTGGGAGAAGGAATACATCCATCCTCCTGTAGAATATTTCTGCTCAATTGTAGAAGTCAAGGCAGTAACTATTCCAGCAAATACCCCAGCACTGCTGTGGCACAGCAGCCAGCAAATGAAACTGGAAACATTTCCATCATAAAATTATATCCTAGTGGTTGAAAAGGCAGGCTAGAGAGCAGATGTCCCAGGGTCTGTGAGTGCATTGTACCAATTATGGACGTCTTTTGATCTAGAACACAAAAAGGAGTTGCTGGTGGTGAAAGTGGCTGTTGGAGAAAAAGAAGGGTGGAAGAAACTCTCATCTATTCTAGATACAGACTGTATCCACCAAATGGAGCATGTGGATGGGAGTGGTACACGGAATCAGAGGGCAAAGTGGTATCATGGTTTCCAAGCAGTCAGGCTAATCTTCACAATAAGGGTGGTGAGACACTGCAACATGTTGCCTAAGGAGATCATGGATGCCCCCTCCCTGGAGATGTTCAAGGACAGGTTGGATGAGGCCTTCAGCAGTCTGGTCTAGTGGAGGGTGTCCCTGCCAATGCCATGGCAGTTGGAACTAGATGATCTTCAAGGTCCCTTCCAACCCAAACCATTCTATGAATCTGTGAGGGGCATGGAGCAGCAAAGGCAGCTTTCCTCCTCTATGTCCTTCTTAAGAGGTTTCTGAACAGGGTCCTTGGTTTGCAGATTCAGATACAAATTTGTACAAAGAAGTGTGATAATGCCTCCTGAAACCTGATTTGATTTTCTCCCTTCGATATCCTATCTGGCATGGAGGAGATTTAACTCACACCAGATTATGAGGCGTTATCCGCTCTACTCAGCCAGCACATCTCTAGGCAGACAGGCTCCCGGAGCTAAGCCTCAGGTTGCCTCTGAAAGCAAGTTTCAACTGTGAAGGTACTTCTTACGCCATCAAAAGATGTAAAGGCAGAGTCCTATGCCTGGTAATTTCTTTACATAAATAACAATTCTGCCAAAGATTCCTTTAATGACAGCAATTATACATAACTAAGTGCACTTTAAAGGCTGATTTCTTTTTTTAGGGGGTTGTTTTGAAGCGTCTTTGAATTCATTAAGGGTAATTTTCCCATAATAAACTCAAAAGCAAGTTTCCCTTAGAAGCTAACACCACCACCCCCCAACCCATGACAGGTACATTGTTCCACTTTCAGGTCTAGTTATTTAATTGCCAGATGCATCAGGTACAGAGCTGCACAGATATAAAAATACACAACTTCACCTCCTTTTTTCCCAGAGAGTGCTTGTGTGCAGGCTGTACAGCCATGAGTATTAGATGGAAAAGGGGGCGTAGCATTGGGGATGTCCTGGAGGCTGGCCTCACTGCCCTGGGGCTCCCTGGGGCTGCAGTTAGCCCAAGCTGCCTACACAATGAAAGGAAATAAGAAAGTAAGAGTTGAAAGGTTAAAAAATCACTGAAAGGTTAAATTAAGAAAGGTTTTCTGCCTGCTGTTGGTAAGCCACACTCTGACACTGAATCCTTTGTAGGCATCAGTACTTCCTTCCATCCAAGTCATGTTCCCAAGAGCATCAAGAGCACCTGAAAATGCAGCAGCTTGAGTTTTAACTTGTGATAGTTTCCCAAACTCTGCTTGCAAATGGATCTGTGACCAGAGCCACAAGACTTCTTCCTTCCCACTTCTGACAGCAATAGGAGGTCCTGGCCAGACAAAGGGCTTGTTCCCTTGCCAGAGCAGAGGAAACCTTCCTCTGGAATTAGGTATGCAAAGCTTCGTTCTTGGCCAAAGATCTAAACCTCGACTGTTTGTGCTCCATTGTGAGAGGTTGTTTTATATTGTCCCCATTCACAGTCCCTCTGTGCGAGAAATGGGGACAGTCATCTGTGCCAACTCACACAGACGCTGACAGAATAGCTGCATTAAAGACACGAGGCACTCGGAGTTCATGGACATATGGATGTCTGCAGCAGAAAGGAGAAGACCCCTTACAACATCCCCTCTGCCATGTGAGCTACTGCTGCTACATTTCACTGACAACACAGAGACATGCCATTCAGGCAGAGCAAAACGTGGATAGCTGGTTGCTGGAGAGTATAAACCAACAACCAGCCAGCAGCTGCTAATCTGCTTGTAAACTCCTGTTGGAAAATAAAGACAATCCCATTTTACAGTAACCAGATGTTTAACAGAATATTATTATTTATAAGTGCCTTAGGCTATTGTTTTATAAAGGTCTGAGGAGGGCTCACAAAAACGCAAAATCACAAGCAAGTGTGCAGTTCAAAGGCTTGCCAAAGCTGTGAAAGCTCATGTAGCATGCGGCAGGTCATCTTTTGTCTGTGCCTGGTGTGCTGGGTGGGATGGATGGCCAAGGCTTCCTCCATAACTTACCTAAGCAAGTTCCTCTCTGCTCTGGTTTTTCCCATTCTTTATTATCCATAATTGGATAACTTCTCTCCAGTTTTCTCCTTGGAACACTGCAGATAAGATTTCTGTTTAATCATCCCGCTTTAAGTACTTGCAATCAGACAGGATATTGCTGCTTTTGAAATAAGACAATGACATTTAATGACTTTCATTCCTTCCTATACAAAAGATTAATTTATGTGCTGGAGTCATCTTTTTCATTGGAAAATTCTCTCCACTCTTTTTGAAATGATTCAACCTGATTAACAACTTAATTCCCCTTTTATGTCTCTGATTTTCTGGCTTTCACTGCCAGCATTTGCTTGTCATCTTTTTACCAAATCTAATTCAGCTTTTGTTTCTGAATTAGCCTGAAGTCAAGAAGCCAGACAAGTTGTAAGGTGTGCGAGTCATTAAAAGCTGCTAGAAAAGAGAGGGATTGCCTTAACAGCCCTTGGAGAAATTCAGATGAAGGACTGTGGGGCCTATGTGTATCCCTGGGAAGTGCAGTGCTGGGAAAGCAAAAGACACATCCCTGATGTTTTCCAGGCAATTGGGAAAAGCTCCTGTAACAGGAGGCTCCAAAGGTCAGGTGAAGGGAGAATGAGTCAAAAGCTGTGGAGGGAAATAAATCGTGGTCTGGAATACACCTACCCTGGCTGCTTTGAAATGTGAAAACACAGATTATTTATCCCACCTGCTCTAAACTACTTGTAGTGTTTAATATTCTTCTGGGGTGCTGTTGGAAGGAGAAGATTCATCAAGATGCTGCCTTACAAGGACATCAATCTGGATGTTTTTCTAAGTGCACACATGAAACATCTATTCAAAGCTTTGTACTCTCTGTGTTGTTTCTGATGATTTCTTGGTTAATAGCATCAGTTGGAGTGCAATTTTTACTTTTGAGCAGGTGAAGGTTTGCCTTTAGCCAGGTAAATACCAGTGTTAGGAATTTATTTTGTTTTACTGCTAATATGCTGTAAAGCTACTATAGTTTCCTGACTATCATCTTCTTGCTTTACTTAGCCTCCATAACTTTCTGATTTCCAAAGCAAATTTCACCTTGCTTTACTTAGCCTCCATAACTTTCTGATTTCTGTTTGCTACAGTTCTGTGGTGTTTATTCTCTCAGCTTCATAAGTCTTAATTTTTTTCCTTTCAAATACATCTGTCTGTTCCTTTAGGTCTTCTCCTGCAGCTGTGAGATTAGATTTTTTTAGCAGATAGAAAAGGATGCTTGAGAAATCCCCATTATAAATTACTTCTTTTCTGACAAAACTCTTATGCCCAACAGATTTAGCACATTACTGTTTTCTGGACTGTGAAACCAGTCTTTCTGATGGACCTAATCTATAGATACTACATTGCCATGTGAGAAGTTTTCAAAAGCTCTAATGGTTCTTTCTATACTTAGGTCTTTGTATGAGACAAATGGGTGAGCCCAAATGCTTCTTTTTCCCCAGCAGAGTCTCTGTATGTGCATGGGCTGCCCTTCCTCTGCATCTGTAACAAATGGAATGAGGTTTGTGTGGAGTTTGAGCTACAGCACCACACTTACACACTCACTGTGGTGCCACACTCAATTTTTGTGGTAAGATACTACTCTCTGTAGCTGCCATTGCTACCAAGTGGCACTTCATTTTCAGTTAACTGCCATCTTCATTTTTTTGAAGATCATGGAATCATTTTGGTTGGAAGAGACCAGGAAGATATCACATCCAACCATTAACCCAGGACTGCCAAGTCTACCACTAAACCATGTCACTCACCACCACATCTACACAGTTTCTAAATCCTTCCAGGAATGGGCACTCTACCACTGCCCTGGGCAGCCTATTCCAGGCTTTGACAACCCTTTGGGGGAAGATTTTTTAGTTAGTGTCCAACATAAACCTCCCCTGGTGCAACTTGAGGCCATTTCCTCTTGTTCTACCACAAAGACAGCACTTTGTTTTCAGGTCACACGTTATAAAAAAAGTCTTCAGGGCCCTCGTGATGCACAGCCCCAGGGATGCCGGAATCTCGTTTTTGCCACTTCTGCCCTGAACCAAATATGGTCCCAGGTAGTGCTGAGTCCAAAGCTTTGCTAGGGGTGGCTCAGGGAAGCCCTACACGTGGTGTGCAGCCCATAGATGGCATGGGAACTCCTTCCAGCCTAGCCCTAAGGGCTTGGGAAAGGTGGACATGCACAGGCAGAGGGCTCCTTTGGTGCTGTTCAGCAGATGCTAATGATACTTCCCATATGAGGAGCATGAATTATTGTAATGATGCTTTAACACAGCTCAGCAATCAAACACAAGAGTGTAATGAAAGCAGGAATACGTGTTTACCAGAGTATAAAGGCAGAGAGAGAACAGGATGATTCTTCACTTAAAAGCACACAGGTGTAAACACACATATGTGTCACTTGATTAATCCCTGACACTTAAACCCAAACACAGACCCTATTGCTGGGGCAGGCAGCCACGCGTGGAAGGAATACAGCAGACTAGATGGGATCCACTTTCCAGATTAAGATCCTAATCTTGCAAATAATTCTAGGCTGCTGAAATACTACAGCCACGTGATGTCCTCTATGCCATGGGGATCAGCTCTGCCCTGCACCTCCTCTTCCGCCAGGATGGCAGTGACCATGAAGCAGCTCCCTGGGAATGCTGGAGTGCCAAGCAGCGTTGAAGCAAAATGTATAAGACACTAAAGATGACAGACAACAGCAAGAGAAGAAGACCAGGAGGAAAGAAAAAGTCTGGCTTGGGATGTTTAACCCAGAGCATTGCCTCTCCTGTTGGATGGGTTTGGCTTTGATGCTGTTAGTAGTCAGAGCATGGTTTTGGCACAGTAATTTTCTTTAAGGAAAAAAATAGCCGTGAAGTGAATGAGACTTGACAAGACAGATTGTATCTGCTATGCCTGTTGGCCCCAAAGGCTCTCATTTTTAAAATTCAGTAATTATGTATGTACACAAATGTTTCTAATGGGCCCCAAACAGCAGCACCAGCCGCCATCCCCAAGTGCTGCATAGTAAAGGTGGCAAAGGTTGACACCAAAGAAAGGAATGAGGAAAATTATGTCCACTTGAGTGGAGAGAAACATCTAGAAGAACAAAACAAACCTCTAAGTCAAGAAGAGCCACAGGTTCCCCCATGATGAGGAAGGTCATTTGGAGGAGTGTGACCATGGTGAAGGCACAAAACCCACCAGTGGCTTTGCAAGGCTAGTGAGAGGAAAGCTCAGGTGCTCCTCCAAATGGTGCTGCCTGTGCAGGCAGAGAGCTGTGAGGCACACAAATACATACGCTTTGTCTGGCTCAACCTGCATCTTGACCATCCCTGAGGTATGGGCAGGCTCTAGTGGGGTTTTATTCATCTGTTTTCAGCAGCTGATTCCTCTCTAAACCCCAGCAGAGACCCTTGACCAGGCAGAATGGGCTGTCAGGGCAGCGCCTGGTTAATGAACCACCGCAGCACTTTTGTTTCTCTGGCTGCCTGGTGCCCTGCTCTCACTGGTACCATTATTACAAGAACCAGACAGAATATTGCCTTGAGATATGATTTTCATAGTGGGATGGATTTTATTATACCAGCCATACAATACCCACCATTATCATTTTGATTATATGCTCCTCTCATTTGCACTATTGGAACATTATCTGTGGTACATTCCTTATTACTTTATAAGAAACCGAAACTACATCCTTAAGATGAATTGTAAGGAAGGATTTCTATTTCCTCAGATAGATACTTTGGCTGAGAACATTAAGTGGCAAACATTATTTGTAAAAGTTTATTTTATTTTATTTAGGTAAACTCTAAAAGAAGGAAATAACACAGATATTTCTCACAGACAGAAGAGCCTGCGGCTAGTTGCAACAAATGGCTGCAATTTAGAATTCATGTACTATTAAGAAGTTCTGATTAAATTGTGAGTTCCTTCAGAGGGAAGAAGTTGAATAAATGAAAGTCTGGCCTTGGCCCACTGGGCTTTGATGGGCTGGTGGGGGTTAAGGGTTCAACAGCAGCTCACAAGTTCCCTCTGGCCCCATGACCCAAGGTCTCTGAGGATTAATCATAGAATGGTTTGGGTTGGAACAGACCTCAGACATCATCTAGTTCCAGCTCACCACCATGGGCAGGGACACCTTCCACTAGAACAGGTTGCTCAAGGGCTTGTTTAACTTGAACACCTCTAAGGAGGGAGCATCCACAACTTCCATGGGAAACCTCTTCCTGTGTCTCACCAGCTTCACTGTAAAGATTTTCTTTCTAATATCCAATCTAAATTAGAATAGAATCACCCAGGTTGGAAGAGACCTCCAAGATCATGCAGTCCAACCTAGCACCCAGCCCTATCCAGTCAACTAGACCATGGCACCAAGTGCCTCATCCAGTCTTTTCCTGAACACCCCCAGGGACGGTGACTCCACCACCTCCCTGGGCAGCCCATTCCAATGGCAAATCTACCCTCCTCAAACTTAAATCCATTCTCTCTCATCCTATCACAACAAGGTCTTGTAAAACATCCATCCCCAGCTTTCTTGTAAGCCAACTTCAGGTACTGGAAGGCTGCTATAAGGTCTCCCTTAAATTAAAATGATTATGAACTTGGTAAGAGAGGGCAGAAGGTGAATAAGATAGTTGTGTTTAATAGCCCTCCTGGATTTGAAACAATGGCTTTCAAGAGATACTGGACCATCCACATGGCTGGTGAGCATCCATCACTGGAGCACAATATACACCCATGGGTAAGACCACCTTGTACTGTACATCCAAAACCAAAGATGGTCTTTACCCTGCAGAGTTTGCTCTCCGCCTTTTCTCCTTGTTGCCTTTATCCTTCTGTACACATGGGAATAGAAAACCATGAGTCACAGAGACTTACCCAGATATCTTGACACAGGTCCATCCCTGCCTCCAAACCAAGCTGACCATAGCACCCAGGCACCAATCCTGACCTTATGCAAGGTCTGAAACTTCCTATGCTTGTGGTACAACTGGATTTTCACAGGTCCTATGGCTAAAGAGTGACAAGAGCACCTGACTCATGAAGCATTCCATGTTTCTGTGGAAGATATTCTGGCTTCCAACCCAAACCACTCTATGATTCTTTTTGACTTGGGGATGCTACACAGCTTCCACAGCTAAGTGAGACTTGCCACTCATGTCTGAAGGGCATCGGTTGGTTCGGCTGCCACTGAGCAGTTAAACCCCAAACTGTGGACAGAACTGGATCATCTCAAGGAACTTGCTAATATGTGAAGCTGGTTACCAATTTCTAAAAGAAGCTTTGTGACTTCAGCAGAAGAAATCACACTGTGCTGTGTAGATAAGGGAACATTTTCATGTTGATTGCAAATCATAAATATTTGATGTAGTGTAATTACTGCTTCTTAAGTATCATTTTCTAAATTATTATTATTTCTATTAAATGCATAGAAATTTGGGATGGAAGAATGAGTTAACACAGTAACACTTCATCACTGAAGATATGGGTTTGTGGAAGGCCATCAGTGAGCTTGTCTTGTGTTTCTTTCCACCCAACTGTCTCCCAGACCACTGTAAAAAGCAGAGCTGGTGCTTGGGTGATCCCAAACTTAGCAGGCAGAAGTCATGGGATGTGTGATACCATTTAGATAATTTCTGCCTGAATAATGCCCAAATCTGGCTGATATTTTTAGTGTCTGGAGAACCAAATTCAGCCAGGCACAAAGAACTTCTAAAAATAGATTTAGTAGGAGCTAAAAACAACAGTGATGTAGGCTCACGAGAGTGAGCTATGATTTTATGTTCCACTTTTCTTCTCCCAGCTGTGTCATCATCATGCCTTTGGGTAATTGTTTAAGAATCAGAGAATCATAGAACTGTTTTGGTTGGAAGAGTTGTTTAACATCAAGTACAACCACTAACCCAGAACTGTCAAGTCACCACTAAAACAGGTTCCTCAGCACCACATCTACATGTTTTTTAAATCCTGCCAGGGATGGGGTCTCCACCTGTTCCAGGGCTTGACAACCCTTTGGGGGAACAAATTGTTCCTAATATCTAACCTAAACCTCCCCTGGCACAAATTGAGTCTCTTTCCTCTTGTCCTATTGCCTTTTACTTGGTAGAAAAGACAAACATCAATCTCATTCCACTCTCTCCTTTCAAGTAGTTATAGAGGGTGAGAAAAGGCTCCTTTTCTCCAGGCTAAATATCTCTAGTCCCTTCAGCTGCTCCTCATAAGACTTGTGCTCTAGACACTTCACCAGTTTCATTGTCCTTCTTCGGACATGCTCCAGCACCTCAATGTCCTTCTTATTTAATCTCTTTTCTTCCTCACAGACATCAGTTAAATTGATGCAATTCCTCTGTCACGAGTTTGTGATAAGGTTTAGCTGGTGTTTGTGAAGCACACCGAGATCTTGGAGAGGAAGCATCCTATGAAGCATGCTCACCTTCAGGCTGTTCAAAGGAGCAGGAGGAAGACAGAGAGAGATGGACCATTCGGGAGTCTTGAGCTCCAGTCCTTCTCTGCTCCAGTAAATCCAGTCTTGGCCCACTGGGAGACTACTTGCATCCAGATCTCCAAATCCACACTATTTGTCCCATCTATCCCATACCATAATTTCCGACTTGTCAGCGTTGGGCTTGAGCTGCTGCTGGTGACTCTCAGGGTGCAGCTGCAGCAGCCCAGGTAGAGATTTCTCCTGAAGCATTAAATAGCATCCTACAGCCACCACTCCAAGCCTGAACATGGCACTGACCAGGTCTCTGATGGTGGCAGAGGTGGGTGGCCACAGTCCTTTCTCTGGCCAGTTGCTTCTGCACCAGCTCTGGATCCTTGATGTTTGGTTGGTTTCTGCCTGACCCCTAGTGCTATCCCAGCGCACAGATTCCACAGCTCCATTATTACTTACAAGTTGGTAAACAGAAAGAAAATATTCAAACTAATCTGGAATAAGTCAGATATACTTTTTTCACCTCTGGGGAGATTTTCAACTATAACAATGTAGCTTTGAGCTTCTGACAGATGCTAATGAATTGTTGTTTACATGTTTGATTTACTGCCTAAACAAAGATAAGACATGCTCTTGAAAACACATTGAATGCACAATCCAAACACATCCATTAAATCTGTCACAATAAACATGACAGCTTTCTTCTAACCTAACAACTGGCATGCCTCATTTACATATTAATGAGAAAACTGGGATCAGTCTGCACAAATTGCTTCTATCTTGCGACAGGGAAGCACTGACTGACAGTGGAGCTCTCAGTGGTGTAAATACAACAAGTAAATACCTCTGCCATCTTAATGGATTGGATTTTTATTTGCCTATTTGGTTCCATGGTTATTGATTAGTTGTCTCTCGTGAACTGGCGGTGACAGGCGTTACAACTCCAGACATTAAAAGAGTTCCTACAGCTTCCTGGCCGCCTGAGATGTCTGCCGGGCTTTGGGGCTGGCAGTTCCCAAAAGGGTTCGGTTAAAGGCTGGATCTGCCTTGAAGACCTGTTCTCCGTCATCATGGAGTATGCGTGCCAGTGCCAAGCCCTCTGTTGTCCACGAGCCATGTTTTGTTGTTATAGAATCACAGAATGGCTTGCGTTGGAAGGGATCTTTGTAGGTCATCTAGGCCAAAGCCCCCCCCATCAGCAGGGACATCTTCAGCTAGAGCAGGCTGCTGAGAGCCCTGTCCAGCCTGGCTTGGAGTGCTTCCAGTCACAGAGTGTGCTGGTTTAGGGCCACAAGCTCCCCAGTACCAGAGGACAGAAGTGATATTGACTGCTGTCAGGGAGTAAAAATACAAACGCTGCACATTGATTAGAAGTTTAAAGGGAGATTCTGTTTAAAAGTAGAAGCTTATCAAATCAAAACCTTCCAGAATGCCCCACCGCATCCAGCCTCAGCAGGCCTGAGAGTAGGCCAAAACTGCCTTCCCCACCTCAGGCCTACAGGGCCTCCGCAGGCCTCATGGCCTGCCAGCCAGACGCCACCTCCTCCATACAAACCGTGAGGTAAGTGGGGATGCCACTCTTCCTGAGGAGAGAAGTGGAGGGAGGAGGAGAGAGCAATGTCAGCTAGGTACCTATAAACTGAAATACTGCAATAGAATAACAATGCTACAATGTCCTGGGATGACCAGGTCCATTCCTTGGGACTCTCTATCTCTTTTTTGGAGGACTTTGTCCTTATGGTCTTCCTGAAGGCATCTGGGCCCCAAGACCACCACACAGGACATGTATCACCTCTCTGGGCAACCCGGGCCTGTGTTTCACTGCCTTTGGTGTAAAAAATGTCTTCCTATCAAGCCTGAATTTCCCTCTCTCAGTTTAAAACCATCCCTCCTTGTCCTGTCACAACAGGCCCTTCTGAAAACATTGTCCTCATCTTTCTTAGAGACCTCCATTAAGTACTGAAAAGTCATTCTAAAGTCTCCCCACAGCCTTCTCATCTCCAGGCTGAACATCCCTAATTCTCCCTGCCTGTCTTCATAGCAGACGACAGACCACTTTTGTGGTACTCCTGGGTTTTTTTATATTCTTCAATCTCTGGAGGAGGAACCATTCTGCAGGTGGGAAATCAGAGCTAAATGGCTGGAGCACTAAAAGCCTTTGAACAGGTGTTCCTAAGACAAGATCCAAGCTCAGGTTCAGCAGATGATAATCAGGAGCCTCAACCACAGATCCCAAAGTACCTTATGGACCCTAGAGACAGTTCTCCTCCCCCTCTACTCTGCCCTGGCGAGGCTGCATCTGGAATATTGTGTCCACTTCTGAGCCCCTCAGTTCAAGAAGAACCTCAGGGAAGTGCTTGAAAGAGTCCAGCACAAAGCCACAAAAATGATTAAGGGAGTGGAACATCTCCCTTACGAGGACAGACTGAGGGAGCTGGGTCTTTTTAGCTTGGAGAGGAGGAGAATGAGGAGTGACCTCATTCATGTTTATAAATAGATAATGGGTGAGTGCCAAGAGAATGGAGCCAGGCTCTGCTCAGTGATGTCCAATGACAGGACAAGGAGCAATGTGTGTAAATTGAGGCACAGGAAGTTCCATGTAAACATGAGGAGGAATTTTTTCACTGTGAGGGTGACAGAACACTGGAACAGGCTGCCCAGGGCGGGGTTGTGAAATCGCTCTCTCTGGAGATATTCAAAACCCACCTGGGTGTGTTCCTCTGTGATCTGGTATAGGTGATCCTGCTCTGACAAGGGGGTTGGACTAGATGATCTTTCGAGGTCCCTTCCAGCCCCCAACATTCTGTGATTCTGTGATCATTATATATTACCGTATCAAAGCATGCACACCATTGTCCACAGTAGTGGACCTAAGTTTTCTGCAGAGCCCGAGGTTGTTGCAGCAGGGACATGGGAAAGTTCAGTCTCCAGCTCTGAGGCAACATGAAGATGAAGCAGATCCACAAATCCAGGCAAAACCTGACTAGAGCAGGAGGAATGGCATAGGTTTAGAAGCCGTCTTTTCAAACATTCCCAGGCAGTTCTCCTGACCACGATGTGTGTGTTTGAAGGCACTGGAGAACTGTTTGCAAAATGCTGATCTGTCTCTAGTTGTACACTTGAGACATAGCTTGGGCTTTGGATTTAGAGAAGTTTCCTGCTGATGGTTTGCTCTAAAAGGCTGTATGGATAGCACCAGAATGATACAAACTGCTGCAAGGGACTCCAGGGAAATTAATGCACTCCTATGCTTGTAGGTTTGAAGTTTGGTTTTGGTTTTGGTTTTTTTTTTCTTCTCTACAAGTTGTTTCTTCTCTACAAAACTGGGCACACTGCTTTAGTCTTCAGAGGCCCACAGAAAAAAAATCAGAAGGCTGCTTTAGCTCTTGAAATTTGTCTCCTGTTTCTAGATTAAAGGGGATGTATTCGGTTACTCTTGGATATAGATTTCTCCTCCTCCTCTCCAAGCCTCTGTTATCTGACTCATGTCTCCAGACATTAGTGCTTTGCCCCTGAAGTAGTCTTTTATCTGTTTATGGCTGAACAGTTTGTGTGCTGCTGGGGTATGGCATGATAACTGAATTTGTATTAAATAATTAACATCAAATTAAATGGATTTTGCTGTAAATGTGATTCTGACACAGCATTAGGGAACCACATCCAGCCAAATGTAGGCAACCCAGAGAAACCCAGACAACCTCCTCCTGAAACCAGAACAATCCCCCTCCAGCCCCTCAACTTTCTCTGGCGACAGAGATCTTCATTCAAATGCAGCAAGAGATCCCCCAGCCCTGTTCAGCAGGAGCCCTCCCTCACAGTGAGAGGCTCTGGGGGAGTCAATGGGGTGTCTAGTAGAATAAGCTATTGCTCAACCATGCTGAGCAGAATTAGTTGCATACAACATGCAAGCAATGAACTGATTTAATTTTGCTGTCAATCAACAAGGAAAAAAGGGCCAGCATAATGCAAATAGTCGCTTCTCTTCAATCTGAGAAGAGCTTTGGGGGAAATATTGTAAATGTCATAATACAATATGTTAAATATAGTAGTTAAAATACTGTTCTGCAGCCAATTTCTCTTCTTAGATGCATACACAACTCCCACTGGCAGGAACAGGAATTTTGCAGAGTAGCTCCAAATGAGGAAAATCTTTCCCAGGAAGGGAAGGGAGGACTGGTCAACGTGTGTGTGTGTGCTGAACTGAGTGTCTACAGGGACCTGTGGATATGAAACTACTCAGGCTGACTTTGAAGACTAATGAGGAATAATTTTGGAGAAGATTTCTAATCTGGACTAAATCCTAGGCCAAAGCCAGCACTTCTGTTCCTCCTTACTAATGAACCATGGAGTAAGTAAGGGGAGGACTGAAGCCAAGAAGACCCCAATCCTAATCCTGATTTTAACCCTCCCTGTTTGTGGTTGCCTGCAGATGACTTAAAGCTGCTTATCCCATACTGTGCAAAACCTCAACCACAATTGTGTTGATATGGGCAGCAGCTGTGGGGAGGCTGAACACAAGGACTGAGCTCCCCATGTTCTGGAGTCACTGTTTCTCCTCTAAAATTACAACAGCTGCACAGGCAAAGATTTACTTTGAGTAACACCATCACTAACCAGTGAGCACCAGCGTGGTGAGGTCCATATCTCCAGCACTTCCAGATACAAAATAACTCATGGTTTAAGAGATTAATGGGACAAACAAATGAGGGAGTTAATAAATTAAAAATTAATCCCCATCCCTGGAGTTGTTTAAAAGACAGAGGGATGTGGTGCTGAGGGAGACCAGCTTTGATAGGGTTAGAGAACGGTTGGACTCAATGATCTTAAAGGTCCTTTCCAACTGAAATGATTTTATGCTTCTAAATATTCGTTTCCTGGTAGTGATGTTTCCAGGTGGTAGCTTAGTCTTCATAACAATGGGAAAACTGGGATTTTGGAAAATTAACAAGGTGAGAGATCACAGAATGTTGCAGGCTGGAAGAGACCTCTGGAGATTATCTAGTCCAAGTCCCCTGCTAAAGCAGGGTCACCCAGAGCAGGTTACCTGGAATCACAATTTCTAGGCAGGTTTGGAATTTCTCCAGAGAAGAAGTCTCCACAACATATCTGGGCAGCCTGCTCTGGTTCTCTGTTACTCTTAAAGCCAGTAAGTTTTTCCTTCTGATTGATCCTGTGACACCAGGATCAATTGCAGGAGAAGATGACTTAAATAAAACACTGTGACACCAATTATGTTGTCACTTATACTTCCCGTTCCTTATGCCTGCTCCCTGTAAGAAGCAAGAGGCATTCAAAGGCCATATTGTGATATATTCTCCATGTTTGATCTTGTTCTTCTAGTGACCACCAGGAAGCTACATAAAGCAGGAGCAGGTGTGACTGCAGCTACACGAATCAGAAGTGAGTAGTCAACACATGCGTATGCTGAAGGAGGTAGGAGTCATTACAGCTCTATCCCACATAGTTGGATGAGTGAAAAAGGGAAGAAAGGGCCATAGTCTGTCCTTTGGACTTTGTCAATTTGTCTAATCCCTTTAAAATATGTTACTTATTTATTTATTCGCCTCGATGCGCCAACTAGACTTTAAGTGCAATGTAAGTAGGCTTATGTGGAAAAAAAACCAAACTAAAAAGAGTTCCTGGTATTTGCTTTACCTACAGCTCAGCAGTAGGCATTCACTTATTCTTAAATTGAGTAATGAGTTATCTCTCCCGTTACACCTCTTCCACACCACTCATGGTATTACAGATCTTTATCCTCTTCCCCCTTCAATCATCTCTTTTCTGATCTAAGGCAGGAAAGGGAGAACCACACACAATATTCAAGTGGTAAGCAGACAAGAACTGACACAGTAGCACAAGTCTGTTGTCTGCTTTAGTGGTATTTTGCTGCAGTTGTGCTGGTCTAAGAATACAGATGGGAACAGAGTTCATAGACAGATGTAACACCTTTGATTACACCAACTTATATAGCTGGAAAAATTAAATGAGCTTTCAGGCACACATGCCTATAATAGTCTAGTTGCCCTTCTGGCTGCCTATGAGCTTTGACTGATGTTCCTTCAAACTATCAGCAGTAGCTCTCAGATCTCTTTTCCAAGTGGTAATAGCTGAAGAAGAGCTCATCAGTGAGTATACAGAGTGAAAGCCGGGGTTTTCCCTTTGAGCTTCTCAGAGCTGAATTCAATATGCTTCTTTGCCATGGAGCCTTTTGGCACCGTGAGACCCTCTGCAGCTCTCAGATAGCTTTGCCTTTGCCTTTTGGATCAAACTGTTTCCCCATTTCATTATTCATCTGTTTTCTGGAGGACATTTGTAAAAGGAGGTGAATAAAACGTAGGGGTTGAATTAGTAGCTGCATTTTTTCTGCACCAAGGCACAGGTATTGACTGGCTCAGTATCTGCTCAGAATGAACAATCACTCCAGCACAAGAGTTTTTACTGAGGCATTGGCAGCTCTTTAAAATCACAGTTCTTGTATACTTTTTTCATGCTGGGTCTCAATCATTACAGTTTCCAGCTGAGCAGCTGTCAATTTGGGCTTACTGCGCCTCTAGGATCCCAGTTGGGAAAGCCTTGTTAAGCTCTCCTATTGCAAAGCAATCAAATATGTTTGTTTGTTTGTTTGTTTATTTGTGATGATTTATGCTTTGATTAAGCATTTGATATTACACTGGTTAGGGTAAGGTGCAAGCAATCTCTTGAAACAGTGCCAGCACTAAGTCAATATTTCATTAAGACTCATTTATGAGAGAGCAGGCAAAGTACTACGGTGAGATCTTACATATTTTCTAGGCAGCTATTGGGGTAAGGCACCTGAATTTCTAAAATACAGATAAATCTGTCAAGGGTTAGGGCTGGGCCAGTCACTAGACAAGTGGCAGATGCTCTCTATGAACCCCTCTGCCTTGCCAAAGGGAATAAAGGCAGAGACTGATGGGTTGGGAAAGAAACTAAACCAGCTGGGATAGAAAGGAGAACAATGATAAAATAGACAAAAATAGACACAAGACCAATATTGAACCCAACCCCTGATGGCAATGATGTCATTGTCACCACTGATGCTGGGAACAGGCACTGGGGAAGTCATAGCTGATGACAACTGGATTCAGGAGTTGGATTCTAGAAGTGGACTCCAACAAATCAGGATCAAAGTCAGAACAGAGTCCTCCTCAGACACTGGCATTTGAAGATGAAGTTATATGGTTCTAACGGGTATAATTCCTAATGTAGGAACAATCACAATAACAAAAACTCTCTTTTATAGACAAAATCCAATGTACTTACCCTAAAAAATGTCACTGTAAATATGCAAGTGTGAAGACACTGGTATTGCTGTACTTGCAAAGCCATAGAGAACAACAGGAAAGTTTGCAAGAAGAGCCTGGCCAGTATCAAGACTGGGCTGTGCTGCCTGTGGCAGGATTATTTATAGAATTTTTGGCAAGGCATATAGTTCCTCCCCATTTTTTCCCTTACACTCAATCTCTGCTTTCTGTATCACACAAAGCTTGTTCACACTTCCCAGTCTGACCAGGGTGGGAGCAGCATTACGGTGCATTTATGCCCCATGCTCAGCCCAGCCACGAGCAATGAGTTCCCCTCCAGCTGTCCAAGGTGGTGCAACAGAAACAACAGCAGCTTTTAAGACAGTGCAAGTTCCCAAAATGCTGGTACAAACCCAAATACAGAGCCCAGCTGAGATACAAAGAGCAGGAGTACAGGCTGGGCACATTGCAAGAGCTCTCCTTGGCAGGCAGTACCTGTTGAAGGGCTTCTGCTTGTTTACACTGATAGGTGCACACTTGTGCCAGAAACTCAAAGGACAAAATGTGTTTTGCTTAGATAAGATTTGAGGCGCCATTTTGCCCCCAAAGAGGTTTTTCTTACACTTAGTAGGACTATAATGCACCCTAGAATAAGATGTACACAAGTTGTTGAGTGGATAAAGAGCTCCTCAAAGAGTCATAGTATGGTTTGGGTTGGAAGGGACCTTTCAAAGTCAACTAGACTGACTCCTCTACAGTCAGTAGGGACATCTGCTGTCAGATCAGCCTGCTCAGAGCCCCTCAGCATGACATGGAATGTTTCTGGGGATGGGGCATTTATGACCTCTCTGGGCAACCTGGGCCAGTGTTTCACCAAACTCATTGTGAAACATTTCTTCCTTCTATGCAGTCTAAATCTCCCTCTTTGAGTTTAAAACCATCACCCTTTCTCCTGTCATAACAGGCCTGGGAAGGCCTGAGCACCACAGAAAGTCTTGTGTCAAGTGAATGAATGAAGTGAAATGTAACACCAGCCCTGACAAAATGGTTAGGGAAGATTAATGCCTCCTTTCTCCTCACCTACACCAACATGATGTTCTCTGACACTCAGATCTAATTGTAGGAGCTAAGGTGTAGGGAATGTCACCCTCACTTAAAAGGCTATCACATAATTGGTCTGTGATGATGGGGAGACAAACAGGAGGTTAACAGATAGGTCTTTATCTCCTGCATGCGGAAGAAGGTCTGTGTGCCTGCCGCAATGATAGTGATCACTGTGGTATCTGCTTTCCTGTGCTGGGAGGGAAATTATAAAGTGAGGTCAACACACTTGATGAGATGCTGCCAAAATATGTATTTCCTTTCTGCAGACCTTTTTTGAAGAAAAGCTTCATGCCAGAGCCTGTAATTAATAAAGGAAATATTTATACAGTGTCACAAAATTTACCAGTCACTTTATAAACATAGATGATCCATGTTCCCTGTCCCAAAGCACTTACAGTCTAAAAAAGGCAAGAGACAGAGAGCAGTTTAGATGAGGGAGAGAGCAAGGATAATTAATGGTGAGAAGAAAGAGGATGGGTTGCAGAGAAGGCTTTGTGAGAAAGGAAAGTTCATCGTGGAAATGGAGGTGGTTGTAAGGCGCAGATGGAGAAGTTCAAGATTAAGCCAGAAGTGCTTTGAAGGGGGTACAGATGAGGGCAGGCAGCTGGGAGCAGTGGTAAGGGCAGTGATACTGGTGGAGTCACAGAAGAGAAAGCTGCGGAGGGCCTCAAGAGGTCTGGAGAAGCAGAGGGAAAGGAGGATGTTGTGGAGTGAAAGAGCTTCAGGACATGGGCTGTCATTGAACAGCAGCCTCTGTGGTGGGGATGAGCAGAGGGCTGCAGAGCCTGCAAGCTGGGAAACGTGCCAGACCCCGGAGAGCTGAGGGAAAGATGAAGAGTCAGCAATGGAGAAGGGAAGAAAGATGAGGAGTCATCATTGAATGAATGTGCAGTGGAGAGAGAAGATATAGGAACACAAACTGCATAAGGGAGAGGAAGTGAGATAAAGGGAAGGAAGTTCGAACAGTAGGAGTTAAGAACTTTGCCATTGATTTTGGAGACAAAGGAAGAAAATAAATAAGAGAGAGAGAAGTGAGTAGGATTAGGGGAAGTGCTTGAAGATAAGCAAGGCAAGAAGGCAGAAAGCTAAAAACAAAGGGTTGGGCAACTGGAGGAGATGGCGAAGCAACCAAGAAGCCCAATTTGCTCCTGACATTGTAATTCTTTTCCTCTGTCAGAAAACAAACAAACAAACAAAAAAAAAAACCAAAATGATTTTCAAATAGCTGGGCTGTAAAGCTGGAGCACTGCAACTCCCTCCACCTTTTCATCACTGGATTCAAACCTACTTGTGTATTAGCTGGTGGCAGGACTGGGATGGGGGCTGCAGTAAATGCTGCAAGAGTCAACACGGCAGCTATGTGACACTTGATGAAACTTGTCCTTCTCCCAAAACTGCAGAGCTTGGGCAATTCAAATACACAGTCCTTTCCAATATTCCCTTGGAAAGACAAAGTCTGCGCATGGCTGAGGTTTGAAGTAGAGTAAAATGCCACAGTATTTTTAGTCTTTGTTTGATCAAAGAAAAATGAACCAGATAGACAAGTAAAAAAATTACCCAGGAGCTGAAGTCATGGTGCTGTCTTTTATTGTGCTATCATACAAATAGGAAGGATGTTCTTTTCATCTGACATAATGAAAAATGTATACCCTTTTCAAACTCCCTGGTATTAACTCTGAAGTTAGCCTCCAAAAAAAAAACTCCCAGACATTACCTAGAACTTGACGACTTCTGATTAATTTAACAGGAAGAAATCTCTTCATATCAAATACCAGCTCCTCTTCAGGAGGAGGTGAAGAGAATATCAATTTTATTTCATACCCATCTATTACACACAAGTAATGATATAGTCCAATTTTCAGACTTCCCTCATACTAATATTTATTGTTCATGTTAGATTAATCAGGATGGAAGTGTTCTTACAAGAGGTAGGGATGGTTCACTCCTGAGTAGGAGCAGCTCAGAGGATTATTAAATCAATAAGGCAAAATAAAACTTTTATCCCACATGGAAAAAAACATTTTTTTAATTCCAAAATACCAGTGCCTTTGCATCATGGAGGTGTCAGCCAATACTGGGGCCTCATTGTGGAAAGTACAGGGAGCACTTTGAGCAGGATCCTAGAATCATATAATTAAATTGATTGGTAATGTCTTTTATGATCATCAAGTTCAACTATTATCTAACTACCAGGTCTGGTACTAACTGTGTCCGCACCTCTGCACCACATCTCTGTCTTTACCATCCTGCCTCGCAGAAGACCAGTTGGATACCAGAAACAAAGTGGTGGTGGTGTACTACTGGGGACAGGCACTCCCAGTTAAATGACTTTCTCAGGGTTGCACAGGAAGCCTATGGCAGAAATAAAACCTGAAATCAGATTTCTTAGGTCTTGTCCACTTCCTTAACCAGAAACTGCTCTCTCCACACCCTCTGCAAGCAAAGTCTATGTGCATGTAACATCCCCTGCAAAGTAGACCCTGAGCTACGGTAATAGTAGGCTGGGGGACTCCTTTGGGGTCTTACTCTGCACTTTTTAAAGCTGATGTTGACAATCCTGTTGAATTTAATAGCCAACAGTCAACTCCTGAGGTGCTTTCATGCTAATCATGTCTTTCATTTCATTTTACATGATGTCAGTAAAAATGCATCCCTAGCATTCCACCCTGCATGGTGTTGATGGCCATATCTAGCCTGTGTTTATTGCCTCACTTTTCATACCATCATAGACTCATTTCGATTGGAAAAGACCTTTAAGATTATCAAGTCCAACCCTTTTGTCCCCTATTAATGCACCTCTACACTTCAGTAAGGATAAGAATCTGCTTTCACACAGGTTTTTATGGCAATCCATAAAGGTTTCTTTTGAGCTATGATTTATCATAAAACGTGGTAGAAGTTAATGACCTTTTGAGCTGGGTTTGGAAGGCAAAAGAAGATCCTTTCCCAAAATACAGCTAGGAATATATTACTGCATCCACAAAGTATTCCTGAATAAATGGGGAATACAGTTCCTGGCTGTGCCATTGGGTGGTATGTGATTAAGGTGCAGCCAGACCGAGTGTGGGGAAGCTCTTCTGGCTCTCAGCACAGGTACAGTGGAGAGGTTTGTGGTCACAAACTTTTGAGTTAATGCATTTACAGTTTAGATTTGGTAGTTAGTGTGGTGGTAGACCACACATTCTTCCTTTTGAGTGTGGTCACCACTGATCAGATGTACACAACCCTGAAGGTGAAGGATGTAGATAATTATGCTCAGAATTTTATATTCAAGCAAACAAAACCTGGTGATAATTCAGATGCATGGAAACAAAGGGAAGATGACTTAAGGTCTTGCTATTTTCTTAATAACATGCATCAGAAACCACAATTTTATTAGAATTAGCTTTGACAGACTTAATACCACTGCTGCCATCATTTAAAAGCTGTCAGTGAGAGCAAGTGGTTGTAAGCAAGTGGCCCTTTAGGTGTGGAGTCTGACATGTTTAAACACAGGAGCAACAAGGACAGGCAAAAGAGTCTGACCATGCTAACAAAAATAATAGGATCTATTTTTTGGTTCTGAAATCTAAATTAACATGACCACTAAAAAAGTAAAACAGTGAGAAAAAAATATTTTGAAAACAGTCAGCTGTTATGTGCTGCTCTGCACAGTAGAGGTTTTTGCTCCCTATGCAGTGTGGAGATGCTCAGCTGATTGTCCCTTCTGAGCAAGGTTGGACCCTAAATCAGGAAAGATAACCTCTACACACATCCTAAAGTGCTTTCCTTCTGGCCAATGCATTCCTGAAGCAAGGGCCATAAGGTCATTTGAATGACTCAAAATGGATTGAACTGGTTCCTTATGAGCTTTTTTTTCAGTGCCCATTCCACCTGCCTGAGCTTGACCACCACTCTGAGCCATCAGCTTATTCCAGAGGGACATGCTGCATAGGCAAGTGAATGGGATCCAGAAAGGCTGAAAACCATGGACCTGATGGATGTGCAGGGATTAAAACACCTCCAGCCCCTCCTGATACCAGTTTGGGGGTGGAGTTTCTTTAATCCCACACCAAACTGGGCTTTGCCCTGGCGATTACATCATGCACAGAGACAGGAATTTGTAGATCAGAGATTAAGATGAAAGGGACATGTCCTCTTTCTTGCAAAAGGGTAGGAATCCTGTCTTTAGGTTAGGAGGATGAAGCAAACTATGTTCTCATGTTTGCATTTGATTTGTGAGCTGGGATATTTAAAATACTTTTCTTCTGTCTACTCATCAGTGCTTAGAGGCAAAGAGAGGGGGGAAAGTGTGGAAACATCTACAAGAGGTTCCTGTTTGGAGCCCAAATGTACAGCTATTGGAAGTTTCTTGCAGCTGTAGCCCTGCATTCTATGGACCTTCCATGTCTGCACTCTTACTTTTTAAAATTAAGATGAAGATCACCTTGGTGACCATGCCTCCTTTATTAATCCTCCCACTGTTGTTGCTATTCAAATTCAGACCAGTTTTCTCTCCTATCTCTTTATATCCTCTCTCTTGGAAGGTCTGCCCATCATCACCGCCAGGTGAAGAACTGCTTCCCAGGAGATGGCAGGAGTCTGCAGCAGCCTCTTAGCCTCTTCCTACTGATTCCTCGTGGATTCAGTGATGCCACAGACAGGTCAGGGCTTTTTAGCAAAAAAAATACAATTTTCCCATCCTAAGGATGATAGGCTGAAGGCACACCTCTCTTGTAGGAAAGGACAAAGCTGGGAGCCCTGAATATTCATTATTCTCCCCTCTTCTAACATTTGCTCAGTTTTGCTTTACTGGAGTAGCACTATGTAGGTTTCTGTAGGCTTGAATTATCATGTTATATAGTATAGTATTACTATATTAGTAATATAGTATATTACTAATACGTATACACTTTCCACTAGACCAGGTTGCTCAAGTATAGAACAGAATAGTATAATATCATTAGAATGGTTTGTTTTGGAAGAGACCTTAATGATGACCTAGTTCCAACCCCTCTGCTATGGGCAGGGACACTTTCCACTAGACCAGGTTGCTCAAAGCCCCATCTAACTTGGCTTTGAACACTTCCAGGGAGGGGGCAACCACAGCCTCTCTGGGTAGCCTGTTCCAGTGCCTCATGTATTTCTATTTCAGCAAGAGTGCTTCTGGATATGAGCTGTCAATGTGCCCATCACTGTGGTACCTGTGCATTAGAGGAACAGCCTTCCTCCTCCTCTGGAGCAGGCTCAAGCATGATCTCCAGCAAGACCCTGCACTTTGCTCTGTGCTCTAAAGGCAATGATGCTGTTCCCTTTTTCTGCATCAGCACATGTTTCTGTACATCCCTTTCTCTCTTTCACTCCTTTTTAGTGCTCTGCTTGAGTATGCTTTAGATAGAGATCTGGTCCCACATGCTACAGGTCAACAGGACATAAAAAAGGCTCTCACTTCTAGTGACAAGGGAGCAAAGGGGACAGGCTCTGTTTAGTGCAGACTGAAAGGTCTCTCTGTTGCAGCTTTTTTTTTTTTTATCAGAAGAATCTTTTTCTCTGTTTTTATTTTCCCCTCTTTATCTTTCTCATTAGGGGGCAAATAAGGAAAGGGACAGTTTTCTAGGAATTAGACTGCATGAACCTTTCCTGTCCATGGTGAGCTTTACCAGCAGATCTTTATCCAAACCTCTGGAGTAGAGGTTTACTGCAGGTAGAAGCAGAAACATAATATTTACATATTTCAAAGAGAGGGAATGTTTTGTTTTCTAACAGTTTTCTCACATAATAATAATCCCCACCACTTCGCAGGTTCCTTGTCATAAAAGACTTCTGGGATGGATTAAACTCCTTGGCACCTCCTCAGTGATTAATCAATCTCAACAGGCATTTATTGCTTTGTTCACTACAGCACAGGAGAGATTATCCCTTAAATATACTTGACTCTTTGGGTACTGTTCAATTACACCAAAAAGAGCCCCAACACATATACAATTATTTTGAACTACTCCAGCAAGGAGCAATTGATCTCTGAGAGTCTCTTCCTCTTCTTGTTATGCTGATTAATAGCCTTGGAGTTAGTCCCTGAGAGGAAAACATTTCCAAAAATAGATGACAGTTTCCATCTTCGTATTTTAATCCCTTGAGGGCCCTTTACATCCATAATGAAGCCTGGAGGAATTTTCCCATTTCTTCCTATCTTTTTTAACCTCACCACCTCCACAATGGAGCCACCCAGCTCAGGGAATCAAAATAGGAATCATCAGTGCCTCTTTGCTTCCTTCTTTCATGGGGCAGAGGTTAGGTCACAGAAAGATGGATGGCTGCTGCTGAATCAAGAGGCCTCTTCTCCTTCTGAAGGCTCACAGAAGTTGGGATACATGGGACAACCCCCAGCTAAAAGCCAGCACAGGTTCCTCCCACGACAGCAGGAGGAATTTGTCCATGTGATGTAGATTTTTCATGCTGCTGCATTGTGATATTGATCTCATTCTCCCTTTAGGGAGGAAGTAACTTGAGTGGTTCACAGGACTTGATCTGACATAACCCACAGAGTTACTTAGTGCATCTTCAGATCACGCGTCTGGGAAAAGTGCTGGTGGCTTTGCCAGTTTCCCCCTTGCTGCTCCGCATCAGCGTGGCCCTCAACATATGTATTCCTACAGTGCAGTTGGTTTGGACTTTGTTTCACCCACAACAGCTTTGCTACTGCAGGTGGCCAGCCAGGACTGCATTATCCAGCATGGGGGCTCCCTGAATGAAGAAGAAGGTCACACTGGGTGACATCAACCAGACTGATTCAGCATGGGGTGTGCTGCTCTAAGTGCAGTACGGGGGCTCTGGGGCAGGTTAAAAGATACTTTATCTTTCCTTAAGGCTATCCTTTGTAATCCATGAGGAACCAGCTGTGACAAGCACAGTGCCAGAAACCAATGGCTGTGGCAGTGGGGGAGTGAGAATTACTTCCAAAGCAACTTTTCCCCAGGGCTAGAAGAAGCTGTAGCATCATCCTTACCTACTGCAGTGGAAATTCCTGGGTAAATAATGACAGAAATCCTGGGAAGGAGGAGAAAGTGGATGGCAAAGAGGAGAAGGGCGATATGATGCATTTCAGAGTGTGGCCTGAGGAGCCCACCTTTCTGCTGGAGACAAGCCCATGCAATTTCCTACTTTTAAACATGACTCTTACATCTCACAGGGAGCAGATGAGTCTGTCAGTCATTTGGGGATTGCCTATTGTAGTTACTCTTATCCTAGGAAAGCGTTTTAATGCTACAGCATTCCAGATAAAAATAGCCAGAAGGAAGAGGTGACTGCAAACCTCAGCCTTTCCCATCAACTATGAACAAACAAAATTCACTGTATAAGCAAAGCAATGCTGCAAAAATATCCATGGGCAAAATGTATGGAATTGGAACCAGCTCCTCTCTGGACCGTATGGTTACACGGATTACTTCCTGGGAGCATCCAGTCTTTCTCAGGCATTCAGGCTTTGCCACCCTACCCCCATTACCACACACCATAGCAGATGTTGTGTAGCTGCTTCAACAAAATCTTTAATGGAGATAGGCAGATCTGATGCCTGCATTCCCCTAGCTGAAGATGCAGTGCTGCATCCAGCATCCTCCCTGCACCATCCCTGACAGCAGGGAATCACCCAACAAGCCCAGGTTACCACCACAGCATGTGATGTGAGGCCAACCGAGCTCCAGACAGCATGTGATGGGCTGTGGGGAGGAAATAGATCATGGAATCATAAGAATGGTTTGAGTCAGAAAGGACCTCTAAGTGTCATCTAGCCTGCAGACAGCAGGGACATCTTCAACTAGAGTAGGTTCCTTAGAGCCCTGTCCAATCAGACCTGGAATATTTCCAGGGATGAGGCATCTACCACCTCTCTGAGCAACCTGGGCCTGTGTTTCACCACCCTCAGTGTAAAAAATGTCTTCCTTCTCCCTAGTCCGAATCTCCCTCTCTTAGTTTAAAACTATCACACCCTGTCCTGCCACCAAAGACCCTGCTAAAAAGTCTGTCTCCATCCTTCTTACAGGACCTTTTAAGTACTGAGAGGCTACAAGAAGGCCTCCCCAGAGCCTTCTCTTCTCCAGGCTGAACAACCCCATGCATCTCACATGATTTACATCGCTGTGGCATCATGCTGGCACAGCGATATCAATGAGGAATTGGCTCCTTTGGTGCAAATGGTCCCACAGCTCAGGTCCTGCTGATGGAACCCACAGAGGTGCCTCACGGCTCAGGGTGCTGCACAAGTTTTCCCTTTAAAGGAATACCACGGTGTCAGTTTGCAACCAAAATAATGATATTTTGTTACTTTTCAGGAAATCATTTTTAATATACTTTATTGAAGGAAGGGAAAAACAATTTAATTGTGAGAGCTGCTATGAACCATATTTAACCTCCAAAGTACTAAAAGGAGTGTTTTCAGATAAGTTATGGTTTTTAATCTAAGTTAAACCATTATGTGCATAAGCACTATGTTTTTGCTAGTCTAATAACTGCCAGCTTGGACTTATCAATTCCTTTTTTTTTGGTCTTCCAAAAGAGACTGCTCCATTCAAACTTGAAGCTATATTTTACATGTTATTTGCCTTCCTTGCTTTTCCACCCTGCACAGTGCAATACTCCACTCTTCTACCCTCCACATATATGTAACTTACTGGATTTCCTAGGAGTTTTGAAGTGCCTGGATAAAATTTCTGCTTCTGAGAAGTGCAGACAAGTGGTGGCATTTCATCCATTCTGAATGCCCTCCGCTGGTCTCGTGTTGGTTCAATGCTCTGATTAAATGCTCTGATTAATCATAGGATCATAGAATCACAGAATGGTTTGGGTTGGAAGGGACCTTAACGATCATCTATTTCCAACCCCCCTGCCATGGGCAGGGACATTTTCCACTACACTTGGTTGCTCCAGGCCTTGTCCATCCTGGCCTTGAACGACGCCAGGGAGGGGGCATCCACAACCTCCCTGGGCAGCTTGTTGCAGTGTCTCATGACCCTCACTGGAAAGAATTTCTTTCTAATACTCAATCTAAACCTACCCTCTTCCAGCTTCAATCCATTCTCCCTTGTCCTATCACAAGTCCTTGTAAAAAGTCCCTTCCCAGTTTCCTTGTAGGCCCCCTTCAGGTACTGGAAGGCTGCTAGAAAGGTCTCCCTGAAGCCTTCTCTTCTCCAGGCTGAACAGCCTCAACTCTTGCAGCCTAATATTATACACTTAGCACTTGGAATGAAGTTTCCTCCTTACAAAAATTAATTACTGAATGAACAGTATTGAAATCATATTATTCTCATCATTCATTTGGGGAGAAAATCTTGGTAAAACATTAATTATGTGACAGCAATGCAAAGAGTTTAAGATGTACACTGATTCCCCTGCCCTTTGAATAACCGTCCTTAGGTTGCAGTTAAGCACTCTGTGATGAGGTTTTTTGTGTGCAAGATGCAAAAAAAGAACATTTTAAGGAAGAAAATGTGACTTTTTAGTTTATCTGTATATAAACATCACATCATTGTGACTCGTGGAATCCCAGGATGTTGGGAGTGGAAGGAACCTCTGAGGATCCTCTAGTCCAAGCCCCCTGCTAAAGCAGGGTCACCCAAAGCAGGTCGCTCAGGATCACAATGTCCAGCCAGGTCTAGAGAAGAATCTCTCCAGAGAAGGAGACTCCACAACCTCCCTGGGCAGCCTTCTCCAGAGCCCTCAAAATAAATTTTTCCTCATATTTAGATGGAACCTCATGGGTTCTAGTTTGTGCCCACTGCCCTTGTCCTGCCACAGAGCACCACTGAAAAGAGTCTGGTCCCATCCTCTTGTCCTTCTCCCTTTAGACCTTCATGGGCTTTAGACCTTTAGACCCTCTTGGGCTGCTCATCTCCAAACTAAACAGCCCCAGGTCTCTCAGCTTTTCCTCCTCACAGGAATGCTCCAGGCCCCTCAGAGCCTTCACAGCCTCTGATGGGCTTCCTTCAGTAGTTCCCTGTCCCTCTTGAAATAAGGACCCCAGAGCTGGACACAATACTGCAGATGTGGCCTCACTAGGGCAGAGTAGAGGGAAATCCCTTCCCAGCACTCTATATATCCATTGTGCCTTTCATGCAAAGACCCAGAAATGCTTTACAGCTTTTAGTTAATCAAAGTTTCTCCATGGGTCAGATGTGAGTATCCCAGCTGCAGCACAGGCAGGCTAGGCACAAATTGCTCAAGACAGAGAGGGAAAGGGCAAAGACAAGGCAAGAGCCCTGGAGAGCTGTGCTGCTTCACCCCAGGCACAACTCACAGGCAGGGCATCCTTACAAGAAGTGTATTAATAACTTTTGTTTACTCCCATGTCCAACCATCTTTGTTATTAAAAAATACATCAAAATCACCTGCTCTGTTCCCAGCAAACAATAATCTGCAGCCAAGAATTTTAACAAACCTTTTCGTTTTCTTAAGCGTTTCTGCATTCTGCTAGAGAAATGAACATTTCTCCTCACACTAACCTCATTTAAAACCACTTTTCAGGTGGATCCATTCAGGGATGACTGTGGTGCCTAGCCCCTGCCAGCAGCTACTGACAGTGCCCAATAAATGACAAGCTGTGGGCACAGGTTTGGTGCTACAGGGTTGATGAACCCTAACAGAGCTGTTATTTCTCAACTTTTCTTCTCAGTCTTTTTCTAGTTAATTGTTAATATAATTGACCAAATCTTACAACAATATTGACTCAACAATATCATGTTTAAAGCTCCTCCACCCTATAGAATAGGAGATAAAGAGCTAATCAGAACAACATACCTTTTGGAAAGGGCAGTAGCCATTAAGTGGCCCATGCAGTGGTTCTTCTGCCTCTGTGTTCTCCTGCCCAGGCTGCATGAAGCTGGCAAACGAGGCTCATGTATCTCATGGTAGGCTCATTTATCTCATGGCAGCCTCACTTATCTCATGGTAGGCTCACTTACATACTCTTTTTCTGGAGGTATGGCACTCAGCTAGCATGACTTCCAAACTCTCCTCTCTCTGAGGGATGGTGGACCAACTTCAGTCCCCAAGATCCCATGCCACTGTGGAGTTCCTTCCTATCAATGATAGGAAGACAACTTTCTTCCTTAGGATGTTCACCTGTCTCACTTCTCTCCCAAATACATTTTAAGCATTCTTAGTCTAAAAGGTCTCAGATTTTCTGGATTCTGTTCCTTTCAGTGTCCTTCAAGGATATTATCACTCCGCTTGCTATGTTGAAGTCAGTGACTATTCACAACCTCAGCTGTGTTGAGCCCAAGCTTCGGAGTTAGTGTGCCATTAGCAGGTCTGTTCTCAGGAAGATGCTCAAGGTGTTTGTTTTGCAAGCAGTATCAGCCCCAGCAGGTCTTGTCTCCAAGCAAGATCTTCACAAAAAGGCCAATCATTAAGAAACCTCCTCACATGGCAGCAGACACCCTCTCAAAGAGTCATTAGACCTGCTTCAGTTGCAGTCTCTCAGGTTCTTGGTGAGATGATCTCTATCACCATCTAAACGCTCAGTGGCTTTTCTTCTATAGTCTGTCCTCTTCATCACCCATGGAAGTGTTCCCACCTCCGTTACATGGAGCCTGCATATTCCGATGGTCATTGCCTCCAGAGCTCTCAGACCAGGAGGGAGCCTCCCAGGAATCATTTGCTCTCAGAGCAATGATCCTTTCAGCAAGCAAGGATAATGGAGGGTGTCCCCAAAGAAATTGGGGCCCTCTAAAAAAAATGCTACTGACACAAGAGTTTATCTCTGGGACATAATCAGTAAACTGATGAAAAAATACTCTCCTTGGGACTGAAACCATCAGATTCTAAACTCCTGAGAAGGCTACAGCATGGGGACACAATGTAAGGGAAGAGCAATCAAGCGCTGCACTTCTATTTCTATTTTGTAAGCCAAATAGGCATTGTCTTCCACAGCCTCTTTCCACTGCAAGTCAGCTTATGACAATGATTTCTACCAACACCAGCCCCATGCTGGCAGACTCCCTGTCTCTTGCTTGGAGATAAAGATTACAATAGCATCTGGGTGGAGGCCTGGGCAAGGAAATCTTCCCACAGCATCCCTTGGGATGTTGTCTGGTATGCCTGTGGTGCCCAGGGGCCAATGCTCCTGCTGGGATTTGCAACACCCAACCAGTAAGTATATCAGCAGTCAGGTTTTATGCCTCAGAAATGAGAAGAGCTCATCTAGAGGCAAGTGGGAAGCTCCACTTGTGTGGACAGCAGGATTCTGCCACCACACCAGCTGGCAAGAGGACATGGAGGGAAGTAGGTCTTACTGCTTCCATCTGTAGCTGGAAAATTTGAGATGCTGAAAGACTTTACATGGTTGTGGCCAGTGCTAGAGGACTCGGTCCTGATCCTTGCTGAGCACTCTTTCTCCAGATCAGCTGAGCCATGTGAGTAGCCCTAATGAAATCAGCAGGATGACTCCTGTACTTGAAGTTAGCCGCACACAGAAGTGCCTTCTTGGACCTGAGCCAGCAGACTTGGCATTGCACAGCACTGGGGGAGAAAATGCTGCACTGTTTGCTAGTGTCCCAAGGGACTGTTCCCCATTCCTGAGCCCTGAAGGTCTCCCAGCAGATAAACCTCCATCACCAGATGCCAGATGCTTCCCTTGAGCATGACTGTGAGCACTCTGAAAAGTTTGGGAATTCCCTGCTTAGGAGTTCCTAAACTCCTAATCCCTTGTTAGGAGCTACAGGATCCCATCACCTCTGTGCAGGTGAGTCTTGCTAGTTCTTCCCCCGAGATTAAGTCACACCAGGGCTGGCAGACCACAGCAGGATGCCCTGGCTAGGCAAGTGCTACCCCGGGGCTTTACCCAAGTAAACTCTTTATGTGTGTCTTGTCAGTCCTGCTGTCAGACATGCTCACAGTGCAGCGTACTCACATTTCTCCCTCCCTGACCCTCAACATCTCAATTTTCTGTCTGCCTTTGAAATCTTGGCTAATTAGGAGGCTACATGTTCCCTGTGAGACTGGCCTTTTGTGCAGACTTTGTAATTAGAGTGACTGAGCAGTGCTCTATTAATTGCAAGAATTGTGATTTTTAGATTAATGAGTTAATTGCTAATATCTGCATACGACATTCCCTCAAGATGTATTACATTACAGTAAATAAACCTTGGGTCTGCAATGGCAGGCATTAAAAGAAATGGCTGCCATTAGTCTGAAAGCTTTAGATAGCTAAAATAATATTTACTCAAAAAACCCAATGTGTGTAAAACTGGATTTTAAGGCCTTTTCTTGCCTCCAGCCCCCCTTTTTAGATAACATTTATATCTGATATCTGGCAGACAGGAGCTGCCGCAATGCTACTCTTCCTATTGAGGTTCTCCACTGCTTCCCCAGTCTGTCCTGACCCAGTCAAACCCTCTCCAGCTTCCACTGTAGGCCCTCTACTAAGCCCTCCATCTCCAATTACATTCTATATCTCCTTCAGACTTTACCCTTGCTCCATTTTGTCTGTTTCTCCTCCCAAAGGAATGCTCCAGCAGCCTGCAGCAGTTGCTGGCATCCCTATACACGTTCCCAGCAGCAGCACACCAGAGCCAAGGAAGAGCTTCAGCTGCCCAAGTTGCAACAGGATGGAGGGAATTATCCATATTTAAACTCCCAGGCCACTCTTAACAGTTGTGGAAAAATCCCACTGGAAATGTAACAGGCAGAGCTAGCCAAGACCTTGGTAACAGCTGAGTGATTTTCATCAGACAAGTAGCTGTTTGCTGAAAAGTGTAATTTTGGGACAGCTGAAACTATGTGCAAATTCATCATGATTTCAGGAAATAGCCTCATGTAGAAGAAAAGCCTCAAATGAAAAAGAAAAAAAAAGTTCCACTCTTTCCCAGTTTCATCTTTCTAGATTAAGGGCCTCTTGCTGTTTTGCAAATGAAATTTGCTTTTGATGTTTATCTAAATGAAATAAAAACCTGCCGAGAATGAACACGCATGCCAGTTCACACAGCACCAACCCTTCTGTGCTGCCTCGGGGTAGCTCTTCCCTTTTTGTGCTTGTTTGTTTAAACAAAGCCTAGGCTCTCCCCAAAACAATTTCCTGGGAGTTTAGCTTAGTCCATGGCTGAGTTACTCACAGGAGTTTTCTCACTTGATAACACACAGAAATAAAGGGAGGATGGGTTCATTCAACCAGCAACTTTCTCCCTGCTTGGCTCAGTATCAACATCCAACACACTTCTCCGAGGCAGAGATATTTCTACACAAAAACATGTCATTGTGGTAATGGGCATAAACTGCAGCATAATAGGAAGTTCCATCATCTAAACATGAGAATTAACATCTTTACTTTGAGGGTCCCCAGACAGGTCTCTGGAGACTTTCAAGGTCTGCCTGGATGTGTTCCTATGAGATCTGCCTTTAGTTGATCGTGCTCTGTCAGGGAGGTTGGACTCTATGATCTTCAGAGGACTCTTCCAACCCCTACCATTCTGTGATTCTGTGACTCCTGTGGCTTCAGCTGCCAAAAGCCAGCACAGCTCAAGCCCTAAGGAGTGTTCCCTCATTGCACACCTTCCTCTCGGCAAACTGTGGGACTTCTCCATTTCCCTGAGAGACACTAAACACCAAAGGCTACTTCTTTAATTAGAAGTTCCACTTTTGTACTGCTGGAGCATGAGGCTAATGTGGTGGAGACCAATTCCAACACAGTCTTCTCTTAATGGTTTTGGGTTGCATTTGGCTTTGGGATGTTTTGAAGAGAAGTTCTTTCACCAGGATCATGAGATCTGAACACTGTGAGCTTCAGGTGCAAACAGAGATGGGAGTCATTTTTACCACTATACAGCCAGTTCTGGTAGGCACCTGTCAAGGTTCAGGGCTGGGCTAGCTACGAGATGAGTGACAGATGCTCTCTATGAATGCCTCTGCTTTCCCAAAGGGAAGAGAAAGGGAGTAAGAGACAGAGAGAGACTGTCGGGTTGGAAAAGTAACTAAACCAGCTAAGGTGGAAAGAACAATAAACTAAATAGACACACCTATACAAAAACAATATCCAAACCAACCCTTGATGGCAATGAGGTGACCATCACCACTGATACTGGAGCAGGCACTGGGGAAGTCCCAGACTGAACTCAGCCACAGACAGGTACTGGATTCAGGAACTCACAAATTGGGATTAAAGGCAGAAGGGATAGAGTCCTTCTGGGACACTAACCACTGAAGCAAAGGCTTGACCCCGATGATCCCTCAGCTTTACATGAATACAATGTCCACGGCCTGCAGTCTCTTGTTTGTCAGTTTAGGGTCGTCTGGTCCATCACTGGACTCCAGACACTTCAGACTCATCCTTGCTGTTGTGTCAGAGGACAAACAAGCCAGCAACACAATCAAAACATCCTGGATGAATTCTCAGTGCACAGAATCCAGGAAAAACTTGCTGATGAAGGAGGGTAGAGCAGAGAAAGAGAATGGCAAAGAAGTAGTTGACTAGAAACAGATCTCCTGTAGCAAATGTCTCCATTGTGCCAAACTTTCCACTCTACTTCTTGCCCACCCCCTCCAAGTGGAAAAAATTTACATCAGATGCCTTCACTGGTCTAGTTTTGCTCACCTGGGATGAAGTATCAGACACAAACAAAAGGAGGAACTTGCCTTTTTTCCCTCTAACAACATGTGGTCACTGAAATCTGGAAGTTCACCGAGGCTGTGACCATGGTAATACTCTAGGCACCCTTGATAACCTTTTATAGGCACGCTCTTAGTGACAAAGCAATGCTTAGATGCTGGCCCCACTTGTACTTAACACACAGTACTTGTCAAAATGGGAAACATCTCTTACTGGAACCTCCCTAATATCATAGCAGGAGAGCATATGTACAAAAATGCAAAATCTAGCAGAATGTTGTATGCATCACTTGAAGACCAGGATGATGGAGACTCCCTTTTTACCACACTCCCTTTTTATCAGGGGTCACATGGAGAAGACAAGTGATAGTGGGTACAAGTTACTCCTGGTGGGATTCCAATTGGAATCCAGAAGAAAATTTTTCAGCATGACAACAGGTGGACATTGGGGTCATCTCACAAGAGAAGTAGTTGATTTCCCCACACTGGTCAGTTTTAAGACTCATCTAGGCAGGGTCCTGGGCTATCTCATTTAAACTACATGATCACCTAGCAAGGTTGGAGCAGATGATCCTTGAGGTCCCTTCCCATCTGGTATTCTGTGATTCTGTGTGATTCGGTGAAGATACTGGACCAAACAGAGACATCCATTCTGCCTCTGGTTTTGGGGAGGTTTTTTAGTCCTGGCCACAGATCCTGAGCACTGGGGCTTCCTGGAGATTTAATGGTGAAGGTTGAAGGCATTTCTCTGAGTGCCCTTTCTGAAGTCTAATCAGGAAATAGCAACAGAAAAGATGAGATTTCCCATGTCTTTTATCTCTCACTTTAAAGGCCAGGAGTCCTGCAGCTTATTTACTGCCAACAAAAAAGTGAAACTGCTTATTTAGAAACTAAGGGCCCATCTCCACTGCAGAGGTCTGGTGCTTTAATACTACTTCTGTTCAAGCAGCAAATTTCCTTGTGGGGACCCAATTCAGATGCTAGAAGAAACGCACACACCAGTGCAGCTTGTTCTGATTGGGAACGTCAAATAAACAAGATGGTACAGGGCGTGCTCGCACTGGTATAATTATATCACAGGAGGACTTCCAGTGTCTAACTATTTCAGCTTCAAAAAAAAATAAAAAGCAAGATCCTATCTCTATCTGTCACTGATATAACAGCAGTGCTGTTCTTGGGCGGACTGTCCTCTGCTTCAGTGCACACAATCTGGCAACAAGCAGCTCTTGGAAGGACGGGTTGAGATTTGGCTAGGGGGCTTTGTTTCAAAAATGAGGAAGAGGAGGGGTGAGGACAAGTGACTTTGCTTCTCATGTGCTGGTGTAATCAGTCTTAAATGCCCAACTGACCTCTGAGATGATGTCTCTTCTTTAAATTCCCAGTTAGAGGTCATAACGGTCCTTACTGGTGATCATGTCCATACAATTGTTTTGTTTGGAAATGACCTTTAATATCATTAAGTCCAACCATCAACCCAGGACTTCCAGGTCACCACTGAAGCATGTTCCTCAACACCACGTCTACACATCTTTTAAATCCCTGCAGGGACAAAGGCTTTACCACTGCCCTGGGTCACCTGTTCCAGTCTCCCACAACACTTCTGGTGAAGAACTTTTTGCTCATATCTAACCTAAACCTCCTCTGGTGCAATTTAAGGCCATTTACTTTTGTCTTATTACTTAAGAAAAGAGACTGGCCACCTCACTCCAACCTTCTTTCAGGGGGCTGCAGAGAGCAATGACATCTCTCCTCAGCCTCCTTTTCTCCAGACTAAACCAGTTCCCTCAGCCACTCCTCCAGACCCTTGACCACCTTCATTGTCCTTTGGATGCATTCCAGCACCTCAATGTCCTTCTAGCAGTGAGGGACCCAAAACTGAAGCTAGTATTTGATCAATATTGGACCTGCTGCTGTGATTTAAATAACCCAGAGCCTGTCTTTGGTGGCTTTGGGTTATTTAAATCACAGCAGCAGGTCCAAGGCTCACACAGCTCAGGTCCCTTTGTACTGTACCAGCACCATATCAACATTTGGCAATCCATGGGCACTGCCTTATCTGCATTTACCTTGCTTGGCCATGAGCTGACACCACATTTTCTAGATCTCTGGTGACCAGAGAGATTGAAGGCACAATTGTACTATCAATGAAATGCAACTTTTGCCTTCCAGGCACTTAAATCCGTGGAGGGCCTTGTTCAGGGCTGCACTGCTTCAGTTTTATGCCAGGAACTTTATAATTAGCATAAAACTGAACAACTGAAGCCCCGGAGAAGAGGATGCTGGCCAGGGACTGCTGAAATCCAGCTTCTCTCTGACTTACCAAGGGATGTGGTGCGAGTCACTTCATCTCTTTTCTTCCAGTTTTTCCTTTGATTTTCTAGTCTGCAGGTGCTTTGGGACTAAGATCATTTCTCCAGGATGGTGTAAGAAGTACAAGGTCAGATTTGTCATCTGGGCTGGCTCTGGCCCACCTCACCCCATCTCTTGTCTCTATTGGGGGTTACAGTGGATGATTCAGGGCCAGCTCTGAGGAACAGCAGGTAGCTCTTCGGCTTCCAACACTCAGCAGTATGAGGATTTCCTGAACCTAGAGCAGGTGTCTAGATGACCATGTGCAGTAGTCATGGATGGACCTGTAGCCCATGAATGTATTTCAGCGCTATTTAACCCAGCAGATAATCTGGTTCCACAGCATTTTGGTGGTCAGAGGTTGCACAATTTCATTTTCCACTAAAAGAAGAGATTCTTGCTTTCAAAAATCTGATTCTTAGTTGTGATTCGACACATTCTTCTGTGATGAGAATTAGTGAGCACTTGTTCCTTATTCCCTCTCTCAGGCCCCTCAGGGTTTTACAGACATCTGTCATACCCCCTTCGGCCAGCTCTTTTCCAGCCAGATCTCAGATGATGCCCCAGGCACCACTGTAATTTAAACAGCGAGTGACAGCTAGAATAAGGCGGCCGAGAGCCGAGTCCCGCCTGCATTGGGGAATACAAGCATAACACATTTCACTTCAACCACCAGTAACAGCCATGCAGAGCAAGTACCAGCAAGCTGCAGATGACCTGGAAGACCTGGTTTGTCCTTTCGTTGTGCTACCAAACTCTTTTCTGTTTACATTTTAATGTTAAATCTCACAATAACCAGCTTACAAGGCAACAGATGCATAAGTAGAGCCCAGGAGCTGTATATTCCCTGTAATTCCCTTATAGAAAAATTGATGACATACAGACAAGGTGAGATAGGTTGAAAGCTGACTGAAATGCTGGGCTCAAAAGGTTGAGATTAGCAGCACAGTGACCCAAAGATTGTCATCTCCAACCTAGCCAAGAAGTTCTGCTCATATGATAACATTATCTAACTAATAAACACTGCTCAGCAAAAAAGCTTACTCTGAGCACAGCACTGCTTCAGTGTGATCAAATCATTCTCTGCTCTGCACTGCTCCCTTGCAGCTGTGTTTCTGGGTTTGAACTGCTGGAGGGGTTAAGGTGTCTCTTTGTGGGGCTGTTAAATGTGTCAAGGTAGTACATGGAAGTTTCATGTGAGCACCAGGAAAAACTTCTTTGTTGTGAGGGTGCCTTGGCCAGGCTGCCCAGAGAAGTTGTGGAATCTCCTCTCCAAACCTGCCTGGACATTGTGATCATCCTGGGTGGGTGACCCTGCTTTAGCAGGTGGGTTGGACTGGATGATCTTCACAGGTCCCTTCCAACTTCCACCATGCTAGAATTCTGTGATTCCTTGTTAAGATATTAAAGTACAAGCAGGCAAGTGAAGCAAGCCAGCGTTTATGGGAGGAGAACATCGAGGAAGCCCACAGCAGATAAGGGGAAGGGAGCAGGCAGGGCTCTGTGTGTCTTTATCTAATAACTATTTGTTTAGAAACACCTGGCACATACATCAAATTAGTGCATCCGACTGCCCTTCAAACTTTAAACCAGACAGATTGATTCATGGACCTTTTATTAAACTTTCCTGGAAAGATTAAACATCAGCCCTGTGTTCTATCAGCAGAACAATTCTGCTCATGCAGCGATGGATATTAAGGTGTTTCATGGAAGGGTTATGCAAATGCATTTGTACACAGTAAAGTTTTTCTCCAGACTTTTAATTGCTTGCTTAAGAATATAGAATCAGGGGGGAGAGGAACAAAACCCAAACCCAGGATTCTCCAAAGAGAGAGACTTTGTGTACATTTGCATCCTTTTTACCCCTGTTTGTAAAGGGAAATGGATTTGAGAATTTCCCACCAATGCTGAATTCAGTGTCTGTAGCAGGGCAGAAGTAATACGTACTCCCTCTTTCTAATCAACCATTCAATTCAAGGGTTCCCAGCATGTAACTCCTTTTCTTTCTCAATGGGAATAAATTTGGTGAGAAGAGAGAACACCAAGGTATTATGAAAAACATCACCTGGTCCCTAAATTTGGGCAACTTTGGGAAAAATCAGTCAAAATCTATATTTGTGTGGAAGTCTGATACCAAGACCATGGTTACATAATAATACAAGTGTTGATATTGTAATCAATGTACTATTGAATTCAACTGGCTAATATACTGTTACCAGGGTATCCCAACATGTTTTGCTGGCCTTACAGAACACTTGCTGCTGCAATGTGAGCAGAGGACATTAACATGTCCTGGTAATATGTGTGGCTATCCCATTCCCTGACAACAGCCCCTCTGTAAAGCCCCTCTGTGAGCCCATGCTCATCTCCCCACCTCAGCTACATCCTTGTAGTTAAAAGGGAATTCTGGAACACCACTGGATTCTCTTGTCCCACAGATCCCATAAAACACAGCATCATGGGTCTGGGAGTGAAAATCCAGCCCTGTAACCTCTGCTGCTCTCAGCGCCCAAAGAGTGATATATTAACACGAGGTCATCGCCTGACAAATGCTTTTAAGAGGGCGTAAGTCAGCGCTGCCATAAACCCAGCCCTGCCCCGGCTGCTTCTTCCCACCCGTGTCAGCCTCTCCCTGCGCCAGCATGTGTCTCATGTGGCTGAAGGCAGAACCAGGTTGAGGAACAGATCCAGCTGAAAATAAGCTTGTTGGTCTGGTTGGCGGTTTTGGTTTTTTTTCCTGGGATTAGCGTTCAGCTGGATCCGTTCCCTGATCCACTTCACCTTGCAGCTGCACAAATGCTGGCGCTGGCAGCGGGAGGAGGCAGCAGCGCAGGCTGGGAGCACATGGCCAGGGCCCAGAGGAGCCAACTGCTTCTTGAGGCACTTGCAGCAGCAGCTGAGCACAAGGCTGCAGGGTGGCTATTTTGTTTTTAATGTTCGGTTTTCTTTAAAAATCAAAAAGAACTCAGAGAATTTCTGCACACAGTGCAAACAACTCACACCTTCCCAATGAGGAGCTCAAAGTACACCGTGACCCCTAAGGATATTCAAGTCCTCTGTCTGCAGAGCTGTTCCCAGAGGCAATGGGGAGGGCAGGGCAGGCAGTGCAGGCTGGAAGAAGACAATCTGAGGTCTCAGAGCCTCTAGAGAACACAAGCGTGTCAGTTTAGAATCAGATCCCGAAGGACCCAGCACCTCAAATATCAAGGCAGCAGCAGTATGAGATAACAAATGAGGGCTATCTCTCTTAAGGATCGCATGGAAATTAGGGGAGAAGAAATGTTGAGTATTTTTCCTGGCACCCTCTGAAATCAAACCTGCCTTGACGGTTTGTTTTGTTTTTCTGTGCTGAGCAAGATTCCCCATGTTTTAATCCAGCAAAAACCCCAAAGCCATTCACCCTCCTTTCTCTGGGTTCCTTCACAGAAATTGTGACATAAATGAGCCCTTTGCATTTATAGTAAATGAATCATAGAATCACAGAATGGTTTGGATTGCAAGGGACCTTAAAGATCATCTAGTTCCAACCACATGCAGGGATATCTTCAACTAGACTAGGTTTCTCAAAACCTCACCTAACCTTTCACACTGTTGTATTACCAAACTCCGTATCTGTGGTACAGACCTTTTAAACATGAAAAATAGTGTTAGAGTAATTAAACAGTAAAAACTAATCCTAAAATAGGGATGAGGAGTGGAGTCACTGACCTTTAGGAGCAATGTTTGCTCTCAGTGCAGTCCTTCACACTGGATGACATCCTTATGGTAGATTATACAAAAGTGAATGAGACCACTCTCCTCACGAACTTTCTCCAGGATTAATACCAAATGGTGAACCTTTTGACTTCCTACTATAAGTAACTGTGCTGAGTGCTGCTTGTAGACCGATGTCACTCTGATGTGAGTTCAGAACTAGAAGAGAAACAACTCATCTTCTAAACGCTTAGTTGCAGACAGTTTAACAGATCTTATTTGGAGCAAACTCATACCTGGTTGGCATCAATCAGCACATTGAAATAAAGAATGTGTGTTTCTCTTAATGCATTTTAAAACAAATTACTGATATGGAGTATGCAGTAAAACTAACCAATTAGCTTCTCTGGGCTCCAAATTTGCACTCCCAAAGATCTTTAAGGGAAATTCCTTAATCGTAGAATCATAGAATCAAGCAGGTTGGAAGAGACCTCCAAGATCATCCAGTCCAACCTAGCACCCAGCCCTATCCAATCAACTAGATCATGGCACTAAGTGCCCCATCCAGTCTTTCCTTGAACACCTCCAGGGACGGCGGATCCACCACCTCCCTGGGCAGCCCATTCCAATGGCTCTCTCTGTGAAGAACTTCCTCCTAATATCAAACCTAGACCTTCCCCAGCACAACTGGAGACTGTGTCCCCTTGTTCTGTTGCTGGTTACCTGGGAGTATATTCCTGCTTATTATTCCTATATTTTAAATGGTTAAACCGAACTCTAGGCTTAAGTTTCTAGGTCAACAGAACTAGGAGAAAACAACCATTTTCTGCCATTGATTTGTAAAGGCCACAAGCACCTTCTTAAACATAGATGGTTATTTTAATGAATATAATAGAACCTTAGAATCATTTAGTTTGGAAAAGACCTTTAAGATCATTGAGTCCAACCATTATCTAACTCAGTATACCAAGTCTGGTTCTAAATTATGTCTCTCCACACCACATCTCTACATCTTTTAAAAAAACACCTCCTGAGATGGAGATTCAACCACCTCCCTGGAGAGTGTGTTCCAGTGATTGATATCCATTATAAACTAGCCAACATAGCTGTTTAAAAACAGTGATGTTTTAAAAATTGGTAAAAAATAGATGGGATATTGACATTGGTGCTGGATATGTGGCATTACTCAACATACAACTTTCTAGAGATTGAACATGGTCTCAGAGGGATCTAGGCAGGGTTTTTGTTTTCCTGTTTCCCCAAAGCACTGAGCAAGTTGCACAGACAGTGGGAGCAGTAAAATAACGCATCTATTCTAGTCAATTCATCCTTGCTCTAAATCTGCACACACTTAAATTTATGCACTGAGAGCCATCCAGCTGAAGCCCCTCTGACTCCTCACACTACATAAAAGCCATGTGGGAGCATCATCTTTGCAGGATCAAGGCCCATATTTGCATCTGCAAATCAACCTCTTTATGAAAAGCAGATTGTAAATCTTTTTTTTTTATTATTTTAGTTCCTTGCAAGGTCTTGAGTGGTACCAGTGTAGCAGGAGGTGCTGCACTCAGGCTGACGTGTCGGTGAAGTGTCGAGGGGAAGTGTGATTGCGCTGCCGGTTGATGGAGTGCTTCGTGTGACTGCCTGGGAGCCAGCATGTGGGTCAGGAAACTATGCTTCATGGTTTTCCCGAATCCTCGGCTACTAGAAACCAAGTTATTCACAGGAGAGGCTTGTAATCCCATACTAAAAATAATTACAGATTCATCAGCTGTAACCATCACAGATACAGGGGCCACAGACTTTCTGGTTTACGTTAGGAAGCAGTTTACGTTAGATGCAGTACTTGAGCTCTCAGTTAATCAGCAGCAGGGAGGAGCGTTAGCTGAACACCTCAGGTGAGCCCTGTCCGACAGGGAAAAGGGTGCCATGCAAACCTTGCACCCCAAACATCTCATTCCCGTAGTGAAAACATTCATAAGAAGTGCTTTTTCTTTTTTAAAGTTCATTTGTTTTCACACAAAAATTATACTGGTAGGGCTGGGTTCCTAAATGGTGCTGGTAACTTTGAGCGCAGGTATCATTAGATTAAAATCAAGAGAAGAAAGGAGCAGCTTGGTTTTGCTTGCCTTTGCAAGCATCCTTCATAAAAGTTACACTCCTCAAACTAAAGTTTTCAGGACTGTTCTTCTACTAGCAGGGATTATCTGTACATCTACGCCCAGTTACTCCCTAAAATGAGTGCCTCAGTCTTTTAAAATACAGTTAAGAGAAGGAGGAGACATGAGGTACCTTCCTTGTAGGTGAAAAGCCCACTGACTGCAAAATCTGTCCCATAAGTGGACATAATACATGGAGGTATTTTATTTCCTTCCAAAAATAACCTGGAAAAAAGAGGCCGGCAAAGAGCTCTGTCATTGGGCAGCAGGATAGTCCTCCTCCTTCAGCTCTTGCATCGTGTCCCAAACCTCCTGCTCCTGAGCTTCAGCACATGCCAAATTCTGCACAAACTGGGAGATACAGGGAGAAGCTGAAGCTCCTTCAAGGTTGCGCAGCAGCTGAATGGAAGCTTTAAAAGCTGCAATTTGAAGTTAAACCTCTGTCGTTCCAGGGCCCCCCCACCGACCCTCACCATGTATCTTCATTCCTAGCATCTAATTACAAAGGCTATTTCACACTTGATGAATGTTCGATTGCAATCCAAACAGGCTGAAGAAAAATCCACATGCCTGAGGATTGCCCCCTGCTAAACTCAGGGATGTTTGGTTCAGAGCTTTCTCCTTTACCACCTGTAATCTAATTGCTCCAGCAGTGAAATAATTATTTGTGTCTTTGGCCCTGACATCTGTCACTTACTCTGTTTGTATCATGAGCTCAGCGTTATTTATGAGAAGCAATTACTGTTTTCCTGTCCTTTGTCGTCCCCCCCCCTCCCCAGCATTGCATATATATAATGCTTAACACAGCAAAGAAGGGTGGTGGTTGTGCTCTGCTTACATGCCGTGGGCAAGTCCTGGGTTGATGCAAATCACTGTTACTCCTTGCAGCAAAGGTTCCATCTGCTAAGGACCTACCCATCATACTTTGGCAGTTATTGGTGTTGCCAGTGCTGGACATCCAAGAAATCCTGGCCATACAGAAATGGTGATTTTTGTGGTTGAATCCCATCTCTGGAGGTGTTTAGAAGACACATAAACATAGTGCCAAGGGAAGTGGTTTAGCACCAGACTTGGTAGAGTTACATAACACTTGGACTCAGTGATCTTAAAGTTTTGGTTTTTTTTTAACTGCAGTGATTCTATGAATCTATACTGAATGTTCCTGCAGGCAATCAGTGTTTTCCCTTCAGAGGGAACTTTGCCAAAGGATTAGATGTGTCTTCCATCTGAAAGCTGCTGAATTTTGCTAAACTCTACTTAGGGGTGTGCCTGGCTGCACCTCACATCTGGATGTCATGAGGTGGCCACAGCTGTGGCCATCTTGGCACCAACATCATGGGAAATCTAGCGAGTGAAGCCTACACAAGGCTGCAATTTCTGCAGAACAGAGGTGGCAGCTCCTGGCAGGAGGTGCTCAGAGAACAAATGATGGCTAAGCTGTAAACATCCAGCAAGAAGTTCAAACACTTCTAAGACTCACAATCTTTAGGCTCTTGACCATCTAATTCCATCCACAAAACCTGAAGCTTGCTTAATAATTTTGATGGGACCATTTTGCTGCTTCAACTGTTTTATTTGACCAGAAGAGGGATGCACTTTCTTGAAGGCTGGTTGAGAGGCATGATATATGTGTGTATGTATACAGATATATATATAAAAATACAAACAGTCATTTTGGTTGGAAGACCTTTAAGATCATTGAGTCCAACCATTACCTAACTCTTCCACGTCTGGTGCTAAACCATGTCTCTCAACACCACATCTTTGCATCCTCTGCATCCCAGGAATGTGTATTCTATCACTTCTCTGGGAAGCTTATTGCAGTGCTTTAGAACCTTTCGGTGTCCAGTTTCTTCTGATATCCAACCTGCACACCTTAAGCCATTTCCTCACATCCTATCACTTGTTCCCTGGGAAAAGAGACTAACTCCCCCCTGGATCCAGCATCCTTTCAGGTAGTGGTAGAGAACAAGATTCCTCCCAGCCTCCTCTTCTCCAGGCTAAGCATCGATAATGCAGGAGGCTGGGTGATTACACAACAACAAAAAGATGGGATCACCACCTGCCCACGTTCTTGCGACAAGCAGATGAGGAACGCCTGTCAAAACATCAATCCCCACATGCCAGAGGTACTTGTGCGATACAATCCGACGCGCTAGAGCCCAAGGCCCCGCCGTCATTCCAGGAGAAGTCCCCTCAAACTGGGCGCTGGGTGGGGATGAATGCACCACCCCCTGCTGTGTACGATGCCATAGGCGGCGGGCCCAGCACAGCCAGGGGCCTTTATTCGCTGCCTCTCCACCACACTGCCGAGATGGGCTGCGGTGCGGTCACTGTTCGGCCCCGCGGCGGGGCCCAGCCGCGCCGCACAAAAGGGGCATGAGGCCCCACTCCGGTGCCCGCACATCGCGGGGCTGCGCAGGGTACTCCCACCCTAGGGAGCGGCCCCTGGCTCTGCACTTGGCACAGCGCGCGAGGGCGGGGGTAGCTGCGGGGGACGCGCGGAAGCTCCGCGGGCTCATGGAGCGCGGGTGGCCGAACAAAGGCAGTGGTGGCGGCCAGCCCTGCCCGCTCCATTCTCTCCCTATCCACTCCTCCCAGCTCCTCTCCGAGCGCAACAGGCAGTGCGCCCCACCGAGCCTCTGCCCCACGAAGATGCCCGGAGCAGCTCGGTCCCGTTCTAACCCTACAACCCTCCTCCTCTTCCTTCATGCCCTCCTCTCCGTTCCACCGGCGCCTCCCGCCGCTTTTCCTCCCGCCCGCCTCTCGCTCGCTGCGTCTGTTTGTACTTTAGCTGATCCACTAATCCCCCGAGAGAGCCTATTTGTAGTGAAGAGTATCTATAGGGGGCGAGGCTGGTCCATGTGGGTTTGTGCCATTGGTTTGCAAGGAGAGACCCCGCCTATTGCCAAAAAAAAAAAAAAAAAAAAAAAAAAANNGTGATTGTCACAGCAGTTTTTGACTGAGGGTTGCATTATGTTGAACTGAGGACATTATTATTCATGAAAAAGCAACCCAGAATGCTTCAAAGAAGGGGGGGGAAAAAAAAAAAACCTTCAGGTTTAATACTAATTAGAGAAGCCTGTCTCCCAGGTGTGAGGTGTTTATCTGTGAAAAGCAGGAGATAGAGTAGCAAAGAAGCAATGCACACTGGAGAATAGAGGATCCAATAAATGGTTGAATGGATTAAGAAAAAAAAAAAAGAAGAAGAAAAGGAAATTAAAAAAAAAAAATTGGGGTGGAAGAGAGAAAAAGAGGGGAAAAAAAGAAAAGAGGGAAGAGGGGGGGGGCGGGGAAACTAAAACCCGAGGGTGTACAAGAAAAAAAGAGGAAAAAGAAAAGGAGAAAAAGGAGGAAACATAAGGAGAGGAAAAAAAAGAGGTGAAAAAAAGGAGGGGAAGGGGAAGGGGGGGGGAAGAGGGGGAAGATGAAAAGAGGGGGAAAGGAGAGGGTAAAGAAAAAGGTAAAGAAAGACAAAAAGATAGGTAAATAAAAAAGAGATAAAGAAAAAAGAGGGAGAAAGGAAGGGGGAAAAGGAGGGGAAAGGGAAAATAAAAGGGGAGAAGGGAGAAAAAAGGAGAAGGGAAAAAGAAAAGGGAAGGGGGAAAGGAAAGAAAAGACGAAAAAAAGAGGGGAAACGGAGGGGGAAAGGTTTAAGAAAAGGAGAGGAAGGGAAAAAAGGAGGGAAGGGGAAAGAAAAAAGGAGGAGAAGTGAGAAAGAAAGGAGGGGAAAAAAGGGGGGG